>JAMXBB010000007.1:113716785-114110671 GCA_024138015.1 Lumnitzera littorea | reverse complement strand
GTGGTCGGCCCCAAAAAACGACAAGTATTTGATGCCATTTTTGAAAAAGTCTCTAATAAAATTAATCATTGGTCCTCCCTGTGGTTATCTGCTGGGGGTAGAATCTGTCTCATAAAAAGTGTACTAACTTCACTCCCTTTATTCCTGTTCCAAGCTTTTAAACCCCCCATATGGGCTATTAAAAAATTAGAGAGCATGTTTGCTAGCTTTCTTTGGGGAGACTCGAATGAATCCAAATCGACGCATTGGGCTGCTTGGGGGAAACTATGTCTTCCCACGAGTGAAGGTGGAATAGGAATTTGGTCTATGAGAGAGTTTTCACAAGCCTTGGAAATTAAACTTTGGTGGAAAATAAGGAATGAAACATCTATTTTCACAGAGTTTATCAGCTCCAAATATCTGAAAGGGAAACATCCAAACGAAATGGTGGCTTCAATGGACTCTTCTCCTCTTTGGAAGAGGATTTTAAGGGCTAGGGAGTTAGGTGAGAAATACATTTATCATGGTTTGGGGAGGGGCGAAATCAGTTTTTGGTATGATCAATGGCACCCACGAGGTCACCTATTTCAACTAACACGAGTAACGTATCCAAGGATTTTAGTCAAAGACCTTTGGATTAATAACCAATGGGATAGGGACTTAATAGAAAGGATTCTTCCCAGTGAATACAGAGAAGAGATGTTGTCCTTATCCATTACCCATGGGGCTAAAGATACAGTCATTTGGAAAGAGTCTCCAAATGGTCTTTTTTTAGTCTCCAATGCCTGGAACTTGATCAGAAGGAGAGCTAATGAATCGATTATCTGCCCTCTCTTCTGGAATAAATTTCTCCCAACTAAGATTTCATTTTTCATGTGGAGAACTGTGAGGTCTTTCATTCCTACAGATGATAAACAATGCGCATGGGGAAGATCAATGGCTTCTCAATGTGTGAATTGTCTTTCTGAATGTGAGTCTATTGCACATGTACTCTTAAAATGTAATTATGCAAAGGAAGTTTAGAACGGTATTGGTAAAATTTTTGGAATTTTACCTTTCCCTGATATTAATCATATAGATGTAATGCTAAAATATTGGAAAAGTAAGACGGGTAATATTTCAAACCACATTAGGACATTTGTGCCATCAATTACAGTGTGGCACATCTGGGGTGAGAGAAATAATCGAAAACACAAAAATTTAAGGAAGAATGCAAATGTGATTGTTAATGATATTATTAATGATTTATTAATGTTCAGGAAGGCATGTCCTCTATCTAAGGAACAAATCAAGGATGACGAGTTAATTTTTAAGAATATAACCTATAGTAGAAACAAAGCAATTCGTAAAATCACTACATAGAATGCTCCTCCCCCCAATGTGGTGAAACTCAATGTTGATGGCAGCCTCGCTAAAGGCAAAGTGGGGGGAAGTGGTATCTTAAGAGACTCCAAAGGTAAATTCTTATGGGGATTTGGATTCAAAACCAAATCTAAGTCTATTGATATTATTGAACTACATGCTCTTAAAAAAGGTCTAGAGTTATGCAGGAAGTACAATGTAAAGAACATATGCATTGAGACAGACTCCCTGGTTGTGTCTAAATGGCTTTCCTCAGAAGTAACAAGGTGAGATGTCTGGAATGATATTTCATGGGCAAGGAAGATGATCAAGGAAGTCAAAGCACAGGTAACACACATCCTAAGGGAAAAGAATAAGGCTACGGATTGGATAGCCAAGGATGCTCGGGGGAGGCAAGAGGATTTCACATTACTCCATTTTGAAGGTTTGTCTCCTGATTTGAAAATAATCCTCAAAAAAGATTTAGATGGTTTGTAGCATTGTAGTAGTTTTAATGCATAGCTAGTTCTTTCTAGTTACCAATCTCATTGTAAGGGGAGTAGTACTCCCTTGTTTATTTTCTGCAAACATAACAATGTAAGGGATGTAGTACATCCTTATTTATATTTTCATGCAGGTCAAATATGTAACAAAGAGGTCAGGTATAAGCCCCCCTCTTCATTGTAAATTTTTAATTATTAATAAAATTGGGGCTGGCGACCCCCCCACACCCCCCCGGTAATCGGGTTTTGCCAATTAAAAAAAAAAAAACCTTAAACCCTAAACCAAAACCAAACCGAGCGCGCATCGAAAATTTCTAGTGAGAGACGCTCTCCCTTCTCTCTAGAATCCCTTGCGCTCATTCACTCGCTCTTGGGGGTTACCGGCCTTTTCCAGGCTTTGGCAACCCGAATCAAGGTGCAAATCATCCGCCTTGCACTAATCTTGAAAACCCAACAACAATTTTTCCGAAAACACAGCAAATTCGGGTCAAATCTGCAAAACCCTAATTTCTCCAAAAGTGCGATCTTTTCGTCTTCGAGGTCTATTCGCTCTACTGGGTGATTTTCAGCCTTGAAATCGTGTTGGGTTCTCTGCTACGCACTCTAACAGGCGACCATTTCCATCCATCGGAACCCTAGTGAGGATTTTTGACAGATTCACGACTTTCCTCTGATGCGACTTTTCTTCGAACGCCTACCCAGAGTTCTGCTGCTCAGATCTGGGCAGAACTATCTATACCCAGGTCCAAATCGAGCGTTGTTCAAGGCTTTTCCGAGACCTTCTGATCGGTTTTGGTCCGGTGGGCTTTGTTCCGACGAATGATTCGCGACTTCCCAGCTTCGACGATCTTTACTGAGCAATAACAAGGGCGACTACTTTAATTTACATCTCAACTCTCTTACCCTTAATTAAGTGTTTTCCATTGCTTTACTTGATTATTGCTCCAACATGTCAAGTGGTTCTGATCAGGAAAGTACAGACAAAGCTAAATTGAATTCCGGAACTACTGCCTCCCCCCGCAGCTTCAAGAAATCCTTTGCGGATGTAGTAGCGACCACGGCTCCTCAACAAGGAGCCCTTTTAGGACTGAAAAGGCCCACAACTTTCAAGGGTGAACCGGCTGTCATCCTCAACGAAGAGGAGATAGACATGCTTTGTTCCCCCCTCAAATTTGCTTTGATTGGTTCTTTCTCACACTCTAGACCCTCTATGCAGGAAATCAGAGATTTTTTCATTGCAAGGGGATTCAAAGGTCAGGTGGACTTAGGCCTCATCAATCAAAGACAAGTACTCATCTGACCTTCCCTGCAAGAAGACTACACCAGGATTTGGGAAAGGAGGACGTGGATGATAAATTCATCCTTGATGAGGGTTGTAAAGTGGTCTCCTCATGCTCATTTTAATAAGGAAAGCTCCATTGCCCCGGTATGGATTGCTTTTCCTAATCTTCCCATTCACTTTTACAAAAAGTCTATGCTGTTTGCCTTAGCTTCAGCTTTCGGTAACCCATTAAAGCTTGATGAGCCTACTGCAAACTTATCTAGGCCTTCAATTGCTAGAATCCTAGTTGAAGTTGATGTAGCTAACAAATGTAAAGAACGAATCTGGATAGGTACCGAAAGGGACTGGTATTTTCAACCTGTTGTCTTTGAAAACCTCCCTTTTTACTGCTCAGGCTGTTTTAAAATGGGACACTCAATAGAAAAATGTAATGCTCACTTAACCCTCCCAAAAGGAAAACACAAGGAACCTGAGCAAACTACACATATTAAAACTGGAAATTTGCAAACGAAGGAAGAGAAACTAAATAAGCCTAAGCAAATTTATATTCCTAAAGTTACTGGTAAGAGGCAAGGTAAAGGTAAAGCTACCCTCGATGTGGGTCAATGCTCGAATACTGCCTTACCCCCTGTGGAAAGCAATGCAATTGAAAAGGTAGGTCTTGGCTCCTCATCTGACAAATACATTGAGAAAGTTGGTTGTCCTTTACATGTTAGTGCAGCAGAACAGGTTGTTCATGAGGAAGGTGATGCGCTACATCTGGATGCTGCTGACAAAGTTAGCAAGGGTTCGGCCACTGATGGGCACATCACTGATCCAGCTGTTGCTCCGGTGGAATCTGAACCAATCACCATGGAGTTGCAAACCAATGGCAACTCCGCTCCTTCTAATGAAATTCAGTGCTGTATAAATGGTGCTTCAGAAGACATCCCAAGCAATGGTTCTGTCGAAAGGCAATCTGAGGAGGCTGAACTGGATGACTCGGACGAATCATCAAAAGTAGACTATGACTCTGACTACGACCCCACCCCTCTGGTTATGAAAGGTAAATCAAAGGATGATCTGTATGTAAGTAATCCACAACCACCAATTGCAAAGGACAAAGGTACTCATTCTCTCCCTTCCTCTCCCAAACACCAAGGGGCTGGTGATTTCAGTAGTGCCCCACCTGATATTTTACTATGAAGTGCATGTTTTGGAATATTAGAGGAATAGTAAATGGTAGATCTCTGAAACGACTTCATAAACTCTCCATCCTACATAAATTACAAATGATAATGATTAGTGAACCTATGACTTCTAGCAGTAACATTGAAAAGGTGGCGAAATCTTTAAACATTAAAAACTGCATGTCTAATTCTAATTCAAAAATCTGGATCCTTTGGCATGACAACTTAGAATGTAGGTGCTTAGTTGATGCTGAGCAGTTTGTCCACTTGTCATGCTACATGAAATCTTGCTCAACGTCCTTCCATATTACTATTGTGTATGCTAAGTGCTCAAGGTTAGGTCGTAAATGTCTGTGGGAAGGATTAGAGTCCATTGCTAGTCAGCTCAATGGTCCGTGGATGGTTTTAGGTGATTTCAATGCTGTCCTGTCACCTCATGAAAGGAAAGGATGTGTCAAAAATGATTCTGGGTCTATGATGGACTTCAATGAGGCTGTCAATAACTGTTGTTTGTCTGATGCTGGTTTTTCTGGTCCTCTGTTCACTTAGTCTAGAAAGAATGTTCACGTCAGACTAGATAGGGTTCTGATTAATGCAGAATGGACGTCCAAGTTTGATTTCTTTAGAGTCTTCCACTTAAACAAAACATGCTCCGACCACTCTCCTCTCCTTGTAGAATTCCAAAACAAATCAGAAAAAAGGGGAACCAAATTTAGGTTGCAAAACATGTAGACCAAACATTACTCTTTCAACGATCTCATCGAATCTTCCTGGAATTCTGACTGCAATAGTAAAGGCCTCATTAAATTCCAAGTAAAACTTCAAAGGCTTAAAAATTACCTAATGAAGTGGAACAAGGAGGTCTTTGGAAACATACATAAGAAAGTAAAAGAGGCAGAGGAAATAGTAAATGAACCGGAAAAAAAGTACATGTTGGATATTCAAGAAGACTCTTATATAAATCTGTAGAAAGCCAAAAAATATTTAATGGAATTAATAGAACAAGAAGAAATATTTTAGAAACAAAGATAAAAAATCAGGTGGCTAAAAGATGGGGACAAAAATACAAAGTACTTTCATGCCATAGTTAAAGAGAGGAGAATAAGGAACACAATCACAAAAATAAAAGACAATAATGATACATGGGTTGAGAGTGACGAACTAGGTCCTTTTGCTGTCAAGTTTTATAAAGACTTATTAACAAGGGACTCGGGGGTCAATCCATTCCAATGCCCTAGTTGGGTATCATGTGTGATTAATGAAGAGGATAATAATTTTCTGATTAGTACTCCATCCTTTGAAGAAGTAACCAATATCATCAATGACCTTGAACCGGATTCTGAGCTCAGGCCAGATGGCTTTAGTGGAATGTTTTATAAACACTGTTGGAAGATTATTGGCAAAGATTTTTATGAAGCTTTGCTTGAATTCTATGATGGTCACCCCCTCCCCAGGCTTTATACTGCAGCAACCATTGTCCTAATTCCTAAATCAACTAATTCTACTCAATGGAAAGACTTTCGGCCTATAAGTTTATGCAATACATCCTCAAAAATTTTTTCCAAAATCCTCTGTAATAAGTTAAGTATCATCCTTCCCAAAATAATTTCTCCTAACCAATCTGGTTTTGTCAAAGGTAGAAATATAACAGACAACACCCTCCTGGCCCAAGAGCTCCTGCATGATTTAAATCGGAGGGTCAGGGGTGGCAACGTCATCATGAAACTAGACATGGAAAAAGCATCTGATAGAATCGACTGGGTTTTCCTTTTCTCCATGCTTGACAGTATGGGCTTTCACTGGAAATTCTCTTACATGGTTAAAAGAATCATGTACAACAGTTGGTTCTCGGTGCTTGTTAATGGCCAAAGTTTTGGTTTCTTCCAGTCCTCGAGGGGTCTTAGGCAGGGAGACCCCCTCTCCCCATCTCTTTTTGTCATTGCAGCTGAATACTTATCGAGAGGATTAGACTCCTTGTTTAATAGATTTAGCTCCATCAGATATAGAACGTCCTCTACCCTGTGGATCTCACACTTAAGTTTTGCTGACGACTGCATTATCTTTCTTAATGGTGCGTCTCCTTCAGTGTCAAAGGTGTTAGGTTTCTTACAACAGTATGAAAGGGTCTCGGGTCAAAAGATCAACAACCACAAGAGTTCCATTATCATTCTAGATAAAACACAACCTGGAACCAAAAGAAAACTAAAAAGCTTATCCAGGATGAACATTCATTTGCCACCTTTTGTTTATCTAGGATGTCCTCTCACGACAGGCTTTAATAAACGACAGAACTTCAACATTATTTTTGAAAAAGTCGCTCATAAGATTAACCATTGGTCCTCCCTCTGGCTATCTGCTGGGGGCAGGATTTGCCTCATAAAAAGTGTACTTTTAACACTCCCGTTATACTTATTTCAAGCACTTAAGCCCCCAAAATGGGCAATCAAAAAACTAGAAAGCATGTTTGCTTGCTTCCTCTGGGGAGACTCTCCTGATTCCAAAGCGACCCACTGGACTTCATGGGGGAAATTATGTTTTCCCTCGAATGAAGGTGGTATCGGAATCAGATCATTGGAGGACTTCTCCAAAGCTCTAGAGTGTAAAATCTGGTGGAAATTTAGGAATGAAAAGACGATTTTCTCTGAATTCATCAGTTCTAAATACTTGAAAGGGAAACATCCTAACGAAATTATAGCTCCTAAGGACTCCTCCTCCCTATGGAAAAGAATTATTAGATCTAGAGACATGTGCGAAAAACATATTTTCTATGGGTTAGGGAGAGGTAACATAAGCTTCTGGTTTGATCAATGGCATCCTCAAGGTCACTTATTTAAATTGATTCCGATTACTTTCCCTAGAATTTCAGTGAAAGATCTGTGGATTAATAATAACTGGAATATGGAATTAATATAGAGAATACTCCCCCATGAGTTTAGAAAAGAGATGTTATCCTTATCCCTTAACAATGAAATTAAAGATACAGTAATCTGGAAAGGATCGTCTAATGGTATTTTCTCAGTATCAGATGCTTGGAACCTAGTTAAGAAGAAATCCAACAAACCATTTTATTGCTCTCTCATTTGGAATAAATTTATACCTGTTAAAATTTCTTTCTTTATGTGGAGGGCAGTCAGATACCTTATTCCCACTGAGGATAAACAATGTGCATGGGGAAGATCATTGGCTTCCCGATGTGCAAACTGTGCTAAAGAATGCGAAACTGTTAATCATGTTTTGTTAAATTGCAACTATGCTAAGGAGGTTTGGAATGGCCTCGGAAAATTTTTTGGAATTCTACCAATTCCTAAGATCTATCAAATTGATGTTATGCTAAAATTTTGGAAGAACAGGAGTGGTAATATTCCAAATCATATCAGGACTTTCGTTCCTTCGGTTTCCATGTGGCACATATGGGGTGAAAGGAACAATCGAAAACATAGAAATCAAAGTAAAAATGCAAATGTGCTTATAAATGACATTATATGTGATTTACTTATGTTTGGTAAGGCTTGTCCACTTTCACTGAGACAAATAAAGGATGATGAGGCGCTCTTTAGGAGCATCTCCATTAACAAAAAGAAAACACCCCGCAGGTTAAGCTCTTGGTCGACCCCCCCTCCTGGAACATTTAAATTGAACGTTGATGGAAGTTACTCTAATGGTAAAGGGGGTAGGGCTGGCATCTTGAGAGACTCGATAGGTAAGTTTATATGGGGGTTTGGATTCAAAATGAATTCCAAACCCATCGAAACTATTGAGCTTATGGCACTAATGAAAGGTCTCAAGATGTGCAGGAATTACAAGGCCTTAAATATACTTATCGAGACAGATTCTCTCACAGTATCGAGATGGCTATCCACAGAAGTGACACGATGGGATGTGTGGAATGATATTTCATGGGCAAAAAGAATAATGACGAATATCAATGCACAACTTCATCATATATTAAGAGAAAAGAACACAGCTGCAGACTGGCTGGCCAAAGAAGGTCGAGAAACACAGGCAGATTTCACAATTCTCAAATACTCCATGTTGCCCCCTATGCTGAAAGGGATTGTGATAAGTGATTGCAACGGAGTATCGTCGGGAAGAGAAACTTAGAATAGTGCCTAGGGTTGTCCCATCACATCATGTAAGGGGAGTAGTACTCCCTTATTTATTTCCTGTTGTTTTTAATTGTAAGAGATGTAGTACATCCTTATTTATATTTTCATGCAGGTACAGGTATTGTAAACAAGAGGTTAGGCCTATATCCCCCTCTACTTTGTACAAGCTATTTTCATATTAATAAAATTTGGGGCTGGCAACCCCCCCATACCCCCCCGGTAATCCCGGGCATTTCCAATTAAAAAAAAAAAAAAACCCCTAAACCCAAAACCCTAAACCCTATAAACCCTAAACCTTATAAACCCTAAACCCTAAACCCCAAACCCTAAACCAAACCACCGCGCGCGCCAAAAATTCTAGTGAGAGACGCTCTCCCTTCTCTCTACAATCCCCGGCGCTCACTCACTCGCTCTTAGGGGTTGCCGGCCTAATCCAGGCTGTGGCAACCCAAAACTAAGCGCAAATCAACCACCCTGTACAGATCTAGAAGACCCAACAACAATTTTTCCCAAAACACAGCTGAATCACGTCAAATCTGCAAAACCCTAATTTTCTCCAAAAGTGCGATCTTTTTTCTTCGAGGCCGATTCGCTCTCCTGGGCGAGTTTTTGCCTCAAAATCGGGTTGGGTTCTTAGCTACATACTCCCACAGGTTGCCATTTTTTGCCAACAGAACCTCAGTGCGGATTTTCGGCAGATCTGCGACTCTCCTCTGACGCGACTTTTCGTCGAACGCTTACCCAGAGTTCTGCTGCTCAGATCTGTGTAGAACTAACTGTATCCAGCTCCAAATCACGCGCTTATCAAGTCTTTCCCGGGATCCTGCTGACTGGCTTCGGTCCTGGGGATTTTGTTCCGACGAATGTTTCGCGATTTCCCAGCTCCGACAATTCCTGCTAAACAATAACAAGGCCAACTACTCTAACTTACAACTGAGCTTTCTTATCTCTAATTAAGTGTTTCTTGTGAGTTTGTCGTGTTTGCTCTTGGTTTCTCATACTTGCGTGCAGAGCTGGGTGTCTTTCATTGCTGGGGAGGCTCTATCATTTGCCTGGTCTGCTGCAGATTGCTTAAGCTGTGGCGATCCATTTGGGGCTAACTCGCCTACTTCTGCTTTCCTTTCGTTTTTTCTGGCTTTCCCTATTGCATCCACTGGGAAGATTGTCCTGTCCTGATTTCCTGCAACATGTCAAGTGGTCCAGCTCAGGAAAGCGCAGATAAACCTAAAGTGGACTCTGGAACTACTGCCTCTCCCCGCACCTTCAAGAAATCCTTTGCGCAAGTAGTAGGGTCCACGGCCCCTCAACAAGGAGCCCTTTTAGGACTGAAAAGGGCCACCACTTTCAAGGGTAAACCGGCTGTCATCCTCAATGAAGAGGAAATTGACATGCTTTATTCCCCCCTCAAATTTGCCCTGATTGGTTCTTTCTCACACTTTAGACCCTTTATGCAGGAAATCAGAGATTTTTTCATTGCAAGGGGATTCAAAGGTCAGGTGGACTTCGGTCTCATCAATCAAAGACAGGTTCTCATTCGACCATCCTTACAAGAAGACTACACCAGGATTTGGGAAAGGAGGATGTGGATGATAAACTCATCCTTGATGAGGGTAGTAAAGTGGTCTCCTTGTGCTCACTTCAACAAGGAAAGCTCCATTACCCCGGTATGGATTGCTTTTCCTAATCTCCCTATTCATTTCTACGAGAAGTCCATGTTGTTTGCCTTAGCTTCAGCTTTTGGTACTCTACTAAACCTTGATGAGCCTACTGCAAATTTATCAAGGCCTTCAGTTGCTAGAATCCTGGTTGAAGTTGATGTAGCTAACAAATGTAAAGAACGGATTTGGATAGGCACTGAAAGGGACGGATATTATCAACCTGTTGTTTTCAAAAACCTCCCTTTTTACTGCTCGGGCTGTTTTAAAATGGGACACTCAATAGAGAAATGTAATGCTCACTTAACCCTTCCAAAAGGAAAACACAAGGAACCCGAGAAAACTGCACTTATTAAAACTGGAAATCTGCAAACGAAGAAAGAGAAACTAAATAAGCCAAAGAAAATTTATATCCCTAAAGTTACTGATGAGAGGCAAGGTAAAGGTAAAGCTACTCTCGATGCGGGTCAATGCTCGAATCCTGCCTTTTCTCTTAAGGAATGTTCTGATATAAGCAATGCAATTGAAAAGGTGGGACTTGACTCCACATCTGACAAATACATTGAAAAAGATAGTTGTCCTTCACATGTTAGTGCAGCAGAACAGGTTATTCATGAGGAAGGTGTTGAGCTACATCCTGGTGCTGCTGACAAAGTCAGCAACGGTTCGGCCACTGCTGTGCACATCACTGATCCTGTTCTTGCTCCGGTGGTACCTGAACCAATCACCATGGAGTTGCAAACCAATGGCAACTCCACTCCTCCCGATGACTCTCCTTGCTGCACAAATGGTGCTTCAGAAGACATCCCAAGCAATGGTTCTTTCAAAAGGCAATCTGAGGAAGCTGAACTGGACGACTCGGACGAGTTATCAGAAGCAGACTATGACTCAGACTTCGACCCCACCCCAAAGGTTATGAAAGGGAAGTCAAAGGATGATCTGCACGTAAGTACTCTACACTCACCAATTGCAAAGGACAAAGGTACTCATTCATTCCCTTCCTCTCCCAAACACCAAGGGGCTGGTGGTTTCAGTATTGCCCCACCTGATATTTTATCATGAAGTGCATGTTTTGGAATATTAGAGGACTAGTAAATGGTAGATCTCTGAAACGACTTCATAAAGTCTCCATCCTACATAAATTACAAATGATAATGATTAGCGAACCTATGACTTCTAGCAGTAACATTGAAAAGGTGGCGAAATCTCTAAACATTAAAAACTACATGTCCAATTCTAATTCAAAAATCTGGATCCTTTGGCATGACAACTTAGAATGTAGATGCTTAGTTGATGCTGAACAGTTTGTCCATTTGTCATGCTGCATGAAATCTTGCTCAACCTCCTTCCATATTACTGTTGTGTATGCTAAGTGCTCAAGGTCAGGTCGTAAATGTCTGTGGGAAGGATTAGAGTCTATTACTGGTCAGCTCAATGGTCCGTGGATGGTTTTAGGAGATTTCAATGCTGTCCTGTCACCTCATGAAAGGAAAGGATGTGTCAAAAATGATTCTGGGTCCATGTTGGACTTCAATGAGGCTGTTAATAACTACTGCTTGTCTGATGCTGGTTTTTCTGGTCCTCCGTTCACTTGGTCTAGAAATAAAGTCCATGTCAGACTGGATAGGGTACTGATAAATGCAGATTGGTCGTCCAGGTTTGATTTCTTTAGAGTCTCCCACTTAAACAAAACATGCTCCGATCACTCTCCTCTCCTTGTAGAATTACAAAACAAATCAAAAAAAAGGGGAACCAAATTTAGGTTCCAAAACATGTGGACTAAACATCATTCTTTCAACGATCTCATCGAATCTTCCTGGAATTCTGACTGCAATAATAAAGGCCTCATTAAATTCCAAGTAAAACTTCAAAGGCTTAAAAATTACCTAATAAAGTGGAACAAGGAGGTCTTTGGAAACATACATAAGAAAGTAAAAGAGGCAGAGGAAATAGTAAATGAACTGGAAAAAAAGTACATGTCGGATATTCAAGAAGACTCTTACATAAATCTACAGAAAGCCAAAAAAGATTTAATGGAATTAATAGAACAAGAAGAAATATTTTAGAAACAAAGATCAAAAATCAGGTGGCTAAAAGATGGGGACAAAAATACAAAATACTTTCATGTCGTAGTTACAGAGAGGAGAATAAGGAACACAATTACAAAAATAAAAGATAATAATGATACATGGGTTGAGAGGGACGAACTTAGTCCTTCTGCTGTCAAGTTTTATAAAGACTTATTAACAAGGGACTCGGAAGTCAACCCGTTCCAATGTCCTAGTTGGGTATCGTGTGTGATTAATGAAGAAGATAATAATTTACTGATTAGTACCCCAACCTTTGAAGAAGTGTCCAATATCATCAATGACCTTGAACCTGATTCTGAGCCGAGGCCGGATAGCTTTGGTGGAATGTTTTACAAGCACTGTTGGAAGACTATTGGCAAAGATTTTTATGAAGCTTTGCTCGAATTCTACGATGGTCATCCTCTCCCCAGGTTTTATACCGCAGCAACCATTGTTCTAATTCTTAAATCATCGAATTCTACCCAATGGAAAGACTTTCAGCCTATAAGTTTATGCAATACATCCTCAAAAAATTTTTCCAAAATCCTCTGTAATAAGTTAAGTATCATCCTCCCCAAAATAATTTCTCCTAAACAATCTGGTTTTATCAAAGGCAGAAATATAACAGACAACACCCTCCTGGCCCAAGAGCTTCTGCATGATTTAAATCGGAAAGTCAGGGGTGGCAACATCATCATGAAACTAGACATGGAGAAAGCATATGATAGAATCGACTGGGTTTTCCTCTTCTCTATGCTTGACAGTATGGGCTTTCACTGGAAATTCTCTTACATGGTTAAAAGAATCATGTGCAACAGTTGGTTCTCGGTGCTTGTTAATGGCCAAAGTTTTGGTTTCTTCCAATCCTCAAGGGGTCTTAGACAGGGAGACCCCCTCTCCCCCTCTCTTTTCGTCATTGCAGCCGAATACTTATCGAGAGGATTAGACTCCTTGTTTAATAGATTTAGCTCCATCAGATATAGGACGTCCTCTACCGTGTGGATCTCTCACTTAAGTTTTGCTGATGACTGCATTATCTTTCTTAATGGTGCGTCTCCTTCAGTGTCAAAGGTGCTAGATTTCTTACAACAGTATGAAAGGGTCTCGGGTCAAAAGATCAACAACCACAAGAGTTCCATTATCATTCCAGATAAAACACAACCCGGAACCAAAAGAAAACTAAAAAGTTTAACCAGGATGAACATTCAATCGCCACCTTTTGTTTATCTAGGATGTCCTCTCGCAACTGGCCTTAATAAACGGCAAAACTTCAACATTATTTTTGAAAAAGTCGCCCACAAGATTAACCACTGGTCCTCCCTCTGGCTATCAGCTGGGGGCAGGATTTGCCTCATAAAAAGTGTACTGTTAACACTCCCGTTATATTTATTTCAAGCACTCAAGCCCCCAAAATGGGCAATCAAAAAACTAGAAAGCATGTTTGCTAGCTTCCTTTGGGGAGATTCTCCTGACTCTAAAGCGACCCACTGGACTTCATGGGGGAAATTATGTTTTCCCTCGAATGAAGGTGGTATCGAAATTAGATCAATGGAGGACTTCTCCAAAGCTCTAGAGTTTAAAATCTGGTGGAAATTTAGGAATGAAAAGACGATTTTTTCTGAATTCATCAGTTCTAAATACTTGAAAGGGAAACACCCTAATGAAATTATAGCTCCTAAGGATTCCTCCTCCTTATGGAAAAGAATTATTAGATCCAGAGACATGTGTGAAAAACATATTTTCTATGGGTTAGGAAGAGGTAACATAAGCTTCTGGTTTGATCAATGGCACCCGCAGGGTCATTTATTTAAACCGATTCCGGTTACTTTCCTTAGAATTTTAGTGAAAGATCTGTGGATTAATAATAACTGGAATGTGGAATTAATACAGAGAATTCTCCCTCATGAGTATAGAAAAGAGATGTTATCATTATCCCTTAACAATGAAATTAAAGATACCGTAATCTGGAAAGGCTCGACTAATGGTATTTTCTCAGTATCTGATGCTTGGAATGTGGGTAGGAAGAAATCCAATGAACCATTTTATTGCTCTCTCATTTGGAATAAATTTATACCTATTAAAATTTCTTTCTTTATGTGGAGGGCAGTCAAATATTTTATTCCCACTGAGGACAAACAATGTGCATGGGGAAGATCACTGGCTTCCCGATGTGCAAATTGTGCCAAAGAATGTGAATCTGTTAATCATGTTTTATTAAACTGCAACTATGCAAAGGAGGTTTGGAATGGCCTCGGAAAATTCTTTGGAAAACTACCTATTCCTAGGATCTATCAAATTGATGTTATGCTAAAATTATTGAAGAACAGGAGTGGTAATATTCCAAATCATATCAGGACTTTCGTTCCTTTGGTTTCCATGTGGCATATATGGGGTGAAAGGAACAATCGAAAACATAGAAATCAAACTAAAAATGCAAATGTGCTCATAAATGACATTATATGCGATTTACTTTTGTTTGGTAAGGCTTGTCCACTTTCATTGAGACAAATAAAGGATGATGAGGCGCTCTTTAGGAGCATCTCCATTGACAAAAAGAAAGCACCCCGCAGGTTGACCTCCTGGTCTACCCCCCCTCTTGGAATACTTAAATTGAATGTTGATGGGAGCTACTCCAATGGTAAAGGGGGCGGGGGTGGCATCTTGAGAGACTCTACAGGTAAGTTTATATGGGGGTTTGGATTCAAAATGAACTCCAAACCCATCAAAATTATTGAGCTTATGGCACTAATGAAAGGTCTCGAGTTGTGCAGGAAATACAGGGTCTCAAACATACTTATCAAGACAGATTCTCTCACAGTATCGAGATGGCTATCCACAGAAGTGACACGATGGGATGTGTGGAATGATATTTCATGGGCAAAAAGAATAATGACGAATATCAATGCACAACTTCTTCATATATTGAGAGAAAAGAACACCGCAGCGGATTGGCTGGCCAAAGAAGCTCGAGAAACACAGGTAAACTTTACAATTCTCAAATACTCCATGCTGCCCTCTGAGCTGAAAGGAATTGTGAAGAGTGATAGCAACAGAGTACCGTCGAGAAGAGAAACCTAGAATAGTGCCTAGGGTTGTCCTATATTATCATGTAAGGGGAGTAGTACTCCCTTATTTATTTCCTGTTGCGTTTATTGTAAGGGATGTAGTACATCCTTATTTATATTTTCATGCAGGTACAGGTATTGTAAACAAGAGGTCAGGCCTATATCCCCCTCTACTTTATAAAACCTATTTTCATATTAATAAAACTTGGGGCTGGCAACTCCCCCACACCCCTCCGGTAACCCCGGGCATTGCCAATTAAAAAAAAAAAACCCTAAACCCTAAACCCTAAACCCTAAACCCCAAACCTTAAACCCCTAAACCCCAAACCCCTAACCCGAAACCCTAAACCCCTAACCCTAAACCCTAAACCCCAAACCACCGCATTAGGGTTTTATAGTTTATACACCACTCCTTCCTCCTCTCGAAACCATACTTTAGAGGTTAAAGTGACGGCCTTAGGTTCGCTGTCCGCCTTGAGTAAAGCCATAAAAAGCTTTAATCTTGGCCCTCAATTTTGATTTTTTTAGTCCTCTAGTTTTTACCACCCATTAATCAGAAACTCGTTCAGAAATGGCCGTTAAACAATCCAAGGAAGAGAAGAAGATAGCATACGATGCTAAGTTATGTCAGCTCTTAGATGAGTTCAACCAGATTCTTGTTGTGGCTGCTGATAATGTTGGGTCTAATCAGTTGCAGAACATTAGGAAAGGTTTGAGAGGTGATCCCATTATACTCATAGGTAAGAATACTATGATGAAGAGGACCATTAGGATTCATGCTGAGAAAAGTGGGAATACTGCTTTTCTCAATCTTGTTCCTCTTCTTCAGGGAAACGTTGGCTTGATCTTCACTAAGGGTGACTTGAAGGAAGTGAGTGAGGAGGTTGCCAAGTACAAGGTTGGTGCTCCTGCTCGTATAGGTTTGGTTGCTCCAATTGATGTCGTTGTTCCACCTGGCAACACTGGTCTTGACCCCTCACAGACCTCTTTCTTCCAGGTGTTGAACATTCCAACCAAGATTAACAAGGGCACTATTGAAATTATCACCCCTGTGGAACTTGTCAAGAAGGGTGAGAAGGTGGGCTCTTCTGAGGCTACCCTTCTTGCAAAGCTTGGCATCAGGCCATTTTCATACGGTCTTATCGTGCAACAAGTGTATGATAATGGATCTGTTTTCAGTCCAGATGTTCTAGACCTCACTGACGATGACCTGATGGAGAAGTTTGCTGCTGGTGTCTCTATGGTTACATCATTCTCCCTTGCCCTCTCATTCCCTACCCTTGCTGCTGCTCCCCACATGCTCATCAATGGATACAAGAATGTTTTGGCTATTGCCGTTGAAACCGAGTACTCCTTCCCACAGGCTGAAAAAGTGAAGGAGTACCTTGAGGACCCAAGCAAGTTTGCCGTTGCTGTAGCTGTAGCTGCTCCTGCGGATGCTGGTGCTGTCCCTGCTGCTGCCAAGGAGGAAGAGAAGGAAGAGCCGACTGAAGAGTCTGATGAGGATATGGGTTTCAGTTTGTTTGATTAGGTTGTTTTGTAGTTTTCATAGGATCTTGTCAGTATGTTACTCAAAACTTTTAAGGATTGATGTTTTAAAAGGTTAGAAAATCATATTTGTTTTTATTTTTGTTATAAGGTGTTTTAAGATTTATTTGGAGGGTTTTGATGCTATATTTCAACAAGTTATCATTGTTTTATTTTTATGATGTCAATACATCGGTATCGCTCAGTTCTTTGATAAAATAAATAAATAAATAAAAAACCCTAAACCCCAAACCCCAAACCCTAAACCCCAAACCCTCAACCCTAAACCCTCAACCCTCAACCCCGAACCCCGAACCTTGAACCCCGAACCCTAAACCCCGAACCTCGAACCCTAGACCCCACACCCTAAACCCTAAACCCTAAACCCTAAACCCCAAACCCCAAACGCTAAACCCTAAACCCTAAAACCCTAAACCCTAAACGAGCTTCTGCTAGTTGTTTGTAGTTCTGAGTGCTTTTCGTCTCTTCTGCTGCATCGAGGACCTACTGCTCATTGGTTCTTTGGCTGCAACAGCCTATCTTGGTTGTATTGGACTCTTGAGATTAATTAGATTATATCTTTTATATTACGTTCTGTTGTTGAATAATATTGTAGCAATATCTGTTTAGATTAGACTGCTGTATATGTCCGCTCTTTCTTTACACCATGTCGAATCCTAATGCTAAAGAAATTTTAGATATGTTGAAGATGGATAGAGGACCAGCTACTTCTCCTCATAGTTTCAAGAAATCCTTTGCACAAGTAGTTGGTTCCAATGTTCCTCAACTGGGAGCTTTTCTCGGACTGAAAAAGGCCACAATTTTCAGAGGGGAACCGGCTGTCATTCTTAATGAAGAGGAAATTGACAATCTTTGTCTTCCTCTTAGATTTGCTTTGATTGGTTCTTTCTCATATTCTAGACCTTCTATGCAGGAAATCAGAGAATTTTTTGTTGCTAAGGGTTTTAAAGGTCATGTGGAGGTTGGTCTCATCAATCAAAGACAAATTCTTGTCCGTCCAACTTTGCAAGAGGACTGCACTAGGATTTGGGAAAGGAGAATGTGGATGATTAACTCATCCTTGATGAGAGTGGTAAAGTGGTCTCCTTATTCTCATTTTAATAAGGAAAGTTCCATTGCCCCGGTATGGATTGCTTTCCCTAATCTCCCCATTCATTTTTATGAAAAATCGATGTTGTTTGCTTTAGCTTCAGCATTTGGGACACCGCTAAAACTTGATGAACCTACTGCAAATTTATCTAGACCATCAGTTGCTCAGATTTTGGTTGAAGTTGATGTATCTAAAAAATGTAAGGATCGGATTTGGATCGGTACTGAAAGGGATGGATACTATCAAGATGTGGTTTTTGAAAATCTTCCATTTTATTGCTTAGGTTGCTTCAAAATGGGTCATTCCATTGATTAATGTACTGCTAATTCAACTTTTCATAAAGGAAAAACAAGGGACTTTCTAAATCAACAGTGGAGAAGGATGTAAACTCTCAACCTAAGATGGAAAAATTGAATAAGCCAAAACAAATCTACTTCCCTAAAATCATTTCTGAGGCTCATGGAAAAGGTAAATCTTCTATTGATGTGGGTCAATGCTTAAAAACAGATTTTTCTCTAGAGAACTGTTATGTTCCTGATATTGCAGCTGATAAGGTGAGACAAGGCTCCAATACTGATAATACTAATGAGAATGATTGCTGTCCTGAAAATGATTGCGCAGCAAATCAGGTTGTTCATGTGGAGGGTGGTGCTTCTTTGGAGATTCCTAATTCTGCTACACAAATTTATAAGGAACAAAAGACTAATGATTTCTCTACTGCATCAATAAACGTTCCTTTGGGAACTAAAGTTAATTCCGTGGAGTTGCAAAACAAAGGTAATCCCTCTCTTCCAGATGATATTCCTTATCCAATAAATGGTGTTCCAAATGACATTCCAAGCAATGGATCATTCGATGGACAAATTAAGGAAGTCGAGTTGGATGAATCGGATGATTCTTCAGAAGCCAAATATGATTCTGATTATGATCCAACTCCAAAAGTCATGAAAGGAAAATCAAAGGATGATCTTTTTGTAAGCATTCCTTCTCCTTCTCTTGCGAAGGATAAAGGTACACACTCATTTCCTCCTTCTCCTAATC
The DNA here is from genome assembly GCA_024138015.1 of Lumnitzera littorea. Classification (NCBI taxonomy): domain Eukaryota; kingdom Viridiplantae; phylum Streptophyta; class Magnoliopsida; order Myrtales; family Combretaceae; genus Lumnitzera; species Lumnitzera littorea. Next base: position 114,091,823 of record JAMXBB010000007.1, on the reverse strand, counting down.
ACCATGGGGCAAGTGAATCAATTTTTGCCCCTCCTGCTAGTTCATCATGAAGTGCATGTTCTGGAATATTAGAGGTTTAGTTAATGGTAGATCCTTGAAACGACTTCATAAACTCTCTATTATTCATAAACTGCAAATGGTAATGATTAGTGAGCCTATGACTTCGAGTTGCAACATAGAAAAGGTAGCAAAATCCTTAAATTTTAAAAACTTTATATCTAATTCAAACTCGAAAATTTGGATTTTTTGGCATGTCAATATGGTTTGTAGTTGTTTGTTTGATGCTAAGCAGTTCCTCCATTTGTCGTGCTAGTTAAATTCTTGCTCTACTCCCTTCTATATTATTGTTGTGTATGCAAAATGTTCAAGGTCAAGTCGTAAGGATTTGTGGGGAGGAATTGAGTCCCTTGCTGGTCAAATTGATTGTCCTTGGATGATCTTAGGTGATTTCAATGCTGTTTTATCACCTCATGAAAGGAAAGACTGTGTGAAAAATGATGTTGGTTCGATGCAAGATTTTAATGAGTTTATTGCTAATTGTCATTTATCTGATGCTGGATTTACTGGTAATCCATTCACTTGGTCAAGGAATAAAATTCATGTTAGGTTGGATAAGGCACTGATTAATGCTAAATGGACTTCCAAATTTGATTACTTCAGTATATCCCACCTTAACAAAACATGTTCTGATCACGCTCCTCTTCTTGTGGAGTTCTCAAATAAATCAAAAAAAAAAAAAAGAGGAACTAAATTCAGATTTCAAAACATGTGGACCAAGCATCATTCTTTCATAGAATTTATTGAATCCTCTTAGAATGCTAATTGCAACAGTAAAGGTCTTATTAAATTCCAACTAAAGCCAGAAAGACTTAAAAATTCTCTTATGAAGTGGAATAAGAAGGTGTTTGGAAATATACACAAAAAAGTATAAGAGGCAGAGGATCTAGTAAATGATCTTGAAAAATCTTATATGCTGGATGGTCAAGACGCCTCTTACATAAGTTTACAGAAAGCTAAAAAAGAATTAATGGAATTAATCAAACAGGAAGACATGTTTTGGAAACAAAGATCAAAGGTTAGGTGGTTAAATGATGGTGATAAAAACACAAAGTATTTTCATACTGTAGTTAAAGAGAGGAGAGTTAAAAACACAATTTCTAAAATAAAAGACAACAGTAGTAATTGGGTTAAGGGAGATGGACTTGGTCTATTCTTTGTCAATTTTTTTAAGGACTTGTTAACAAAAGATTTTGAAGTTGATTCGTTTCAATGTCCTAGTTGGGTGTCGAAAATGATTAGTGAAGAGGATAATAATATGTTGATTGCTACCCCAACCTTTGAAGAAGTTACTAATGTCATCAATGATCTTGAGATTGATTCTGAGCCTGGGCCAAATGGCTTTGGTGGACTGTTCTACAAACACTGCTGGAAGATTATTGGTAAGGACTTTTATGTAGCTATACTAGAGTTTTATGATGGTTTTCCTCTTCCTATGTTCTATACTGCAACTACCATTATTTTAATTCCTAAATGATCTAATCCTACCCATTGGAAAGATTTTCGGCCTATTAGTTTAGTAATACATCTTCAAAAATCTTTTCAAAAATTCTCTATAATAGGTTAAGTGTTATTCTCCCTAAAATTATTTCCCCTAATTAATCTGGCTTTGTTAAAGGCAGGAATATCCTTAATAACATTCTATTGGCTCAAGAGCTCTTGTATGATTTAAATCGTAAAGTTAGGGGTGGTAACATAATCATGAAACTCGATATGGAAAAAGCATATGATAGGATTGATTGGGTTTTCCTTTTCTCTATGCTAGATAGTATTGGTTTCCATTGGAAATTCTCTTATATGGTTAAGAGAATTTTGTGTAACAATTGGTTTTCAATCCTAGTTAATGGTCAATGTTCTGGCTTTTTCCAGTCTTCTAAGGGCCTTAGGTAAGGAGATCCTCTATCACCCTCACTCTTTGTCATTGTTACAGAATATTTATCTAGGGGTTTACATTTTCTGTTTAATAGATTTAGTTCTATCAAGTACAGGACATCCTCCCCTCTGTGGATTTCTCATCTCAGTTTTGCTAATGACTGCATTCTATTTTTGAATGGTGCTTCTCCTTCTGTTTCAAAGGTGTTAGGCTTTCTTAAGCAGTATGAAAGGGTATCGGGTCAAAAGATCAATAACCATAAGAGCTCTATTCTTATTCCAGATAAAATAAAACCTGGTATCAAAAGAAAACTTAAAACCATCTCTGGGATGAATATTCACTCACCTCCTCTTGTTTATTTAGGTTGCCCTCTTGTGATTAGTCCTAAAAAACATCAAGTCTTTAATACTATTTTTGAAAATGTTACTCATAAGATTAATCACTGGCCCTCTCTATGGCTATCTGTTGGGGGTAGGATTTGCCTCATAAAAAGTGTGTTAACATCACTTCCAATAGATTTCTTCCAAGCTTTTAAACCTCCTAAGTGGGCCATTAAAAAACTAGAAAGCATGTTCGCTAGTTTTCTTTAGGGGGATTCATCTAAGTCTAAAGCGACTCATTGGGCTTCATGAGGGAAATTATGTTTCCCCTCAAATGAAGGTGGAATTGGAGTTAGATCTATGAATGATTTCACTTAAGCTATGGAATTTAAAATTTGGTGGAAATTTAGGAATGAAAAGACAATTTTCCTTGATTTCATTAGCTCAAAATACTTGAGAGGGAAGCACCCAAATGAAATTGAAGCTTCTAACGATTCTTCTCCTCTTTGGAAAAGAATTCTTAGAGCTAAGGATATGTGTGAAAAATATATTCATTTTGGGTTAGGGAGAGGAGATGTAAGCTTCTGGTTTGATTAATGGCATTCTTGTGGTCACCTCTTTCAGTTGGTTCCAATTACTTTCCCTAGGATTTTGGTGAAGGACCTTTGGGTTAATAATAACTGGAACATGGATTTATTACAAAGAATTCTCCCCCTTGAGTATAGAGAAGAGATGACGACCTTATTTCTTAATAATGAAGTAAAAGATACTGTCATTTGGAAAGGTTCTCCTAATGGTATATTCTCAATGTCTAATGCTTAGAATTTGGTCAGGAAGATGTCTAATGAATCATTTAACTGCTCTCTCTTTTGGAATAAATTTCTGCCTATTAAAATTTCCTTTTTCATGTGGAGGGCAGTTAGATCTTTTATTCCTACTGATGATAAACAATGTGCATGGGGAAAATCAATGGCTTCCCAATGTGTGAATTGTCTTAAAGAATGTGAGTCTGTTAGTCATGTCCTTTTAAGTTGTAGTTATGCAAAGGATGTTTTGAATGGTCTTGCTAAGTTTTTTGGAATTTTACCTATTCCTAATATCTCACACATTGATGTAATGTTAAAATTTTGGAAGAGTAAGAGTGGTAATATTTCAAATCATATTAGGATTTTTGTTCCTTCCATTACCCTGTGGCATATTTGGCGTGAAAGAAATAATCGTAAACATAGAAATCGAAGTAAAAATGTATATGTGCTTATCAATGACATTATTAATGATTTACTTATGTTCAGTAAAGCTTGTCCTCTATCAATGCGACAAATCAAGGATGATGAGGTGCTCTTCAAGAGCATCTCCATTTCTAGAAATAAAACAACTCATAAGTTGGTCTCATGGGTCTCCCCCCCTCTTAATTCTGTTAAACTGAATGTTGATGGGAGTTACTCCAATGGTAAAAGGGGTGGGGGCGGTATCTTGAGAGATTCTAAAGGCAATTTTCAATGGGGTTTTGGATTTAAAACGAATTCCAAACCTATTGAAATTATTGAGTTGAAGGCACTAATGAAAGGTCCCAAGCTACACAGGAAATTCAACGTTTCAAATATATGTATTGAGACAGATTCCCTTACTATGTCAAGATGGTTGTCCTCAAAAGTGACGTAATAGGATGTTTGGAATGATATCTCATGGGCAAGAAAGATGATAAAAGATACGAATGCACAGGTTCAACATATATTGAGAGAAAAGAATACTGCTGCGGACTGGTTAACTAAGGAAGCTCGGGAGACTCAAGAGGATTTCACCTTATTTGATTTTTCTAGTTTGTCTTCTGAGTTGAAAAGCATCTTGAAACGCGATAGTGATGGTGTGTCTCTATCAAGAAACAATTAATATATTGTTTTAGAATTTTTTCAATTCCTATGTAAGGGGAGTAGTATTACCTTGTTTATTTCCTGTTGATTTTGAATTGTAAGGGATGTAGTACATCCTTATTTATTTTTACATGCAGGCACAGGTATTGTAATCAAGAGGTCAGGTATATGCCCCTCTCTTCCTTGTAAAAATTACTTTATTATTAATAAAATTGGGGCTGGCAACCCCCCCTCCCGAGCAACCTCGAGTATTGCCAATTTGAAAAAAAAAAAAAAACCCTAAACCCTAAAACCTAAACCATAAACCCTTAAACCCTAAACCCTAGACCCTAAACCCAAACCCTAAACCCCTAAACCCTAAAACCATTTGACGTTGAAAAAAAATTCTAGAGAGAGACGCTCTCCCTTCTCTCTACATTCCCTTACGCTCTCTCACTCTCTCTTAGGGGGTTACTGGCCTATTCTAGGCTTTGGCAACCCGAACCAAGGCCCTAAACAATTGCCTTGCACGGATTTAGACTTGCTAACAACAAATTCTTCAAAAATACAACTCATTCCAGCAAAATCTGCAAATTCCGAAATTTTCCAAAAGTTTGAACTTTTCGTTTTCTTGGTTGCTTCGTTTTCTTGGACGATTTTTCAACCTTAAATCCTTGTTGCAATCATTATCACAGATATTTGAAACGTTGCAGATACACAACGTTTCAACTTCCGACAATTTTTTTGCTTATTAATTCCATGTTTTATTCTCTGAATCAGATCTAAGTATTTATTGCTTATCTTGATTTTATTTAGGTGTTTCTCACGTGATTATCTCGTCCTTTCTTGGCTTCTACTGGTTGTTTGCAGATCGGGGAGCTTTTCGACCCTACTGCTGCTTTGAAGACCTGCTATTCATCAGTTCTTTGACTGCTGCAGCTTGTCTTGGCTGTGTTGGATTGTTTGAGATTATTAGATTGTTTCTTTTCATATTACATGCTGCTATTGAATAATATTGTAGCAAAATCTGTTAAGATTGGTCTACTGTATATGTCCGCTCTTTCTTTACATCATGTCAAATTCTAATGATAAAGAAATTACAGATATGTCGAAGATGGATGGAGGACCTACTGCTTAAAGTCTTGCTCTACTCCCTTCCATATTACTGTTGTGTATGCAAAATATTCAAGGACAGGTCGTAAGGATCTGTGGGGAGGAATAGAGTCCCTTTCTAGACAAATTAATAGTCCTTGGATGTTCTTAGGTGATTTCAATGCTATTCTATCCCCTCATGAAAGGAAAGGCTGTGTGAAAAATGATGCTGGTTCGATGCAAGATTTTAATGGGTTTATTGCTAATTGTCATTTATCTGATGCTAGATTTTCTGGTAATCCATTCACTTGGTCTAGGAATAAAATTCATGTTCGGTTGGATATGGCACTGATTAATGCTGAATGGACTTCCAAATTTGATTTCTTCAGCGTCTCACACCTTAACAAAACCTGTTCTGATCACTCTCCTCTTCTTATGGAGTTCGCAAATAAATCAAAAAAAAAAAAAAGGGATCTAAATTTAGATTTCAAAATATGTGGACCAAGCATCACTCCTTTATAAAACTTATCGAATCCTCTTGGAATGCTGAATGCAATTTTAAAGGTCTTATTAAATTTCAACTAAAGCTTCAAAGACTTAAAAATTCTCTTATGAAGTGGAATAAAGAGGTTTTTGGAAAAATACATAAAAAAAAAAAGTAAAAGAGGCAGAGGATCTTGTAAACGATCTTGAAAAGACTTATATGCTAGACGGTTAGGATGGCTCTTACATAAATTTGCAAAAAGCTAAAAGAGAATTAATGGAATTGATCGAACAAGAGGATATGTTTTGGAAACAAAGATCAAAGGTAAGGTGGTTAAATGATGGTGATAAGAACACAAAGTATTTTCATGCGTTAAAGAGAGGAGAGTTAAAAACACAATCTCTAAAATTAAAGACAACAATGGCTCTTAGATCGAGGGGGATGATCTTGGTCCATCTACTGTCAATTTTTTTAAGGACTTGTTAACAAAAGATTTTGAAGTTGATTCGTTTCAATGTCCTAGTTGGGTGTCGAAAATGATTAGTGAAGAGGATAATAATATGTTGATTGCTACCCCAACCTTTGAAGAAGTTACTAATGTCATCAATGATCTTGAGATTGATTCTGAGCCTGGGCTAAATGGCTTTAGTGGACTGTTCTACAAACACTGCTGGAAGATTATTGGTAAGGACTTTTATGTAGCTATACTAGAGTTTTATGATGGTTTTCCTCTTCCTATGTTCTATACTGCAACTACCATTATTTTAATTCCTAAATGATCTAATCCTACCCATTGGAAAGATTTTCGGCCTATTAGTTTAGTAATACATCTTCAAAAATCTTTTCAAAAATTCTCTATAATAGGTTAAGTGTTATTCTCCCTAAAATCATTTCCCCTAATCAATTTAGCTTTGTTAAAGGCAGGAATATCCTTGATAACATTCTACTGGCTCAAGAGCTTTTGTATGATTTAAATCGTAAAGTTAAGGGTGGTAACATCATCATGAAACTAAATATGGAAAAAGCATATGATAGGATTGATTGGGTTTTCCTTTTCTCTATGCTTGATAGTTTTGGTTTCCATTGGAAATTCACTTATATGGTTAAGAGAATTTTGTGTAATAGTTGGTTTTCAGTCCTAGTTAATGGTCAACGTTCTGGATTTTTCCATTCTTCTAGGGGTCTTAGGTAAGGAGACCCTCTATCACCCTCACTTTTTGTCATTGCAGCAGAATATTTATCTAGGGGGTTAGATTTTCTGTTTGATAGATTTGGTTCTATCAGGTACAAGACATCCTCCCCTTTGTGGATTTCTCATCTTAGTTTTGCTGATGATTGTATTCTCTTTCTTAATGGTGCTTCTCCTTCTGTTTCAAAGGTGTTAGGCTTTCTACAGCAGAATGAAAGGGTCTCAAGTCAAAAGATCAATAACCGTAAGAGCTCTATTCTTATTCCAAATAAAATAAAACCTAGTAGCAAAAGAAAACTTAAAACCATCTCTGGGATGAATATTCACTCACCTCCTCTTGTTTACTTAGGTTGTCTTGTTGTGACTAATCTTAAAAAACGTCAAGTCTTTAATGCTATTTTTGAAAAAGTTGCTCATAAGATTAATCATTAGTCCTCTCTATAGCTTTCTGCTAGGAGTAGGATTTGCCTCATAAAAAGTGTGTTAACATCACTTCTACTATATCTCTTCTAAGCTTTTAACCCTCCTAAGTGGGCCATTAAAAAACTGGAAAGAATGTTCGCTTGTTTTCTTTGGGGGGATTCAACTGAGTCTAAAGCGACTTATTGGGCTTCATGGGAGAAATTATATTTCCCTTCAAATGAAGGTGGAATTGGAGTTAGATCTATGAATGATTTTTCAAAAGCTATAGAATTTAAAATTTGGTGGAAATTTAGGAATGAAAAGACAATTTTCTCTTATTTCATTAGCTCAAAATATTTGAAAGGGAAGCATCCTAATGAAATTGTAGCTTCTAAGGATTCTTCTCCTTTATGGAAAAGAATTCTTAGATCTAGGGATATGTGTGAAAAATATATTCATTATGGGTTAGGGAGAGGTGATGTAAGCTTCTGGTTTGATCAATGGCATTCACGTAGTCATCTCTTTCAGTTGGTCCTAATTACTTTTCCCAGGCTTCTAGTGAAGGACCTTTGGGTTAATAATAGCTGGAACATGGATTTATTACAAAGAATTCTCCCTCTTGAGTATAGAGAAGAGATGATGACCTTGTTTCTTAATAATGAAGTAAAAGATACTGTCATCTGGAAAGGTTCCCCTAATAGTATATTCTCAGTGTCAAATGCTTGGAATTTGGTCAGGAAGATGTCTAATGAATCATCTAACTGCTCTCTCTTTTGGAACAAATTTCTGCCCATTAAAATGTTCTTTTTCATGTGGAAGGCAGTTAGATCTTTTATTCCTACTGATGATAAACAATGTGCATGGGGAAGATCAATAGCTTCCCAATGTGTGAATTGTCTTAAAGAATGTGAGTCTGCTAGTCATGTCCTTTTAAGTTGTAGTTATGCTAAGGATGTTTTGAATGGTCATGCTAGGTATTTTGGCATTTTACCTAATCCTAAGATCTCACAAATTGATGTGATGTTAAAATTCTAGAAGAGTAAGAGTGGTAATGTTTCAAATCGTATCAGGATTTTTGTTCCTTCCATTACCCCGTGGCATATTTAAGGTGAAAGGAATAATCGTAAACATAGAAATCAAAGTAAAAATGCATGTGTGCTTATTAATGATATTATTAATGATCTGTTTATGTTCAGTAAGGCTTGCCCTCTCTTTATGCGACAAATCAAGGATGATGAAGAGCTCTTCAAGAGCATCTCCATTTCTAGAAATAAAGCAACTCGTAAGTTAGTTTCATGGGTTGTGCTCCCCTCACCCTCTTAATACTGTTAAACCGAATATTGATGGGAGCTATTCCAATGGTAAAGGGGGAGGGGGAGGCATTTTGAGAGATTCTAAAGGTAATTTTCTATGGGGTTTTGGATTCAAAATGAATTTCAAACCTATTGAAATTATTGAGTTAAAGTCACTAAGGAAAGGACTCGAGCTTTGCAGGAAATTCAATGTTTCAAATATATGTATTGAGACAAATTCCCTTACTGTGTCAAGATGGTTGTCCTCAGAAGTGACATGGTAGGATGTTTAGAATGATATCTCATGGGCAAGAAAGATGATAAAAGATACCAAAGCACAAGTTCACCATATATTGAAAGAAAAGAATATTGCTGCAGATTGATTAGCTAAGGAAGCTCAGGAGACTCAAGAGAATTTCACTTTACTTGATTTTTCTATCTTGTCTTCTGAGTTGAAAAGCATCTTGAAGCATGATAGTGATAGTGTGTCTTTATCATGAAACAATTAATATATTGGTTTTGACTTTCTCAATTCCTATGTAAGGGGAGTAGTACTCCCTTGTTTATTTTCTACTAATCTTGAATTGTAAGGGATGTAGTATATCCTTATTTATTTATACATGTAGGTTCGGGTATTATAATCAAAAGGTCAAGTATATGCCCCCCTCTTCCTTGTAAAAATTTTATCTATTATTAATAAAATTAGGGCTAGCAACGCCCACACACCCCCCCTGGTATCCCCAATTATTGCCAAATAAAAAAAAAAAACCCTAAACCCTATAAACCCTAAACCCTAAATCTTCTCAATCTCCTTAAACGAATGACGTTAGCGGCTGTCTCTACGTTTAACAGGAGTTAGCATTTTGGAAAGATAGTGAGAGTGAGTGTTTTGAATGATGCTCTCAAGAGCATGTATAATGCGGAGAAAAGAGGAAAGCGTCAAGTGATGATTAGGCCTTCTTCAAAAGTGATCATCAAGTTTCTCTTGGTCATGCAAAAGCATGGTTATATTGGAGAATTTGAATATGTTGATGACCACAGAGCTGGGCAAATTGTGGTAGAATTGAATGGAAGACTGAACAAGTGTGGTATTATTAGTCCTCAGTTTGATATTTGTGTTAAAGAAATTGAGGGCTGGATTGCCAGATTGCTTCCTTCAAGACAATTTAGATATATTGTGTTGACAACATCAGCAGGCATCATGGACCATGAAGAAGCAAGGAGGAAGAATGTTGGTGGGAAAGTTCTTGGATTCTTCTATTAAGTTGAGCTACAACTTCTTTACTGATAATTGCAACCATTTTTGGTAGTGGTATCCTATTGTCTTATCATAGATTAATTTTAAAATGTTGGTTTTTTACATGCTTGTGCCTCAAAATAGGGTTACGTATTTCATTTTTGCAGTTTATGACTTTTGATGGAATTTTGGATTCAGGGGAAATGTTAAACTTTGAGAACTACTGTTTGTTCTAGATTAAACTTTATTTCTTTGCCTCTTTTGGTTATGATTGAAGTTTTTATTTAAAAAAAAAAAAACCCTAAACCCTAAAGCCTGAGCCCTGTGCCCTATGCCCTGAACCTTGAACCTTAAACCTTGAACACTCAAACGTAAACCCTACATCCTAAACCCTAACCCCTTATCCCTAGATTTCCAGCGTCTTATCCTTTTCTTTTTTCTCATTTTATTCATCTTCTCCTTCGATTTCCATTTCAGATCTGAATCATTTCCTCTTTTCTATTGCTGATTGTATTTATTTCTTTTGTCTTTCTTTTTCTTTGTTAGATCCGCATCCTTTTAGTTTTCTTGAGAGTTCTTTTAGGTGATTTATTCTGTGCGATTTTCTTTTTCATTTCACCTTATCCGCTGCTTCTGTTCTGTGTTTATTGCAGATCTGGGATTCCAACGGCTGTGCAGCATCCTGGACGATTCATTAGTTATCACTTGTGCTGGTCTTGATTATCTAGTTTGTTTTTTCTTCCAAGTTTACGCTTGGTTTCTGTTTCTTTCTCTTTTCTTTATTCTGATTGTGCAGAACATCATGTTGTTCTACTGATCTCGTGCTTATATGTTGTCGAGCCTTCATAATTACACTATTACAAGAGACTTAATAAAGTGAAGCAAAGTGATATTATACTTCATATATATATATATATATATATATCATCACTATTATTAAGCGTAAGATTAACAATAATTGACATACTTGGTTAATGGCGGGAGGGATTTTTGCAATGCTAAGCGGCCTCTCAAGCTTTTTGCGGGAGAAGTTGCTGATTCCTATGTATTTTGTAAGACCAAGTTCCTGACACCTTTCCATGGCCTTCCACACGTTCTTGTAATCAAATGAAACCAGATCTTCCTTCTTAATAGATAATTCGTAGAGTTATGTACTTTTATGGTATAAATTGCAAAAAAATATACCAAAATAGCACATTGTAGAAAAATATTGCAAATGTAGTTCACGCACACCTTTATTATTTATCGTATTTTTTAACTGAAGATCTACTTTGTGCACACACTATCTAAATTTATAAAAAAGGCATACACAGGAAGCGCGTCTTCCTTTTAATTAGGAAGGTGCATATCAAAAGCGCCTTCTTTGTATTTAGGAAGGCATGCTCCTAACATGCACCTTTCATTCGCTTATATATACTACGATTTTAGCATTTAGACTTCATTCTCACCTCTTCCAATTTCATAAAACCCTCGAAACCTCTTATATTCTCCCTCGGAATGATAGCTTGGCCCTACTTTCTCTCCTCGAACAATGGCATTATCTTATTTCTCTCAACCCATTTGTAAGTAACCCTCAACCATCTTTATTTCGCAATAATTTTTTTAAATACAAATTATATTGTATTGTTTATATTTTCGTAATATGTATGGTGAATTTTGTTTATTATTCATAATTTTATAGCGTTTATAATTTTTATAGTTATATAAGTTGTGGTAGTTATATAAAAAAATATATATGTGACTCGTATATTATATATGATTTTATCAATGTATTAGTTACACCCCACCGAGAAACAAAATCGTGTAAAAGCTTATAGTTATAGTTTGAATTTATAGTGTATAATAAGCTGACCCACCTAAAAGTATAATTGTATGGGTGCAATAAGATGCCCCACTGAGAAGTAAAATTGTATGAGTGTAATAAGACGCCCCACTGAGAAATAAAATCGTGTGGGAGCTTGCAGTTATAATATAAAGTTATAGTATATGATAAGATACCTCACCGAAAAGTAAAATTATATAGTTGTGATAAGACGCCCCACTAAAAAATAAAGTCGTATGGGAGCTTACAGTTATAATGTAAAATTATAGTATGTGATATGATGCCCCACCGAGAAGTGAAACTATATGAGGGTAATGAGATGCCCCACTGAGAAATGAAGTCGTGTGAGACCTTGCAGTTATAATATGAAGTTACAATGTGTGATAAGATGCCCCACCGAGAAGTAAAATTATGTAAATACTACGAACCGTGCAAAATCATATGGATTTTACTAATTTTGTCATTCATGATTCAATAAATTTTCAATGGTTGATTACATGAAAATAATTGTGTATGCAGGTAGGATTATTGTAAATAAAAGTAATTATCCACAATATGCTTGTTTTATAGATGAAAATAATGGTATTGTCCTTTTAATGTTTGCACTTGTTGACAAGGCGTCCGTAAAGACATGAGGTTAGTTTCTCAAAAGATTGAAACAATACGTTGTGAATAGTCGGGATGAGACAATTTTCCTAATTACGAACAGGCACTCAAGTATCGAGAATGCACTCTACAAGGAAAAAGTTGGGTGGAAAGAACCATTTGCAGTTTGGAGATAGTGCATACTGCATGTCGCCAATAATTTCAACAAGGTACATAAGAACCAACTATGTAAGAAACTTGCTATTGCTGCTGCCATGCAAACACATTCTAGGAAATTTAAGTACTTAATGGATTATATAGTGCAAGTTAAGAATAATATGCCATCATTGTTTTTGCCATTTAACAAAAGCAAATTGACGTTGTCTTATAACAGTTTTTATCGATTCAGATATATGACATCTAACATCGTTGAAAGCTACAATGCTATTTTAAAAGGTTGTAGAAGATTGCCTCTTACTTTACTTGTCAAGAAAATTTTCTACAACTATATTGATTATTGGGAAAGAATAGTTGAACAAGCGAGAAATAGAATAGATACGAGGCAAGTGAATACAAAGTATGCTGCAGAGAAGCTAAAAACGTGGGCCTAGTGAGCTCCAGTTCATTCCATCAAGCAATATAACAGTGAAAACGGGATGTGGGAGGTGAAGACAGGTTGGAGACGCAAACCAAATGGAGTTATGAAATGAGACAATCAAACACATATTGTAAGCACGAATTGAATGACATATTCATGTAAGAAATGGTGAATATATAAAATCTTGTGCTCACATGCGATAAGAGCATTTAATTCTATTCGAATTACTACTAGTCGGTACATTGGTGTATGATATACGTGGTCCCACCAATTAGATGTCCACACTAAACACTTCATGCCAATAGGTGATAAGTTGAATTAGTCCTATCTCGATTATACATTTCTCATACCTAACGAGAACCTGAAACGTGATTTAGGTAAACTAAGGAAGAAGAGATTCCATATGGAGATGAACTTAAGGGAGCCCGTCGATAAGAGTAGGTGTAGTGTATATAGAATGGAAAGACACAATAGAAGAAGATATCCTCAACTTAATAGAAACGGTATAAACAGACATACACATATTGTTTTCTTAGATTACATTACATATCTTATCATGTTATGCTTACATAAGTCAATGACAACATATTTTTTTATTGTTTTGTGTGTTAGATGGATCCAAGACCGAATGACTCATCGATACTACATGAATAAAGACAAAATTGATCGTAGGACATATGAGATTTTCGGGTATGTTTTGACATTAATTCATCTTTTAATTTGTACAATTCAATAATTTTCTACTGATGCAATGAAAATAAATCTAATATTACAAGGAGGTGAGCCCATTACGTTTTGTCAAGTGGAGTCAAGCCATACCTCATTCAACACCCCTAATGCTCACATGTGGATGTATTCGCAACCGACATCGCTAGCTCCTCATAAACATCATATACAATGGCTCCAAACAATACACATAAAGAAGGCCGATACTCAGCTATCACCATCACCACCTACTCTAATTTCTCATGTAGATTTTACTGATATTCCTCTACAGCTATTTGAGCCTCAACCATTAAAAGGTTCATCTACACGTAAATCATCATTATTAGCTCGTCTCGAAAAACAATTAATTAGATTTAGGAAGAAATAGTTATAAATAACTATATTTGTATTATAAAAACACGAAGCACACACTTTCACTGTACTACTTTCAAATTATTTTTCCACAACATGCTATTTTAGTATATTTTTTTACAAATTATACCATAAAAGTACAAAACTCGTAATTCGTACTCCTTTGGCTTTACAATCTCTGGCCAATGAACAAGGCAAAGATCGAAGTATTCCAGCTGAAGATTCCTGCATGCGCTGCCAATAATGAAAGCATGCTTATATTCCAACATCATTAAAAGGGTTTTGAATAATAAATTAGTTAGCTATACGAAGTAAGTTCCATATTGATCCGTTGTTCTAAGTATACCTGTTAATGGTATAAGTATAAAGATAAGAAAAAGGAAACACGCTTTTGGTGTTGATGTATTAATCACATAATGGGTGGAAACTTGAAATAAAATGAAGGATTATGTCGTATTATAAAAACAATAGGATATAACGGTCGATTATTTTTACTTGAGAGAGGTTTGTAGAGCGGGAAGAACACATTGGCCATGTGCATCACAACACCAGAGTTTGGAAGTGATGAAAAGCTCTTCACGGGACTTAATCAAGCCAAGGGTCGAAGCTTGTTGAATGGCTTCACCCAGGGGGTGCTGGGAGAGGTAAAGAGAAGCTATGTCGAAGTGCCTGTAGCCAAGCTTTATAGCGTGTAAGATGGTCTCTTTCGCTTTCACGTTATGTGAAGCCCCAAATGGTTACTCAGCTGTTCCGACCCCTAAGGTGGCACAGGTTTCCTGGAACCGGAAGAATCCGTTTGATGCTCCGTAATCATGATGCTTGGCAACGGAAATCCCATTTTTACCTCAATTAAACCTTATGGTAGATTGTATAATAAATAGGTGTGTGTAATAATTTTCAGAGACGAACTGCAACTGCAACCAAGGTAAATTATGCAATTACGTACATATATGTGTGCATGTATATGTAGGCCCGGTAAGGCTAGCCGGCTAGGAGATCATAAGATGACAGATGAGCAGAGCACCTCCAGCGCAGCGCAATGATGCCTAAATGATTTAATACTCAGCCCGACGCCTCGTTACTCGGAGATGCACTCGTTAAACGTTACCCTGTGTAGTGTATTCGGTCTTTACAAGTGTAATGAAGGGGGGATGATTTGTAAATGTAACAGAATAGAAATTAATGAAAGAAATTGTGTTACTCTAATTACGGAGCTTGAAATACCCGATGTAGCATCTCAACAATGGCCGAATGCAGCAAGTAACTTGGGAATCATTTTCCATTCATAATTTATGAACGGATTATATCTGTATATGTAATAACCCTACCCGAGGCCTAACAAATTAAAGAAAAATCTGGAGACTTTTAGAACACTTCGGACCATGGCACATGCTATTTTTTCTTTTTCAGTTTTCTGTTTTTCTAATTTTTTTTTTCCTTTTGAAATAAAATTTCTAATTTCTAATCGGTCCATAATATAAGGAATTCAATTGCAACTAATACTTTCCACACAGTGTGTTTTCTTTCCTGGTTACACTTGAAGATAGCCTGTGTCTTGTCCCTCCGATTGTGCATGTAACTACAAAATGTCTTGTCTGCTTTTGGCTTTGAACGCATAACCTTCTGATGATCCTAATTTTCTCCTATTTTTATTCTCCAGCCATGCACTTATGACCTTTAAACAGTCTTGTCTATTCACATTTCCTATCATACCGATCGTACTTGCTTCTTCTTTCTCAACACTGTCTAGCCATCACTCTTTATTTTTCCCTTCTTTTTCTTTATCGTTGGTCCACAACCCATAAGTATGTTTACCCTGCCATCCCTATCACCCCAATCTCTTTCCCTTTTCTCTAGCACAACCAAGCTTAAGGACAACAGCCTTAAATTTCCTTTCTTTTCGGTTACATGCAAATCCTTTCTCTTAAACTACACATCTTCCACTTCCTCTCTTTCTGATCTATTAACTCATGGAACATGGTTAGGGATTCTTTTATCTGTGACAAAGCATATCGAAATCCTATAGTGCAATAGGGCTTTTGCCCTTCCTTCCCTTTGTGTTATGCAGAACTTTAGTCTAGGGTCTTGCCTCTAAAATTCTAGCACAACTCTTTTTCTTCTAAACTCACCACTCTTACATGCATGGCTAAGAAGGCAACGACAATGGTCATAGAAGTACTTAACTACATCGTTGCATCTATGGTGGACTTGGGCAAGTACATGAACACCTCAGTATTGGCATCACTATGGAGATTTCCTCTACGTTCTCAACCTGTTCCTTGTTTATATCTCTTGGCCTTTCTTGAATCTATTAACTTAATGTATGTGAAATCGATTACCTTGTAGCAATGATTGTACAGTTTGCCATGTTGAAGCTCCATGTTCCTCAATGACGACGGTACTTTGTAACTCCAGTGTTGTTGGTGAGCATGGAGGAACAAGCATTTAGGTGACCTCCAGCTGTTGGGTTAAATGCCCCAGCTAAGAATTGATAAACTAAGGTGAGAAAACAGCTTTTCTTTTAATGTATTAGTGCCATCATTCTTGTTAACACTAACTTAGCTTCCATCTGCATAGTTATCTCTCGAGTCAAGGAGTTCAATCCATACCACGAGCTAGTCTAGGTCTCCGACCTGCCCTAATCCCACCCGTATCAAGGTGGATAGCTTGGCCAACATGACGCCAATCTGCCAACAAGCTTGCCGACCTTCTCGCCGCCTCGACCTCCGACCTACACACAACCTGAAGGCGGATCATGAATCAAGCCAGCCTTCTACAAAGTGACACGTGTGCTGCATCTATTTTCTGACAAAGCGGATGACGATGCGCATGTTGCCTATCATTTGTCTATTCTACCCTTTTATCTTAATACATGTTATTTTTAGCATATTACCCCATTTGTAAATTAGCTAGCGTAAGATATTGCCCTAAATGGCAACTATATATACTCTATTTTGTATTGGCCGAAATCATAGTAAGTCCATATTCCTTTTAGGCTCATCTCCTTGTTCCTGTGCTTAAGCTGAACCCACTAAATCCAAGTTCAATACTCTCTTATCTAACCTCTTGAGCAAGTGCTAGTGGAAGGAAACCCATTTAATCCTTTTGTGTGTCATATCAATCGGATTATCTAGTCCATGTGTGATCCTTAGTGCATTATCCAAGGGTTAATGTGCATGTTGCCTCACGTCAATTCTCATTTACTTTTCTATCCATCACGTGAATAAAAACCACCCCCGATTCATGTGATGGCTTGCCATCGTGTGTTCACCCCTGATACTGCATCACCTTAGTATCAAAACTTTGGCAACATTTGTTGTGGAGCTACTATTGATTCCTTGTTCTACTCATGAAGTGCTATTAGCTATGTTCAAGTTGTGTGAGTATTGTTGTTGAGTCCATTGTTATTTAGAGCAGTGAAGTGTGATTCAATGTGTTTTGAGAAGTTATTGTTCTACATTCGAAGTGTTATGTGAAGTTGTTGTGCATTTCTATTGAATCTGTATCATACTTTCTTTGTCCTTGTTTTCAAAGCTTAGAAATAGAGCAATAATAGCAACCAAGATATTGGTGTAATGAGTGAAAGTTGAGGTTCTAGGTAATAAGTATGTCTAAGCTTTGTTTAAGTTATGGGTATGAAGTGGTGTAATGGTTATAGTGGTACTGGGACAATAAGTTTGTGACTATGGTGTTGAGTAATGGTTTTTGAATTATTGAGTTCACGTTTGTCTTAAAGTAGTGTTAGTATTTGGTGCTAGTTTTTGGGTTAGTCAAGAGAATGATAGATTTCAGCATTAATGTAGGCATCAATGACAATGAAAGTAGCATTGTCTACTATAGTAAGGCTGTCTCTACCATTGTAAGGTCAATGAACAAATGGATTGACAAACATGCCACCATGATGGTCAAGTTGACTCATAATGTTAATAGAATGGTCGCCACCTAAGCTGTAGAAGAGGCCCCCCTCGATGTCCAAGCTATTCCCCAACAGAGGCAAGGACAAGGAGTTAGGTACTCACGTGATTATGGTAACTAAGTTAATGAGAATATAAGGTAAAACTATAGTCTAGGTGTAGAAAGGAGAGCAAGATGCCAAATTGATCTTGATAAGATTGAAGAGAGTGAGGAAGAATAGTACAAAGGCTGGAGAAAGAGCCGCTTGACGTATTAGAGGAATGGAGAATGCCAAACTCAAATTCCAACTTACTCTAGACCTAACAATGTGGATGACAATTAGACTAGAAAGATAAGGTCAAAAAGATACTCGAGTATCATAAAGTTGATGAGCATGCTAAGACTGAACTAGTTGCACTTAAGTTTGCTAATTACATTACCTTATGGTGAAAAAACTTATAAGCTAGCAAATGAAGAGATGGAGAGCCTAAGATTTGCACTTAGCAAGAGATGTGCCAAGCTATGCGACAAGAATTTATGTCTAATCACTATATAGAGGATACTTTCAAGAAGTTATAAGAGCTCGAGAAAGGAAGAATATCTGGAGATGATTATGTGAATGAATATCAAATGCTTATAATACATTGTGAGGTTAAAGAGCCCGAAGCCTGAACTATTACCCGATTCATTGGAGAGCTAAAATTTGAAATTGGTAAAGTATTGGACTTATAAAGGATTAATAAATCGGAGGACGCCATCTAAGCTGCTCAGTGAGTTGAGTGCCAGAGAAAGCAAGGTTATTCCTGAGCTTCTCCTACCCATACTTAACTTGCCCAACCTGTTTCAAGTAAAACTATGAGATTAGAAATGAACAAAATGAATAGAAATTAAGAGGTTCAACCTGACCTGAGGTCTCGACCTATTGAAAAAGAGACACCAAAGAAGTTTGAAAAGGGACAAAGTTTTAAAGGGGGAAAAAAAAAGTGAGATCAAGTGCTTTAAATGCTAAGAGTTTAATCATACAGTTGCCCAATGTCCAAACGTGCGAACTATGGTCATCAAGGAAGAGGTGCTAATCATATTGACTGTACAAATGAGGAAATCAAAGAATTGAAGCAATGTATCAAACTAGAAGAGTTCCCTCAAGGACAAGAGGTTGTAGTAAATGCCAACTAAGGTGAACTCGTAAACATGGTCATACATCGAGTTATGAAACTAACCAATTCAAACGAAAATAAGTAAAGAAATAGAATTTATTCCATATTATTTTTTGAGTAAAGGGCCAAATTGATAAAATTCTTTATCCTTATTCTACAGATATAAATTATCTCATGTAATACATCATTAATAATAATAATAAATAACAATTATTTAGTTGAAATAATATTTTCAATTTTTTTCTATCTTCATAAAAAAATATTAAATTACAATTTAAAATAAAAAATCATTTCAATTTTTTTTTAAATTAACGTGGTCATATTCATACTACTTGACCAATTCAAGAAGTGCATCACACATACAGTTAGGTCAACCGTGGTTATTCAATCGAAGAGTACTTTATTGCAAATTCAAGAATACCTATGCCTTTGAGCTTAAAGGGAGGAAGGTTGTATTGAATACCATGACCTCGAGCTAAGTACAAGATATGTGTAATCAGTTGAATCGAGCTCGAAAGAACCTATTTATATCCCGAGTTGAGCTATCATGAAGGATAAGGATAGATATACTGACCTTCTCACTAATATAAACGTTGCTCAAAATGAAAGAGTAAAGTGTTGAGCTATTGAATGAGGTGAAATAAATACTTGATGAATTTGTCGACTTGTTTACTGGCAATCTTCCAAAAGGACTACTATCGATCCGAGGTAAAAAGCATGCCATTGACTTGCAGTCAAGAGCTGCCTTACCTAACAAGCCTTCTTACAGAATGAATTCGAGGCAAGTTGTTGAGCTCTAAAGACAAGTAAATAAGTTGATTAAGCAAGCTCACATTCACGAGCCCTTAAGTCCTTATGTTGTGCTTACCTTACTTATGCCAAAGAAGGACAAATCGTATTGGATATGCATTAATAGTTGAGCTATCAATAGAATTACCTCTAAGTATAGATATCTAATCCTAAGGCTTGAGATAAGCTTAAAGAACTGGATGGAGCTAAAAATTTTTTCAAAAATTGACCTAAAGTCAAGTTATCATCAGATTGAATGCGAGCTAGAGATGAATAAGAGATCACATTTAAGACTATACATGGGCTACATTAGTGGCTAATGATGCCCTTCGGTCTCTCTAATACTCTAAGCACTTTTATGAGATTGATGAATCGTGTATTTCAAGATGAAATTAGTAAACTTATTACTATTTACTTTGATGACCATTTGGTATACAATCTTAACCACAATAAGTACTATCAACATCTTCAAATTGTATTCTCTATACTCCAAGTTGAAAAGCTCTATACCAATTTAAAGAGGTGTAACTTTTTCCAACCTAAAGTGATCTTCTTAGGATTTATGATGAATGAAAGAAGAATCTAAGTTGATGAAGGCAAAGTCCAAGCTATCACCAAATGGCCAGTACTAACCTGCTCTATGGAAGTCTGCAACTTCCATAAATAGGCTTTCTTTTACTAACAGTTCATCAAGAACTTAAATACTATAGTGGCGTCTTTGACTAAATTGTCAAAGAAAAATGTGAAATTCTAGTATGGAACAAGAGAATAGAAGAGTCTTAACAAAGTTAAAGAAAGAATGACAACTACCCATGTCCTTGTTCTTCCTGACTTCAAGAAAGTATTTGAACTGGAGTACAACGCAACAAGCATTGGCATAGGTGCCGTATTGATGCAAGAAGCCTAACTTATTACCTGCTTTAGTGAGGAAACTCCAAGGAACTACTCTAACTACCCATTGTATGATAAGAAATTTTACTCCTTGATCCAAGCTTTAACAGTCTTGTAATTACTTTCTACCTAAGGAATTTATGATATATACCGACCATGAGTCATTGAGGTACTTAAACAACCAACCTAAGCTATCCAAGCAACAAGTTAAGTGGATCAAATTCATAGAGGAGTTTTCCTTTATGGTAAAGTACAAGATAGGCCTTATCTAGAAGCTCCTTTTGTCCAACCTTCAAACTAGGCAACTTAGATTTTTTGTCATTTTGTGTTATATGTCGATGAAACCTACTTCAATCTAATCTTTGCACAAAGCTATGATGGTTGAACTATTTATGACTACCATAGGGAAGATATACACCTATTTGATAAAGGTAAGTTATGTATCCCAACCTATTCTACTCGTGAGTTGTTGGTGCAAAGGTGTACTACCTATATGAGGGCCAAGAGCCAAACCAGGCTAAGGAAGTCCTGTACTTACCATTACTCATCCCAACCAAGCCATGGTCAAAGCTAAATATGGACTTCATACTTAACCTACCTAGGGTGACTTGAGGGAAGGACTTGATTATGGTAGTTGTGGACTGATTAAGTAAGATGGCATACTTTGTGCCATGCAACCATCTAATGATGCCTTGGAATGCTAAAGATTGTAGTATCTGATAGGGACCTGGAGTCCCTTAATCACTTCTAAAAGACCTTCTTGAGATACCTTGGAACCAAGCTTCTATTTAGCACTTCATATTACCCCCAAAATGGATGGGAAAACCAAGGTTGTCAATTGAACTCTATGCACATTACTCCAAGTGGCTATAAGAAGGAACATGATTGATTAGAACTTATGCTTGCCGATGGTTGAATTCGCCTGCAACAAGACAACATATTGTATGATAAGAAAATCTCCATTCGAGATTGTGTATGAGTTCAACCTCAACCTTCCTCTTAACAAAGCACCCTTGTCGAGCCAATTAGAATATTAAATAACTGTAGATCGCTCGAAGGCCTTAAGAGCCATATATCAAAAGATGGTTAATTCCTTAACCTGAGATTCCTCCAAACTTGAACTGAAAGGCCAAGGATGAAAGGTCAAGGAATTCTAACGTGGCAACCTGTTATGGATTAACTAAGTAAGGAATGGTTTATATGCTTAAGGAAGAGCAAGTTATCTCTCAAGGTAAATGAACCATTCAAAATTGTAGAGACAGTCGACTAAAATGCCTATGGTGTGGATTTTCCAAGCAAGTATAAAGTCTTAGATGCCTTCAATGTCGCTAACCTTAATCCATACATCCCCGAAGATGAGTAGAGTAGAGTCAAGCCAAATTTGATGACAAATCTCAAATAGCTCAAAAGGGATGATAGAAATTAAGGTCCTATCACTCATTCTTGAGCTCCTAAACTAATCACCATGATTCGCTGAGATCTATAGCAATAACCTATAGAAGAAGAGGTCAAAGTCCTATATGCCGACTTGATTGAATACCCAAGCTTCCATCAACACTTGATCATCTTTCAGGTGGAGGATTTTAATCCATACCCCGAACTAGTCTAAGTCCAAAGCAACATGTTTCCAACCTACCTTAATCGCAGTCGGATCAAGGTAAACAACTTAACTGAATGGCCCAAAAACTTAGCCAACATGATGCCTAGTTTACCGACAAGCTTTCTGACCTTCTTGCCACCTCAGTCGATAACCTACACACAACTTGAAGATGGATCATAAATCAAGCCTAACTATCTACAAAGTAATACATATACCATACATTTTTTTTCTAACAGGATGAACAAGCCACGTACATGCTACCTACCATTTGTCTATTCTACCCTTTTATCTTATTACATGTTATTTTTAACATCTTACCTCTTTTTGTAAATTAGCTAACCAAAGATGTTGCACTAAACAACAACTATATATATACCCCATTTTGTAATAGCCGAAATCATCAACTAATGCATATTCCTTCTAGATCGACCTCCTTATTCTTATGCTTATGTCGACCCCGACTATGTCTAAGTTCAAGACTACCTTATCTAACCCCTTGAACAAGTGCTAATGGTAAGAAATCCATCCAATCCTTCCATGCATCATATCAATCGAATTAAGTAGTTTGTGTATGATCCTTAGTGTGTCATCATATGTTCACCTATGCTACTGCATCACCTTCCAATTAAGCATGAAACATAACTAGAACCACTTAGAAGTCACAAGAAGATAGCCAAGGAATTTATTCAAGTCATTGCAGTTAATGCAAATTTGTAAGCCATCTTTATTAATATGAATTCGACTTACCCTACCAATTACCCAATGTCATTTCAGTTATTACCAACCTCTTCTTCGAGCCAGCCGACCTCAAGGCTGTCATTACCCAGCTTTAGACTAATCACTAGAAGCCGACTTCAAGGACTCCACGATTTGGCTAATAGGATACTTAGTAGGGCAATGGCTAAGGACGAGGTGGCCTATGCCTAAGGTTTCCTCTTGTACCATTCTCTAGGCTACCTTTCCCATACACAAGTTGCCTAGCACATGCCAAGAATTATTTCCAACTTGCTTAAAGGACCATAGTAGCTTGGAAAGTCTTGTTTTTATCTTATCCATCCTATTTCTAACCTACCTAAGGCATTGCTATTACTGCAATAACTTGAATGAAAGGATTATTGATGAAAAACCCAAACTAAATGTATTTACTTAATAACAAAATATATGTGGGGATGAATGAAATGCAGTTTTATTATTACTAATCAAGTTACCTAGTACATAGAACATAAAATTATTTTCTTAAAGGTACTTGAATCAAATGATGAAAAAGATGATAAGATCAAAAGCTACATGAAGAATCAAAAACTAGAAAACAAGTATCAACAGTGGATATTGATTTAAAATCAACCACTATCAAAAGCTAATCAAACAAAGTGAAAGACATGGCTACATTATTTTCAAAAGAAGGAATAAAAGAAAAGAACCTATCAATAGATAACTCTTATCAAAAGCATAGGATTTAATAGATTTATCAAAGGCATAGAAAATGTTTCAAAAGTATGAGGTGATTAGAACCTTATTATCATAAGAGCAAGTCAAGACCTAGCACCATGGAGATATATTTAGGTAATATATCTAGATAAGCTAAGGAAACATATGAAATACTTATAAAGATTTCAAAAACATATGATACAATAGACTAATATAAGTTTCTAACTATATAAAGAAGCTATAAGGTAAGTATCGCATGATAGATGAGTGTATCAACAAAGATAGCAAAGCAACAAGATCACAAAAGATTTGAAGATACAATGGCTATACAACGATTACTACCATATTGAGAACAACTTAACACTAGAAACCACAACTATCTCAAGGAGAAGTGAGCAATGAAACAAAAGAAGGAAGAGATATGAGACAAGCAAGAGAAAAGATACAAGAAAAAAGAACTACACAAGTTTTCATGATATTAAATTTTAGTTAAGCTCACTAACGTTTATGTGATTTCAGAAATATGGCTCAAAGCTTGAGAATTTTATTTCACTAAGTAATGCGCAAAAGTGTGAGGAAATCTATTATAATCCTCAAAGGAGTTGTTAATCTTTTTAAAAATTAGTAAGATACTATTTGAGAGAACTTAGGAGAGAGATTTTGTAGATTTGTGACTTAGAGGCAAAACAGAATCTTGAGAACTATTGACTTCTATGCAAAGTTTTCTTTAAATAGTGGGATTACAGTTTGGATAATCGTATCCCTAGCCACTAACTAGAAGAGTAAATTGATGCACAAGGTGAAACCTTTATATATACTTCCTTTTAGGCTTATATTCTTTACTTACTAGCAATATATTTATTATTTTTTTGACATATTGCTTGATTGATTGATTACACAATACACAATTTATTAAAATCGTCTTCACATTATTAAGCTTAGGATCAGAAGCACGATTTATGAGTTAATTTGCTTAAGAGTCAAAATTACTAAGTGTTTAATTGGTTTTCATACGCACATCTCTTATCTAAAAATATTAACATTTTTCATACATCAAAAATTAAGAACAAATTTAGCATAGGTACTTGTTATTGAATATCAAGAAGAAAAAATTGATTAAATATTAAAATTTTGTAAAAGTCAATTTAACTTCCCCTTCTTGATTATTTACTATGACCAACAATTGGTTAAGTTGATTTAAAAGAATATGCATATCTGAACTATGGAGCTTATGTAAGTCCCACAACTAGTTTCTCAAGGTTTCGATCGACTGAAACATCCGATCAAGCCTAAATTATAAAGTAAAGTTAGAAATATTAAAAAATAACTCCGTAAGTTTGAATTTAAGAAAATAAGCAATAAAATAAAAGACTATAAAAATTCCAAATTTTAAGTATATAACTCATCATTTATCGAAAATGCATAAAATGCATTTCGATAATTAACAAATCATTAGAGATAAATTATATGTATACTAAAAATCATAAAATAACCTAAATAATATTTAGGAATATTTATTTGTACTATATATGAATTTACATGTAGGTATAAATACGCGTAATTACTTAAAATACGTGAAATATGGTAAAATAATACTAAATACTTAAAGAAAATTCATAATTCATTAAGGAAAAACCAAGAATGATCCAAAATTGGGTCGTGGCAGCTGGGAAAAATAAGAAAAAAATCGGCCAATTAAATTAAGACAACACAAAAGCTAAAAATTAAGGGATAAGGCAATTATCTTGTCCAATTTAATGCACAATAATTATTCTAAAGCTCTATAAATAGCAAGAAAAATCTAGAAACTCATTTGGACAGTTAGAAATCAGAGAAAATTAGGGAGAGGCAAAAATTGAGAGAAAAATTCGAGTTAGAAAAAAAAATAAGAAAAACTGTGCAATTAGGGCCTTTAAAGGGAACCCACACCAGACAAGCAACTAGAAGTGGACGGCCACCACCACCACATAGTGGTAGCAGCGCCCAAACCGGTCGACAAGACCACGGCGGCCTGCAGTGGCCAAAGCCACCCAGATCGGTGAATTCAATTTTCAGCCCGATTTTTGTGTAATTTTGTAAAAATAGTAAATATTCTTAGAAAATTATGAATTTTGTTATTCTGGAATATTTTTGTATGTAGTTTTTAGGAAAAATATTATTTTAATGAAAATATGTCCCGTAATATATAATCCTTAAGAAATCATGCAAAACCGAGCATGTTTCGGTTTAGAAATAAATGACCTTAGGAGTGTAGTTTTGAACCCAAAATTTTTGTGTAAACTACTTAGATGATATAAAATAGTGATATGAAGCCCGTTTTCAAAAATCAATTTTCGAAAATTTTTTTGGGCCCTAAAATGAGACATAAAATGGGTAATTTATAATTAATTAAGTAATTAAATGGTTAATTACTGATTTAGTGAATAAGTATATGTTTTAGGATGTTGAAATCTGATGGAGTATGATACTTGTAGCATTTAGGGTGTTAGATATAATTATTAGATTAATTATGTAGTAAGTAAGTAATATGGAAAAATAGTACATTTTAAGTTAATTTTGTAAATTAGGGTAATTAGTAGTAAAATCTGATTTAGGATGAATTTAGATATTTTGAAATGATAATTAATGTTGGGAGATAGTAATTAGAGTGATAAAAATATTAGATGTGTATTATGTACATAATAAGTAATAGGACATAATACACAATTATTGGAAATATAATAAATAGAAAATATTAGGATAAAAATCGATATTATATAAATAATAGGGATATATAATAAAACTGATAGAAAACTTAAATTTATGTAATTATATGAAAGATATAAAAATTTCTTACATTAGGAGTAAATTCGGTACACTAATAAAGATTTAAGTGTACCGGGTGGAATAAAATACTAATTAGAGGTAATAATGGTATTTAGGAGATCGGGAAGTAATGTGATTAATTTCACATTATGAGTTGAAACGAATTTCTAGGATTCAAGTATAAAACAATATTTAGAAATCGAACTAGAACCTAATTTAGAAATCGATGCGAAAACCGAACCCAAACCTAATCCCAAACCTAGAATAATTGTAAAAAACTTAAGACCTAAATAATTAGGTATATTAAACCCTAAACAAAACATAACAATGTGTTATAGGATAAAATGAACCTATAACAGTTATATGATAAAATGAACCTATAACAGTTATATGAAAAACTGAAGCCACGTTTATATTATAGGGATGATCGGCGATGGCTTGAGCAAGTCAAACCTCAAGTGAGTGAGCGAGGAGTCGAGATAAGTTGGAATTAATACAATACTACATTTTAGAGGCTTAAGATTATGCTTGGTTGTGATTGTTAGATAGTTGGATGTGTACATGTGCTTGATTATGGGTGATGCTATGATTCTATTTGTTGCTCTGGCATATATTGTATGATTTGTATGAAATGATTGATCACCCTAAACTGGACTTAATCAAATATACAACCGGTAATCATAATCGAACATGCACGGCAACCCGTTAGGGAAACTTAGGACTCTCCGACCAAATACCGACCCCTTCGAAAGGGATAGTGCAGGATTGCATAATGGTTCCTTCTTCATCTTTAGTCGAATTAAGTGACAGGAGAGGAGGTCGCAACGAGGGTGAAGTCAATGATTCAAAGGTAGTCACGGGAGGAGCGAGGTCTCCATTGTACAAGCCTAGGTTTGGTCGTGAACTGTTGCATTAATGGCAACTCCTCAACCCGGATTAGAGCGGGCGCAATTTCTATAATCTCACGACGGGCCGGACAACGTCGTGCGATGGCATTTGCTTACACATGCATTGTACCTAATAAGTTAATTGAAAACCTTATTATGTTTATGGTATAGTTTTAAGTCCTCCATCCTAACTTACTAAGCTATAGTTGCTCACATCCATATAGACGTCGTACAGGTGCTGGCTAAGAAGCGGCAAACAACTACTCTGAAGCTAACAACTGCTGGATCCTGAGGAGTGAGGAAAAACATTGAAGAATAAACACGTATTTTTAAGGTCTAAGTTTTTATTTTAGAATTATTTTTCATTTCTGAATAATGTAATAACTAGGAAATATATTACAAAGAAATATTATAAACTTTAATTGCAATAATTGAATTATAGTGTATATATATATATATTTCCTCACTTTCTTAGGTAAATGATCTATTTAAATTATAAACTGTTTACTTCAAAGCGAGTTAGTCGTAGACGCCTTGTGTAGATCAGGTCTAAGATAGCGGTTGTAAGGCTAACTTCTATCTTAGGATGGTTTACACGGCGGAGCTGTTATGACTCTGCCGCTTCGGGGCGTGACAACTTACCTCCAACAACAACATATCAACATTCAAGCACATACATAGCACATGTACAAACGTTAAATTATAACCATAAGAAAAGGTAGAGTAAAGCTTTCCATTATTCTAAAATAATACTCCAAAATAATGTGAAGTATTGATCTCACTTATTTTGATGTTTATACTTGTTAGCTCTATGTGTGACTTGGATCTCCTTCAATTATCCCTAAACAATTAATGTCATTGATTTAGTTTTTATCAAAAGTACAAAATAAGAGTTCCTTTTTAAGAATTAGGTATGTCTTTCATTTAGGTCAACAAGGTTTCTTAAGCCATTGATTAAATACTAATTATGCAATGCAAGATCTAACTAAAGTTCTAACATCATATTTAATATCAATTTTTGTCTAGGAAAGTCTTTACCTTAGGTTCTAACTAGATACTTCATATAAGATTCTGATTAAGAATCTTTTGACTTAAGATTTGACTTAGAAAATTCTTAAAGTTCATGATATGAGTAACTTTTGACTCACTCTCAAACTTCAATTATGTTTACGTGTACTACACCAAACTACCTTCTAACCAAGCTTTTAATCCTCTTCTAGTTAAGTTCATTTTATCTAACTATCTTTTGGCTTACCTTCTCAAACTTCAATTAGGTTTACATGTGCTACACCAAACTACCTTCTAACCAAGCTTTCAATCCTTTTCTAGTTAAGTTCATTTTTTCCAACTATCTTCTGACTTACCTTCTATCTGTACTCCAACTCTTTAATTCCCTTAATTTATCCACAAATTCACTTCACTTCCAATTAGAAAATCATAATAAACTTCTCCTTCAACATGGTAAGAATCTAAACTCCGTAAAATCTACATTCCATCTCATAACAAGTCTTTATGTACTCACATTTCTTAATTTAAGCTAAAAATGGGCTCAAACCATGTTGTTTCAATCTTAAACTCGGATTTCTATATAAAATTACTAACTTAAGACTCAATTTCTCTTGTATTGATTGTTATATGCTAGAGAAAACCAAAATATAACATGGTTATACAAAATCAAAGTAAGCTTCTTTAAGAAAAACTTGTATTGACCCTATTCAAGTGATTATCAAAATTTACATGAAATTTAACTTCAAGAACTTAAAAACTAATTACATAACATGATAATATAATCTTTAAGGAGTTTATAAAAAAAAAATAAGAAAATTCAAGATGAAACTACATCATTCAAGTTTTTGAAAACACAATAGAAAATCAGTAGACGGCATGTTTTTCTTAAGGATTATATACACATACTTAAAATTTTGAAAATCTAGTTTGATATTAGAAATCTACATACAAAAATACTTTAAAAAGAAGAAACCAGTTTCATAATTTTTAGAAATTGTTTGCTATATTTAGTAAAATTTAGTTTAAATTGAGAAAATTAGACACACACTAAAACACCATGCTCTTGCCACCTTTAACGAATGGGCGTTTGTTTGCCCAACATGGCATGGGGTGTTAGGCATAAGGTTTCCCTTCATGTGGTGTTGGTGATACACTTCCACAACACGTCTACACTATTAAACCACTACTTGCTTAGTTTTGCACTAATATTTTATAGATTTTTCCTAATTTTTATCACTTCACCTCTCATGCTACCTAAAATTTTTCAAAGCTCTTAGTTGAATGTCCTAGCTTATAGAGGGGGTTCTAAATTTCCAAAATAAGTAGGTGAGTGTTATGAATTTCTCTCTCCTCAAAAAGCTTAATACACCTCTTTTTAATTATTCTATGGGGACTTCTCCCTAATGTATCACACCAACAACTATCCTAAAGGTAATCACACTTTATTTCATGATTTTCCAACTGCCCAATGTTTTCTATATTTTTTATTATTTTCTTATTAATTTTAGCTTATTTTGCATTTATTCAGGTATATACTTAAATAATTATACCTAATGTACATGTATGGCCTTTATATATTGTTTCATGTTATTTCATAATTTTATTATCCAAATAATTTATCTCTAAGAATTTGTTAATTATCGATACATATTTTGAATGATTTTGATATATGTAAAATAATATATTAACATTAACTATTTTAGCTATATTATTATTTTGTTATATTTTCGTAATCTACTCTCATAGGATCTCTTCGACTAACTCCTATAATCCACTAGAAAAATCTCAACTCAATTAGGGTTTTTATGCAAACGCCCTAAATTGATTGCTCAATACCTATTTGTTCAAGTATAGGGTCTATATACCCTTAAATTAGGTTTTCAATCCTACTTACTAAAATTGTGGGATCTCACATTCTATTACCCTTTAGAAAAGTTTCATCCTCGAAATTATTGTATCTTATGTTATTAACACACTATTTAGATATGCTAAAGGCATCTTTCCTCTATATCACCCCTTGAGGTTTAATTTATATTTAGCTTGACCTTTAAGTTAACCTCTGTTCATCTATGTAACTTTACTTCTATCGATCTTCCTTATATTGTTATTCCTTTAAATCCTTATCTCTAACTTACAAATTTTTGTAATTAGCATTGATATTGTGTTAAGGTCATGACATGAGTTTACCAATATCTCTAATGCCTCTTCCAATTTCCCTGTTTCTTACTTTCTATACTCTATTATCCTATATTGATGAGTCACCTCTTTATTTAATTCAAGCGACACTAAATTTAGTGCATATGGTTCACTTCGTGGGAGATCCATTTATCAATTGTCATTTCTTAGATGTTCTTATAATTTTATGTTCTTCAAAGTAATTATATCTATCAGGTCAAATTTATGATGTCCTAAAATGTGCACACCTACTATTTATGATTCAAAATCAATTGAACAGGACATATAACAAGTGTCACGCCCCGAAGCGGCAGAGTCGTAACAGCCCCCGCCGTGTAAACCATCCTAAGATAGAAGTTGGCCTTACAACCGCTATCTTAGACCTAATCTACACAAGGCGTCCACGACTAACCCGCTTTGAAATAGACAATTTGTAATTTAAACAAATCATTTACCTAAGAAAGTGAGAAAAGTTATATATAATCACTATAATTCCGTTATTACATTAATTAGAAATGAAAAGTAAAATATGTGTTGATTCTTCGATGTTTTTCCTCACTCCCTAGGATCCAGCAGTTGCTAGCTTCAGAGTATTTGTTTACCGCTTCTTAGCCAGCACCTGCACAACGTCTATAGGGATGTGAGCAACCACAGCTCAGTAAGTTAGGACGGAGGACTTAAAACTATACCATACACACAACAAGATTTTCAATCACTTATTAGGTGCAATGCTTGTGCAAGAAAATGCCACCGCACGACGTTGTCCGGCCCGTCGTGAGATTAGAGAAATTGCGTCCGCTCTAATCCGGGTTGAGGAGTTGCCGTTAATGCAATAGCTCACGACCAAACCCAAGCTTGTGTAATGGAGACCTTGCTCCTCCCGCGACTACCTTCGAACCACTACCTTCACCCTCGCCGCGACCTCCTCTCCTGTCACTTAGTTTGACTGAGGATGAAGAAGGGACCATTTTGCAATCCTACGCTATCCCTTCCGAAGGGGTCGTTATTTGGCCGGAGAGTCCTAAATCCCCTAACGGGTTGCCATGCATGTTCGATTATGATTACTGGTCGTATATTTAATTAAGTCCAGTTTAGGGTGATCAATCATTACATACAATTCATACAATATGTGCCAGAGCAACAAAGAGAATCATAGCATCACCCATAATCAAGCACATGCACACATTCAACTATCTAACAAGCACAACCAAGCATAATCTTAAGCCTCCAAAATACAGCATCGTATTAATCCCAACTTACCTCGACTCCTTAATCACTCACTCGAGGTCCGATTTGCTTAGGCCATCGCCGATCATCCCTATAACACAAACGTGGTTTCAGCTTTTCATATAACTATTATAGGTTCGTTTTATCCTATAATGCTTATTGTTAGGTTTTGTTTAAGGTTTAATATGCCTAATTATCTAGGTATTAAGTCTTTTATAATTATTCTAGGTTTAGGGTTAGGTTCAGGTTCGGTTTTCCCATCGATTTCTAAACCGGGTTTTTAGTTCGATTTTTAAGTAATATTTTAGATTCCAACCCTAAAAATCCGTTTCAACCTATAATGTGAAATTAATCACATTACTTCCCGATCTCCTAAATACCATTATTAACTCTAATTAGTATTTTATTCCATCCGGTACACTTAAATCCCTATTTGTGTACCGAATTTACTCCTAATGTGAGAAATTTTTATATTTTTCATATAATTACATAAATTTAAGTTTTCTTATCAGATTTATTATATATCCTTATTATTTATATAATATCAATTTTTATCCTAATATTTTCTATTTATTATATTTTCAAAAATTACACATTATGCATTATTGCATATTATGCACATAATACATTTCTAATATTTCTATTACCCTAATTACCATCTCTAAACAGCAATTATTATTTCAAAATGTCTAAATCCATCTTAAATCAGATTTTACTCCAAATTTTCTTAATTTACAAAATTAACTATTTTTCCTATTACTCATTTACTACATAATTAACCTAATAATTACATCTAACACCCTAAATCCTACAAGTATCATACACCATCAGATTTCAACATCCTAAAACATCTACTTATTCACTAAGTCAGTAATTAATAATTTAATTACTTAATTAATCTTAAATTACCCATTTTATGCCTCATTTTAGGGCCTTAAAATTATCTAAAAATTTCGAAAATTAATTTTTGAAAAAGGGCTTCATAGCACTGTTCTATATCATCTGAGTAATCTACACAAAAATTTTGGGCTTGAAACTACACTCCTAAGGTCATTTATTTTTAAACCGAAACATGCACGATTTTGCACGATTTCTTAGGGACCATATATTATGAAATATAATTTCATCAAAATAACATTTTTCCTACAAACTAAATACAAAAATATCTCAGAATAACAAAATTCATAATTTTCTAATTATATTTACTATTTTTACAAAATTACACAAGATTCGGGCTAGAAATCGGACTCACCGATTTGGGTGGCTCCGGCCACCGCGGGCCGCCGTGGCCTTGTCGGCCGGCCTGAGCGCTACCACCACCGTGTGGTGGTGGTGGCCGTCCACTTCCAACTGCTCGTCTAGTAAGGGTTCCCTTTAAATACCCTAACTACACAGTTTTTCTTATTTTTTTTATTTTCTGGATTTTCTCTCGAATTTTCGACTCTCCCTAATTTTTTCACTTTCCAAACTGTCCAAATGAGCTCTGTAAATTTTTTCCCTATTTATAGACATTTGCTGTAATTAATATGCATTAATTTGACAAGACTTTATCCAAATTCCTTGATTTTTGGCTTTTAAGTTGTTCAATTTTTATTGGCTAATTTTTATTTTGCAGCTTTGGACCTGCCACGACCTTATCTTGATTCATCTTATCATCTTCTGATTTTTTCTTATTTTTCCATAATTATTTTATAATTTTCTTTAATTATTTACTTAGTTTTCGGCCAATTTTACTAATTAAGCGTATTTTTATCTACACGTAAATACATGTAGGGTACACGTGAACATTCCTAAATATTATTTTGGTCATTCTAAAATTTTTAGTATACATATAATCTATCTCTAATAATTTATTAGTTATTATATTACACTTTTTGCCTTTTCGGTAATTAGCAGTTATTATGCTTAAAATTTGAAAATTTTATAGTCTCCTATTCTACTATTTATTTTCTTAAATTTAAGTTTACGGGGTCATTTTTACTAATATTTCTCTCAATAGTTTATAATTTGGGTGTGATCGAGTCCTTTAGCCGATCGCCCTAAACCTTGGGTTCTAAGTTCAATCTTACGGTTACTTGGCTGAACTTTGAGGCTTACAACAAGTCACTTTCTAAGTAGGTTTCTAAACCATTTTCTAAGTTCAAGAACTTTAGGGTGTATTTTCCATTTCATTTTTTGAGTTGTTTTACAGAGTAAAAGTTCTTGCACATCAGAAATTGTTCACTTTGGGTTTTATCCAAATTTAGTTAATCATTTAGGTTATACTTAACCTTAGTATCTAAGGTTATTCTTAAGTTTATTATCCCAACATTAGGATTTTTTTTAATGTCAAACAGGTTCTATTTTCATTCTCGGTTTTAATTAACTTTACAATTGTCGATTACATCTAACTACTAGTCGTAATATTTATATGCTTACTTATATCGTAAGAGTATAATTTCGTTATGTAATTATCCATCCATTGTTTTAGGAAACATTACTATACACATTGTTTCACCATTTAACTTTATATAATAATACAGATATTTAATCAGCAATTACCTATATTTACCTATCAATTATACTGTTATAATACTGACCTTTTATCTTTTAAGCTTCTATGGGAAATGTTTAAGACATCCTATTATACTTGTTATATTTCTTTGTGATACATTAAGTGTACTATTATCTAAATTAATATGCAAAAGTTCTTTTACCCCTTCTACTTCTTTTTTTTTTTTTTGTTTAATTGTATCTAGTATACTTTAACCATTTAGTGAAGGAACCTTCTACACCATCCCTTACGTCTATTTCAGCAATGGTATTCTTGCATTCACATCTACTGATCAACCTATTACCTATTCCATTTCCCATCTTTTAGTTTTATCACTGTGGATTCAATGCATTAAGTGATCTACCTTCTACTATACCTTTTACCTTAACCAAATTCCAAATTATAATCAAAGTTAGTCACATCCATATCATTCCATTACTTTCAATACAAATTTAGTTAATTTTCATCTTATTCAAACACTATATTTCACAATTGACACATCATTGTTATTGTCATCGGTTTTGTACTTCATATAACTAGCACAAATGTTAACATAAATGAGTTTAACCAATCTTAACATCATACTATCTCGGATTCAAATGAGATATTTGAGTATTTGAATGAACTAGACTTGAATTAACTTAACAAAAACTAATACGATCTCTTATTGATCAGACTCACAAAAACAACGACAACTGACTAGACTTACAGTTGGCAAGGTGTGACATGACTCAATCATTACAAAGACAAAAGACTCCATCAAAGAGACATAAGAGTTACTAATTTTCCATCCTTCTTATGTTTACACATATGTGCTAATGTACATATGAAAAATATTATCCTAAAATATTTTAACTATATCTCTTATTTAACTATTAATTTCCTCTTCTTGTGAAAATTATTGGTTGAGGCTTATGGCTTAAAGTTGAGTTTCCTTATATTTTCACGTTAGTTTACTCCTTACAAGGAGTAGATTAAGCCAAAGGGTTATCTTGAAGAATCTTTTAATTGTTACCATGATTAATGTTATTTATGTATTCATTTGCTCCTTATTGTTATAGGTATTAATAGTTAGAATAGTCTAATTATAGTTTGATATTTTTTGGATCAAATCCTATGTTGTAATCCCAAATCATTAATTATTAATGTCCTAATTAGAACAAATTATGGTTTTATTAAGATCATAAACTAACAAACATAGTAGGATGCTTCTTTTAAAGTTACTTCCCATGTCAACTACCTATATAACCTTTCCTAGCCAAGAGTGTTACATCAAAGTATTTCTAAGTTTGATCCTAGTGTATGCACTAAAATAGGGATTTATTTGATCAATATAAAGTTATTTGCTATAGTAAGTTAGAGATAAAGTTTCGTCTTGGATTAACTCAACAAAGATAAGGGTTGGCTTTCTTCTTGAATTAATTCCACAAAAGTTGGCAATAGCTACAATTCTAAGTTTTGATCATTCTTACCTATTCATGACCCTTCCTTACAATAATACTGAGCTAATTCTTGGACATAAAGTTGATAATCCCTGATTATACAATATCAACATAAGATCAGCAAGAAGTCTCCTAATCTAGTTGTCAATGTGCCACAACCAATTTGCTTGTGCTAAACTCTTTACACATATATGCTAGAATCAAATAATATAACCCATATCTTATACAATCACATACCTAGTACATCTATACTTCTTATTCAATCCAACTTTACTTCTTCGAAAAATGTACATAAGGACTAAACTTCACATAACAGAAGATTGCTCATAAGCTTAGTTGTTCATAATAAAAGATTGCATAGTTTCTTTCTAAATACATTAATTCTAGTTGCACTTCATTCCATTATATACAAATTATTACATCATCATCAAATACCAAAAGCCTAAGTACATTAAAACAACAAAATTACATCCTAAAAGTCATGGATATCAAAATAATAAGTTCCTAGTCTAAGGTAGATGTCAAAAGGAGTTAGATCATAAAAAGCCATCTTATCTTATTAATTGACTTTACAAACCATTAGACGCTTCAAAAACACCATATCCTCAAGAAAAATCCCATTTTCATGTCCAATTAAATCTACATCCTCATTTTCTAATCCAACTTAATAACACAAGTTTTAGAGTTTCAAGAATGTTTATAACTTTATATACCTAATCATCATTATCAACAACAACCTCAAGTACAATCTACGTTTCTCTACAAATTGACTTCTTACATTCACTTCGTTAGTTCCCACATGACTCTTAACTTGACCCATTGAGGCAACTTTTACATCAAATTCTACCTTAGGATTTTCTCCTTCCACTTCAAAATTTCTTGATCTCCATATCCATTTCTCCACCTTCGCTCTTGACTTAAGCAATTGCAACATCTAAGTTATAATTTAGGTATTCCTCGAGATCTTCATTCGGATCTTCCCTTTCTTCTACACCTAAGTTTTCCTACACTACAAGGTATAGGTTTTCTTATAGTTCAATTGGGCGTTCAGGTCCAATGATTTAGAGTAAAACTTCAATACCTACATTTTCTACATATGAAAACCTAAGAAACCAAAGAGGCTATTCTCTAAGGATATAAGGTACTCCTATAGATACTTAGTCAAAACATACAAAATCAATCTTACCCAGCTCTACTATAGCTGGAAAATAGAATACTAGTACCATTATGGGCAAAATCCTTTCATTTTATAGGTGTCTTTTCTCGCAAAAATGGAATGGCAATACACTTATTAAAAGATGGTCCTAACTCCATCTCCATTATATCCCAATCATCCGATTAACTATAAGGAAATCCATAGCAATATGTATCTATAATCTCGTCAATAATATGTAACATTCTCCATTCAACCCTATCTAATAGCAATCTCTATAATCGAATTATGTAATCTAAAGGCAACTCCATGCTATCTCCACTTATAATTACACCAAGAGATATATAGCTCACCCCTAAGACTTTGTAGTCAATCAAAACAAAATCAAATTCTTTTATGTATGTGTATCTATGTTTGTATAACACTACAATCGATTTACTTTGTAAGTTATTATACATATATAGTATACATATAAACCTAAAGTTATAACTCTTTTATGACTCGTTTAATACCCCCATCTCTTTATATCCCTAAAACCTCCAACTTATTTTAGTTACAACACCTCAAAGTAAGTCCTTAAGAGCCACAATTTAAGTAAGTCCTTAAAAACAATGCTCTAATACCAATTTAAAACCACCTCACCTCATAGAGCCATAACAGTTCCACCATGTCAATCATCTATTGACAGAAGCTAGCCTCACAAGTCGCAACTGCTATAATAGACCTAGTCTACAGAAGATATACGCGACTTAACCACTTTAACGTATCCAACTCAACATCTATTTGTTATGAAACCTATGATATAATTTTTTTAAAATAAACCTCCACAATAAAACTTATAGGTTGAAACTTAAGTTTATAATTAAAGTTATAAGAATTCATTTATATGAAAATGTTACATTTTCCAAAGAGGCCTCTAAATTATAAGTTTAAGTTATTTACATTACATACCAAGAGTCAAAAACTATTGAGCCACATAGGGAGACCCAGTTAGTTTCACAAAATTATAAAAGATGACAAGAAAAATAAAAGTCCCATATATCTTCTTTATTCTCGCTCTTTGACCCCCTAAGCTACTAATTAGAGAAGTAAGTGAGACTTAGCTTGCAACCATGTACCTACAAAAGAATTTATAGGGGAATGATCGACAACTTACTTGGTAAGTGGGATGGATACAAAAATATGTATCCTGTACAAAAAAAATGAAGGTTTTCAATCAAGTTAGTTAGATACAATGCATGGACAAATAAGTATCATCGCATAACGTTATCTTGTCCATAGTGAGATTAGAGAAATTACGCTCGCTCTAATGTAAATCAAGAAGTTCAACATTACGTACTTACAATTTGAAGTCAAACTGAGACTTGTACAACAAAGAACACCCACTAATGTAGACTACCTTCGAACAACTATCCTTAACCTTACTACAACCTTCTCTCCTAAGCTTTAGTCCTTCTCTCTTATCAATTAGTTCGACTAATGATAGAGAAAGGACTATTTATGTTATCCTCATTGAAGGATTCATGTTTGGCATGATAATTTTTACAGCTTTCCACATTGGGTTGCAATGCATATTAAGTTAGAATTTAGATCGAGTTTAAGTTAGTTCAATCTTGGGGCGATCAGCTAATTTCAAACAATACAAATAATATAGCAAAGACAAAACAAACACACCATGGAGCTTAACTCCCACAGCAACCTATCTCCCACAACAGCTTAGCTTCCACAGCAACATATCAACACTCAAGCACGTGCATAGCATACGTA
Organism: Lumnitzera littorea; assembly: GCA_024138015.1. Lineage (NCBI taxonomy): Eukaryota > Viridiplantae > Streptophyta > Magnoliopsida > Myrtales > Combretaceae > Lumnitzera > Lumnitzera littorea. The sequence goes on along the minus strand of JAMXBB010000007.1, from coordinate 114,053,189 downwards.
TAAAGAACTAAATTATAACCATAAGAAAGAGCATGCTAAATCCTCTAAGTATTCTAAAATAATACTTCAAAATGCTATAAAGTATTAATCACACTTGAATCTCCTTCTGTTATCCCTAATTAATACCTCTAGTTTAGGTTTTATCAAAAGTATGAAATAGTTCTTTTTCAAGAATTAGGTATGTCTCTTATTTAGGTCAATTAGGGTTCTTAAGGCATTTAGGAGAATTGCAATGGAGATAATCAATATTTGAAGATAAATTCAAATAAATGATCAATATTTCGAAAAGTTCAAGTAAGGGACTAATGTTTTACAAAATAATTGAAATAATTTTATGAATTAACTATTATAAATCTTTTATTTGAACCGTTTTGTAGAATATCAATTCTTTATTTAAACTTTTCTAAACGTTGATCCCTTATTTAAACTTTTTCAAACATTAGTCCTTTATTTGAATTTACCCTCAAATATTGATTCACTCTGTTATAATTTTCCTTAAGCCATTTATTAAATATTAATTATGTAATGCAAGTTTTGACCTCATATTTAGAATAGGTTTTTGTTTAGGAAAGTCTCTAACCTATGTTCGTACTATATTACTTCATATAAGATTTTGATCAAGAATCTTCTGACTTAGTAGATTCTTAAAGTTCATAAAGTGATCAACTTCTAACTTACCCCCTGACTTCAATTAGGTTTAAGTGTAGTACAAAAGACTACCTTCTAACTAAGCTTCCTATCCTTTTATAGTTAATTTCCTTTTATTAGACTACCTTTTGACCTTGCTCCAATTCTTTATTTCCCTTAATTTATCCACCAATTCACTTTACTTTCCAGTTAAAAAATCATACTAAACTTATTCATTTCAATACGGTAAGATTCCAAACTCTATAAAATCTACATTGCATCTCTTAAGAAGTCTTCATGTACTCATATTTCTTAGTTTAAGCTAAAGAATGGGCTCAAACCATGTCATTTCAATCTTGAACTCTGATTTTTGTATAAAACTAGTAACTTAATACTCAAATTATCTTATGTTGGCTATTGTATGCAAGAGAAAACCAAAATATGACATGGTTATACAAAATAGAGTAAACTTCTCTAAGAAAAATTTGCACCAATACCATGTTCAAGTACATATCAAATTTTACATAAAATCCAACTTCAATAATTTGAAAAACTAATTACATAGCATGAAAATATAGTTTTTAAGAAGTTTATACAAAAAAAAAATACAAGATGAAACTACATCATTCAAGTTTTTGAAAACACAATAGAAAATTAATGGATGGGATATTTTTCTTAAGAACCATATATATACACTTAAAATTTAGAAAATCCGGTTTGATATTTAAAATCTACATGCAAAAATATCAAGGAGAATCAAGTTTCATAATTTTTAAAAATCGTTTGTTATTTTTAATAAAATTTAGTTAAAATTGAGCACATATTAGAACACTACACTCTAGCCACCTTTCAGGGATGGATGTTTTTCTGCCCACCTTAGCATGAGGTTTCCCTTTAAGTGATGCTAGTGGTACACTTTTAAAACACACTTGCACCATGAAACTACTACTTACTCGCTTTTGCACTAATTTTTTGTAAATTTTTCCTAATTTTTCTCACTTCACCTCTCAAGCCTCCTAGAACTTTTCTAAAGCTTCCATTTGCATGTCCTAGAATTTATATTTGTATATTATTTTTCTTATTAACTTTAGCTTATTTTGAATTTATTCTAGTATTTTTAGTAATTACAGATATATATATTTATATATAATAATTACACTCAATGTACATATATGGTCTTTACATATTATTTCATAATTTTATTGTTCATATAATTTATCTTTAAGAATTCATTAATTATCGATACCTTTTTCACATAATTCTTATATGTGTAGAATAATATATTGAAATTAACTATTATTATTATTTTATTATATTTTTTGTAATCCACTCTCATGGGATCTCTTCAACTAACTCTTATAATCCACTTAAAAAATCTCAACTCAATTGAGTAACTTACATAAACGCCCTAAATTGACCTCTCAATGCCTACTTGTTTAAGTATAGGGCTTACATTTCCTTAAATGAAGTATTCGATCCTAATTAGTAAAATTGCAGGGTCTCACAAGAAATCCCACATTGGCTAATATGGAAGACATTTTTAGTAAGGACAGCTACAAATAAATGACTACATCCAAATTGTATGCGTATTTGACGATCGCTTATTTCGGTCTTGTTAAGGCGGCTCGCAATGGGCCTATACTTGGTCTTTAGCTGAAATAAGTTGAGGAGTTTTGTCGATATATTAGAGCCCATGAGAACCGCCCAGGCTATATGGATCACAGTTGGACCAACGGAGCTAGTTGGTTCTTGACGAGTCAATGCATCCTATTGATAAAAGCAAGATCGACCTACTTCATAGCTGATTCTGATTGAACCACTGGATTTGATAACATTACTATCGCCAGCCATATTGGCTAGGGATGAGTTTTGTATGGTTTAAGTCCTATTGAACCAAACCAAATCAAATTATAGACTGCGGTTCAGTTTTTTGTTGTTTGGTTGGAATTTTTTTATTTTTTCGAACCACAAAAAACCTATTTGATTTATGGTTCAAACAATAAAATAAGCCTAGATTTCCTTTTCTTAATAAGTATTCGCACCAAAAAGAAAGGAATCACCGCTGACTATAGGAATATTGACAAGATCCTAACTTAAAGGTAAAAAAAAAGAAAGAGAGGTACAATAAGAGGAAAAAATATTTAAATTTCTTCTTTCTTAAAAAAAAATGAAATAAAAGATGCAAACTAGAGAAAATACAAAAGTGAATAAACCAACTCCGATTGGATTTTTACATTTTGGATAAACGAGAAGGTTGCCAATCGTCATATTCACGAAATATAATGATAAAAATATTATGATTTAGTATGGCATTATATTTTTCATCAAATTTTTTTGGGAAAAAATAATATCTTCTCTCAAAGAGTTCGATTTGTTTGTTTTTTCCCTTTTTGATTTTGCCTATCCCGACCACGAGAGTACTCCTTGACAAGCCTCACATGCAAGAAGCTTCTCGCACCTAACAAGAGCAAGGGTTGATAGACAGCTGACGATGATGATACTATTGTTTTTTTTTTTTTTTTTTTTTTTATCATTATTGTTGTTGGAGAAGTCCAATCGCAACAGACATAAGAGGTCTCCCATGCTTAGTTATCCTGTTCTGTGTCTGTGTCGGCAAGGGGCGTGGGCGTGGGCGTGGGCGTTGGCAGTGGGGGATGTCCATTCTCTAGTGAAAGGAAGCTAAAGATAAAAGATATATACACCCAAGCTCAAAAACATTAAACATTAAACATGAAAGCAGATCACCGAAAAAGGAACCTCCAGCTAATTTCCTCAAGCTAAACGCCATGCAAAGTATTGATCTTCCATATATAAGCAATTAAAAAAAGAAAAAAAAAACTAATTAAAAATTACTACTTGTAAATGAATAGGCGGCTCAGCTTAATGCTTGGCCATAGGTCGTATTGCCGACCAGCAATCAACTCGTCGTTTTATGCTAACAGTAAAGAGACGGAGAAAGCAGTATATCACTTCTGATCAGTATAGACGGCGTCAACATCATCAAGGTCAAGTAATCTGGACATTAGTTCCTTGTTCAAGTCCGTAGCTTCATCATCCACCTGGAAAAACATGATATCTTTCAAATTGTTGCATCAACAATATAAGAATGATAAATCTTGAAACAACATGCTCACTATGCTTGACAGTATTAAGGAAATAATATGACTTGGTTACCACAAAAGGGAACCATCTCATCAAGACACTTTCTTAGACTAAGCAAGCTCAAGGGAGATTGCTACCATATATAGCCCTTCTTCTATTTCAACAAGTAATTTATACCTCAATCGTGGCGATAGGTAGAAGCTCGGAACCATTATCAGGCTCAAAGTTTATTCCTTCCTTCTGTAGCTTTGAAAGGATCATAGAGTAGTTCTCAGTTGAGCTAACAATTTTATAGTAGCTGCAACAAAAAGCATATGCTGAGATTGCAACAATAATATACTATCATAACCTTCCTTGCAGGAAGAACAAATGAAAAATAAAGGGACCACTGCAACTTATATGACGTAATTTAAGCAAATAGAGCAGCAAATAGGGATGTAAATTCTTTTATTTGGTTGTCCCCAATTCCATCAAGAAATACTCAAAGCAAAAAGTTCGACAAAACTTAGTTTAGACATAATTTCAACAATTTGTATAGAGATAAAACTAGGCTGGATTTGGGACAGGTTGTATAAAACCTGAACCCGCCCTTAAATTTGTAATTTAACAGCCCACCCGGTTGCATCCCTACACTTGTATGATATATTATTAAAATATTCTTTATATATGCAGTTTGCTGTTGTTCTATATTCTTACAGCCTATAAATTATAAGCACTTGTCACTCTAAGGTAGTTGGATACCATCTGTTTTGGTTAATCCATCTCTTCTTGCCCTTTTCCCCTCACTTGATAGCAGAAAGACAATAGCAATTTCACTTCCCTCCATCGATTGTCATCATTGCTAAATACCCTCATGAAAGGCCTCCAATATAGCATGTTTATAGGAGGAGGCCTAGGGAGGCAGATCTTCAAAGTTTTTTTTTTTTTTTTTTTTGGTGAATAACATAGTTTCATTTCTCAAGAAAAATGTACATAAGATGTGTACAAGAAACCAAAACACTCTATTCGCTGTCCCTAGTGTCAATAAACAAAAGGATACTAGATATAAATAGGAGGATACAAAAAGTTAAAAATCAATATATACTATACAAGCTAAAGTTGTTCTCATAATGGTATTAGCGTTATTGTGTATACCATTATACCATTCAACCTTCTACTATTTCTTTTCTTCCAAACATAATAGCATACAGTTACAAGAGCTCTCCTTTGGCCTTCATTGTAGTCCTTAAGGCCTGGGTCATTCAAAACATTGTCTATAGAATTGGCTTCTGAAAGTTTGGCACATCTCCATCCCAAATCTTCTCAACTTCTTTCCTATGTTTGACAAAAGAACAACCCATGAAAAGGTGGTCTATCGATTTTTCTTCATCATCACATGGATAGCATTCCTTTTCCTCTGTCACTCCCCATTAAGATATGTTGCCAAGGGTGTATAGCTTCTTTTGCATAATCATCCATAGTATCATAGCATGTCTAGGGGTAGTTTTCTTATCCCATGCCAATGGTGCCCAAGTTTTCCTCAAATCCTTTAGTCTAGCTAACAAGTAAGCTAGCCTAATGGATAGGGGCTTGGCTTGAGCTAAGATCCATTCCATTTTATCAGGTGTATTAACTTGTAGATGTATCCCTTTAAGATCAGCCATAATAACATTCCATCTCTCCCCTTTAGGTCACCGCCACCTACCATCCACCATAAAGGAGCTTAAGAGAGTATCTTTTAGGAAGCCAAAAGTGATCTTATATGCTCGTCTACCCAATCCATGAGATGACCTTTTAGATGCTAGCAGTCATACCAAAAGAAAATAAGTTTGCCATCTCGAATCCGCCATTTAAGCATTTTCTTGGCTAACAGTCTTATTTAAAGAATTTTCCTCTAAGACCAAGATGCATCATTTAGTATTTTGATGCTTCTAACACTTTTTCCTTTCAAGATCTCATTCTTGACCTAACTAAGCCAAAGAGTAGAGCCTTCATCCTTACATAAGGTCCATAGGTTCTTCAATTGAGCTATCATGTTTCATAGCTTGATGTCAATAATACCCAAACCTCTTTCAATCTTCAGTTTACAAATATCCCTCCATTTTACATTTGCTCTTACTATTGAATCATCTCCTCCATTCCAAAAAAATCTCTAGCTTTGATTCCACCTCATTTAATATCGCAGTGGGATGGTAAAGATCATCGCCTAATAGACTTGGAGAGAGAAAAGTACACTCTTAGTGAGTTGTGCTCTACCTGCATACGATATGAACTTGGAAGACCAATGATTAATCCTTAAGGGGAATTTGTCGATCAATGCTTGACAATCATCTTTAGATAAGTTGGAAGATGAGAGAAGAATGCCTAAGTAACGGATAAGGAAACTAACTTTCTCAAACCCCATCATACTAGTTAGTTGATCCTTAACATTTTCTGAAATGCCAATAAGGAACATGCTAGTTTTCATAGCATTGGCTTAAAGACCTAACAAAGCTTGGAATTCCTTTAGACCCTCTTTTATGTGATTCAAAGAAGTCAAATCACCCTTTGACCAAATCAAAATGTCATCCACAAAACAAAAGTGATTGAGCTTTTCTTTTTTATACCTCCAATAATAAGTGAAGTCTTCTTTCTCACCCTTCTCCTTTGTGATACGAGAGAATATTTCCATAGCAATGACAAAGAGATAAGAGGAGATAGGATCCCCTTATTTAAGTCCCTTTAAAGAACCGAAATATCCTACTAATTCTCCACTTACGTTGATAGAGAATTTAGGTGAGGTAAAGTGAGTCATGATCCAAGAGAGGAAAAGATGTAGGAAACCTATTGCCTTTAGCACTCCTATGAAATTTCATTTTATATTACCATAAGCTTTGGATAGATCCACTTTAATTGCACTTCTTGCACCTTTATTATTGTTGTGATAGCCTCTAACAAGCTCTTGGGCCACTACTATATTATCCACTATTCCCCTCACTTTTATAGAAACCGTTTGTTCCTTACTAACTAAGAAGGGGATGAAGCTCTTCAATCGCTCTACTAAAAGGAAAAAACTAGGCTAGAGAGATAAAGCTAGAGAAGAGAGCATTTCCTAACAAACATCAAAACTAAAGAGAAGGAAGAGCTTTTTCTCTAATCATCAAAATGTAATTTACTTAACATAAACATACAAGAGAAAAGGAGAATGGGGGAACCACTGAGCTTATTGGAATATGTGTTTTTATTAAAACTTTTTATTACTTGAAATTGGATAGAGATTTGATATTATTGTTTATGTCCAATTTATTTAGTTGATACAAGCTGGATACCATAATATTTCTTACATAGCTATTTTTAACAGTGTGCCAAAAAAATATCACTGCAATCAAAATAAAATAAGATTCATGGTACGATAATTAATTGATTTAAAACAACTTCATGTGCTGTAGATTTATTTGCAGATTGAAGATCTGTTGTAAAGAAATTACAGCTATTCAAGCAATGTTCTTATGTGTTACCTTTCATCTTGGTCGGTGTCATCATTATAGACAGGTGGTTCAATAACATCCTCAGCACCTGCATCAAGTGCAACTGCAAGTAGCTGATCTTTGTCTGCATCTGTCACTCTTACATTCACCACACGGGCACGTCTGAACTTGAACAGAACAGATCCAGGGTCAGCCATCTTTCCACCATAGTCCTTCACCACCTCTCTAACTGCTGCCACAGATCTGTTAATTTTATCAGTTGAGACCTCAATTACAATGCTAACCCCTCCAAAACCATACACCTGACCAGAAATCATGGCAATTGGCATTTAACAAAACTAAAGAGACAAAACTAGATGCCACTGTTTGTACAAGCATTCAAATTACAAAGCAAGCATTGGACCAGTTAACATTTTAAGAGCAGCATCACACCAAGATCGTAAAGATAACCTCGTATATCTTCTCAATATAAGCCTCTTGTCCTTTATCAGAAGCTCTCTTAATGTTGCGCTCCACAATATCCTTGGGCACGTCAAGCTCCTTAGCTTTCTCAAGTACAGCAGCTAAAGCCGTATTTGATGTTGGATTCAGACCACCTTTCTTCACACTACCAGCCAGAGCATGGATAAGTAGAGCATTTAGCCAATAACTATGCCAATTTAGAGTGTTCTTGAATCATTGTGTCAAAAGAGGAAAAACAAAAATGGTAAATAAAATATTTCATACTCATGACATGACATAAAAAGGCCTACGAAAATAGATAGCTTACGCAGAAACAACCTCCTTTCCAATCCTTGAATACAATTTTGCCTTCTTGGCATCTTGAGCCCCCTGAAATGACACGAACTTTTATAACAAAAGAAGATTAAGGCGTCATCATCTTTATTTCTAGAAGACCAATTGAAAATCAACCACTGCATAATCACAATCCCAGTTGAAGGCCATAATGGCACGTTTGATATACTAGAATAGATCAGAAATAAAATCGCAAGTCTAGATTCAATTCCTTTTCTCGTGTTTGAAAACGTTTTTAGAAACTGGAATCTTTCTTAAAATTGATAATTTCAACTTTAAAAGGAAATTCCATTGTACTTTTGAGGAGGCGGAATCACAATTCCAAGTAGACTTCTTGAATAAAAATCAATAAGGGTAATAGTTTTTCAAGTAGAAAAGATCACCTAGGATATAAAACATATAATTGGTAGTCAAAAAGTGGAAGGGGTTTGCTTATACTGTATGATGCTTACCTTATTTTATAAGAAGTTCGATTTGCCCTAATTTCTTGGTTTAACTCAAATGATTATTAAGTCACTATTAGTGGTTTCATCATTTTTAATTTAGTTTAAATTAGTTCATAGGAGTTTTTTTATTCTTTCCAAAACCACTTCATTTCATGAGGTCCTTATGGTCTAAGCAAAGTTTGGGCATCCAATAGTTCTTAGTATTCATCTCATTGTTTACTTGCTTCGGGTTCTAAGTTTCTTAAAACTTATTTCTTATTTGTGCTTCTAGTAAGTCTTTTAAGGTGTAGTTAAGAGCAAAGAAGTTTTACTTTAAGTTTGATCGTTAGTTAAGTTATAGGTCATGGGTATGTCCCATATTACACTTTAAGCAATAGATAGTTTCATGGTACATTCCCATGGTTTCCTTCATCTTTTGTAGTTTCATTAGTCCTAAAGTAAGTTGTTTTCTTTTATGACGGTTTAAGTTCTTATATTTTTTATACAAATTCACCTAAGCATTCTATTGATTTATCATCATAAGGTAATATTTAGGTCATAAAATTTTATGTCAAAACTTATGATCTACTCAAGTCACTACTTAAGATTGTACTTGAGTTTCTGCTTAAGGTTCTATTTGTAGGTTATCTTCTATTTACGGCTCTATATATACAATGTGCACATATGTACATATAAGACTTATTTGCAAAATAGGAAGGCATTTAGCCTAAAAGAAATTTAAGCTTTCCTATAGGCTTTAGTTTCATTGATCCAACTTGAATTGGGCATAGAATGTCAAAATAATGCACGTAAGTAGTCCACCCAAAGCTTTAAATGTCTATTTTTGCTCTCGTTATCTAATTTTAAAATTCAAATAGTTTTAGGAGTATGAATGCACAAATCAATTTCTGTGCACACTAAGTCTAACTCTAAGTCATTTCTATTTTCAAACTTTTTTTTTCACTTAATCCCTTAAAGAGGTTCATTTAAAATTTTGGCATGATAAATTACAAAATAAAATTTGGGTATTAGTTCCATCCTCATTAATGATATTTACTCAAATAAACTTTCTAACCTCATTAATGTATATTTGTTTCATCTACAAACTAAACCTCATTAAGATTCTTCCAAAGTGGTTGTGAAGATTTTAAGGCTAAAGTAAAAGTCAAATGGAAAAACATACATAAGCCCAACAAAGAAGATAGACTAGGAGTTATTTGACATAAAGTTGTGGAATAAAATGATGCTTCATGGGCATGGAGAAAGATTCTACAATCTAGGGCTCTAGCAAAATGGTTACTACAGCAGAAAGTTGGGGATGGTAGACTTACATTCTTTTGGTTTGATGACTGGCACCCACAAGGGCCCTTAGAAGAGTGGTTAGGTGATCAAGCCAGTATTATCTTGGGATATCCTAAGGTTACAATGCTTAATACTTTCATTGATGGAGGTGACTGGATATGGCCCAGTAGAGAATGATGGGCTGCTATTACAAATGATCTAGGTTCTTTGAAGCCAAATGCATCAAAGGCAGATATGATGGTCTGAAGGATTGGGGAACTAAATACTTATCTATTAAATCAGGCTACTTCTTAACAAGGCTGAAGACTCTAAGTTGGAATGGCATTCTCTAGTGTGGCATAAAGACAATTCACCAAGACATGCCCTCTTCCTATGGTTGGTGGTGCCGCAAATACTATTAAATTTAGATAAACTAGTCTCCTAAGGAATCAATAAGGAAAATTGTTGTTTCCTTTGTCATAGTGAGGAAGAGTCTCATGATCACCTTTTTCTAGGTTATTCCCATTCCAAGCAATTATGAAAATGTGTAGAGAATGCTATTGAATCGATGTTAGCTAAGCCTTCTGAAGCAATGTCTCTTGCTGATTTTTTAAGCTCATCAAATATTGAGAGGCTAAAGCCTTTACAAAGCCCCTGCTATTGGATGCTACTATCTATGGAAAGAAAGGAATAGGAGAAGGATGGAGGACACAACAAGCCCAATAGAAATAGTTTTAAGATCAGTTTTATCTTCTTTTTTGCAAATGCAGAGGACTCTCGAGCTTTGATGGTCATTTAATCAAACTAAGTATCCTTTTGGTTTTTTTCTTTTTATATATTTAGTTCGATTTTATAGGTTTTTGTGTGCCCCTCTTGTATAATCCCAATGTACAATTGTTTGAATGAAAAGTTATCTCATCTTACCCAAAAAAATTAAGGGGATTTTTTACAAATACCACTATATACATATTACTTTAAATTCCTAATTTACCACAACCAAACATGATAACATAATGAAATCAACAATTCAATGGACGTTTCTAAAAAAAGGAACGGGATGGTCATTCAATTAATAATTTCATTCTATTCCAAATAATTCTTGCATACCGAACATGACATAAGTATCCTACCATGTGATTCCAAATCAATGGTACAAATCAAATGAAGATCTTAAAAAGACGCTAGGGTTGATATAAATAACAACAATCTAGACCGTCCTCAAAATAACACTAACACCTATTCTTATTTCATCTTCTCTAAGGTGATCCAGAATCCTTAGACCCCTGCTCCCATCAAATTTGAGTAATTCAACCAGTTCACCCCTTAAAAGCATTTAAAGAATATGAGTATTGCATGCTTACTTAGAAGAAGAAACACAAATTCTAACCCCCTTTTTTTTTTATTGCCAATTCTAACCCACTATTTTGAATGGGGAAATAGAAAAAATGGTTTAAAAAGGAAAAAAAGTGGAAGGATTTAATGATTTTTTTCCTTGTTTGGAGAATAAAGGAATTAAGAGGGGAAGCAAAATATGACTGAATCAAATATTTTGGGCCTAAACTTTTTTTTCTTTCAAATTCAAGATATCAAGAGGAAAAAGGGCTAAAATCTCGATAATGACCTTTCTTTTTAGATTTTTTGTTACCTTTTTAAGGATGATATAGTGACTAAACAATCTAAAGTACTATTAAATATTATTTTTAAAAGCAATCCCTTCATATTCCTTTCTTTCCTTTTCTCTCCTTCCAAACAAGAAAATGGATTAATTCCTTCCTTTTATTTTCTTTCCTTCATAACGCATTTCTCCTGCTTTCTTTCCACCCTAATTCCTTGCCTCATTCTAAACATTATGTAAAAGAATGAATTATCATAAAGGGATAATAATACTGGCACTAGAAGTATCTTTAGAAATTCCTTCCCCTTTCTCCAATATTTTCCATACCTTATTGCTTTAGCTCCTCAAGAGCAGAGAGTTCAAGTACTGTGTATGCTTTATGACATCATAATAAACTACTGCCACCACAAAAATATCAGATACTAGCTCATCATGATAAATGTGAATCCATACAATGTTTAGTAGATTCACTAACTCATGCATTATGCAACACGTGATCCAGTTTGGTACTCGAAAAGCTATCAATCCACCTCTTAATCCCACCTCATAGGAACACTAGAAGATATGTTTGCTAGATATTTTAGAAACTCTAGAGTAGAATTTAAAGGGAAAAACACATAAGAGAGCAGAATGTGGTGATACATCCATAATCATCCTGATATCACCAATGCAATATATACTACAACACAGAAGCATTTGATTGACAGGTCTACCCATACAAAATTTAGGGAAAATTGATAGAAGTCAGATGCCCATAGAATCGCTAGCCTCAAAGAGTTTTATGTGTCTCTATACAAAGTTCATTGAGGATATATGTATCTCTCCCAGATGAAACAGTGTTTTTATGAACAAAAGTATCAATCTTTTGTTCATAAGTACCGCACTAGATTTTGTTTGAATATTTGGAAGGTTTTTGGGTCTTGAATAGAGAGAAAGATACAGAGATTTTTATGAAAAAATTTGTGATAATTATTTCATACAATAACTGACACACAGTTTTGTACATTCAAAGCAACCCATTAGTTTGTAACTCCATCAAAGGTCATGACTATTTAACTTGATCATTTGATTTTCTTTTTATAGGAGATTCTATAGTCCCGTCCTTTATTTTAAATAGTACCAATCTTATCTATTATCTCACCATCCATTTTCATGTTTTTAAATCCAAACTATTCAATTCACAACTTGTTCAATAGTTTAGATCTAAAAGTGATTAAATCAAAGATAAGATAAATAGCGGTACAGTCCCGTAAAAATAAAGGATGGAACTATAAAAAAATCCTTATTTTATAGGTTTAGCTAAGGATAGTTACAAAAATATATAGACCTTTAATGATGAAAATACACGTCTTAGTTGCTTGAAATTTTGCTTCAAACAAAAGTCACTAGCTTCAAGCAAACACAAAGCATGGTAGAAACCCACTTTGTCCAAATGCCAGACACTACGCTCAAACAAAGTACCTGTTTAGTTGTCTCTCCTAGTTCTCAGCAAGACTTCAAACAGACCTCTTAGAAATGAGATTTGAACAAATTCCTTAATTCAAAGGACATAGGAAATAAGTTTTGAACATTCATAGGACAATACAGGGAAATGCAATTCAATCAAGTCTTACATGTGAAATTTGAACAAAGTGCTTACATGTGTTTCCAGTGCAGCTTCCTATTTTATTTGAATGTTATGCATGAAATAATGAAGTAAGTTTTGATCATCCATGAGACACAGAAAAATAGAAGAACACATTTGGATCAGATCTCCCATGTGAGATTTGAAAGCCAGAATGGCCTCTTTTTTTCTTTCCCCACCTTGAATCTTTTGCATGTAATCTGAACCATCTTTTATCAAATCAAAATATTTGGCATCAGCAACACTCTTAACCAAACAAGAAGCCCTCATAATTCAAATTCACTTGAAAGTCCAACATAAAGAATTGATAATCTATTTAACACCAATAAGATCAAGCATGCACCACCCAAAAGATAATGAAGAGACGCAGCAACAGGTCAATTTATGTAATTTTAAGGAACAAAATTCGCCAAATCACTCAATACCAATCCTATCCTTTCACCGAGGAAACAACACAGTAATACACCACGTTGCAATGCCGATAGGCATCGAATGTTCAATGAAAATATTACCTTCCTGCCGGCGATCTTGCAAGACCTCCTGCCCATGCAAACCGGAGAAGAGGTCCATATCTCCCTAACTCTTAAATCATCATAGCTAATGGGTTTAAGTTTCAGACACCAGGTGTTCGACGAAATGACAGCTGATGAGGACAACAATCTACTGAAAGAAACATTACCTAAATCAACAATACCATCATCATAATCATATACCAAAGGGAATATAGCAAAAATGAAAAGTAAAGAAGAAATGGGTAAGTACCCGCTTGGAGAGACAAGGAATAGGACGGTTTGAACGTAAATCCGAATGCAAACCTGTGAACGGCTCTACTTAAGAATGCTCTCATCGTATGTTTGGGTTTGTCGGATTTAAGTTTGCTACTTGCGAGTCCAAATGCAGCGCAGCGCAGTGTCCTCGTTCCACTCCAATTTCTACTGGTTTCTATCTTCATTTTTTATCAAATTAATGCTTACCTTCCTTTTCAATAGTCAACTTAATACTTTCCATTAACAAAATCTTTATACATATATCCAAACATATATAAAACTTATTAATAATATTTATTATCAGAAATCAGGAAAATATTAAATATAAAATTAATGATAATGTTAATAATTTTATAATTTAATAATATAAATATTGATATTTTAAGTTGATGAAATTATCCTTATTTGTTATAATTTAAAAAAAAAAAAAAAAAGAAACATCCGATGATAATATTTTAAAGTGTACTCATATATTTGATATAAGATGTAAAATAAATAAATAAAAGATTAGAAAATTCCATCTAGACTATAAAAAGATTAAAAAACGAAGTGGTCTTCACCCCAAGCTTCTGCAAAACTAATATGCTAAAAAAATTATAGAATGATATGATTGAGTAGAGATTCCCTTTTGCCTGGAAACAAAAAACATTTCATGTAGATTACTTAAACAAAAACCATTCTATTCTTACCACATCTCCATCTCAAAATTATACAAAATGAAAAATGCAACATATGATTACAAACTTTTCAAAAAATGCACAAAAAGCCTTCGTTGCCTTCTAATTAACCGTGATAAGCAGACTGTGTAGTGATGAAGAAAGTGTCTCAACCAAGGACATAAAGAAGATATATTATAAGAGATATCAAAAAGTGATGGGATATATTTTGATTTAAATTTGAAAATTTTATATTATTGATAGATGTTGATATAAATGGGAATTGAAACTTATTGTTAATGGCAAATGTTATATGATATATTATAGATAGACATTGATATATTATATTAGTAAGTAAAGAACAAGACACCTACGCTTCATATGTATATATAAAAATATTAAGTGTATGAAACATACAATCAAATAATGGTAATTCATTTACTCACACATTTTGCATTCAAAAACATTTAATAATTAGAATACTAATTAAATCTTTTAATGTATTCACTTATTTTTACTTGGTCATCTCTATTAAGAAATAAAAAAATTTATGATAATAAATGTGGTATAAGTAAGAGAGAGAGAGAAAGAGAATGATTTTGTACAATTACCCATTTTCCTTTATATTATTAAGTTACACTATTGTAACATATATTTTAATAGTTTTTCTGTATATATTGTTAAACATAGGGTTCATTATTTGATTTTGATAAAAACAAAAAAAAGTATATAACTAAACATATTTTTTAATAGAACAAAACAAGTGGATAATTAAACTAAATATTATTTGATTATATTGAGGTAATTAAATAAAATAAATTGATTTGCTTAATTATTAAATATATCAATTATCTCTACAAGAAATTTAATCTTTTAAGTAGTGATCAAATGATCTTGAAGTTGGATTATAAAGAACATTTGTTTGTTGTGTGTTAAAAGAATTTTCAAATGATATTTAACTTATCGAGTTGATGGTTCAAGGTAGAACTAGACTGACGATATAAAGTCTTAGAAAATACAAAGAAAAGCTTACTGACTTGGACGAATTGGCTTGCTGGTAGAGTATTTTCTACCAGCTTGCCAATAGTTCAGAGTATCAGCATGTTGGTGAGTCAGTTTCAAGTAGCCGTTAGAGCATTTAATGTGTGGTAATAGGAAAAATTTAATGAATTGTTATAAAAGCTCAACAACCTGACCAAAATCTTAGAAGATCTAATATTCTACTACAATTTAAAACCATTCTCTTATATTCTTGAGCTTATTTTCAATTCTCTTTAGTCTCTTATACACTTATTTGTTATCAAACAAAAAGAGACATAATCGAGTAAAGAAAGCGATACTCTTAAGTTAGTTGTGTGTAAAAGAGATTGTGTAAACTCATGTAACTCTTGGAGTAATTAAGTTATGAAATCAATAAAGAGAAAGTGAAATCGTCAATTGGAGGCATTGTGTGTCCATAGAAACTAGAGGATAGTCTGAACTCCACGTTAAATCTAGGCTTGATCTTCTTTATCCCTATCTCTTTAATATTCGCATTTATTATTGTTCTATTATTGTTTTGATTACTCTTATTATTGCATTTAATCATTTATATCGAAAAAGAATTGAAATTTATCCTTAAACTCAATTTACACCCCCTCCCCCTCCCCTTCCCCCCTCTCGAGTTTAGCCTAGTGTTCTTCATATATTTCAGGGTAATTGATGGAAATATAAACTAGAGACCAAAAGCTTACTAGGCTTAAATAATATATTAATAATAATGAACTTAAACCTTAATGAAATAGAAATGGATGGATGTATCAGCCTTGAATCTGCAAGAGTTAAAATAAATAAATAAATATGTTAGAATGGTATAAATCGTGAAAGCATAGTGGAAAAAAATATTTGAGATGTGATCTTATTGTAATAATAAATGAGCTTATTAGGTGTAATTAAACTTATCTCACATCTCAAATTGGACATGTTAGTATGGATTTTGTAATCATTCTCTTATCTAATCATCTTATTGAAGGTTCATTTGTCGACTCTAAAAGAGTATCTCCTACCAAAACTATAAGTCCTTAGCTAATTTCTCTAAGGGTAAAAGAAATAAATCATATGTTATACTGTATACTTCTATCACCCACAAAGGCTTATGGAAGAAGAATATATGCAAGAAATAGTTATCATACGGGGGGATCGCTGTGAACATATAGTGAAAATCTCCAAATTATTTCACTAAGCAACCTTAAGGCATCTAGCAATGTACGAATTCCAAAGTTTGAAACATGGATGCTCCATTATATGCATAAATTTTGTTGTAAGTTTTTTCTTATTATAAAACTCGTATTATTTGTACAATAATACAAATTGTAAATTATATGTACCTAATGGAGCTTGAGATGTTGCTTCTTAAACTCCTTTTTCAATAAATTTGAAATAATCTAGCCATCTAATGTGGCAATAATCTTACGTAAAAGATTTACTTAGGTATCAACAAAAAACCAAAATAAATAATATATATGTAATGATCAAAAATGTAAATGTATGATCCCTTAAGTAAGGGTACATTGATGATAATGGTACGCTATTTGTAAACAACATCCCGTCTATATACGCCTTTTGTTCAATATATTTTACCCTTTTTACTAACACTTTTGTTGATTCCTTAGAAACCTTTTTTTATAAAGCTACATAAAGTTGACCATGGCTAAAAACATGCTTAGAAAAGAAGATACCCACATATGTATTGTGTAACCTTGGGCTTTATTAATTGTTAGAGCAAAACTCAAACATACCAAAACTACTTTCTTGTCATCTCAAATAGGAGGTGTAAGTTCTTAGAGGTTTTCAAAAACATCCTCTAAATAGAAATTCTTAACATGCTTCAATGACCAGTTAAGACCTTGACATGGATAACATTCTTTAAGAAGTTGAGATAAATCAACCTACTACTATTACAAGATCTACCTCTAGGTTCAATTCCACAGAAGCATAATCGAGCTCCTTTTAAAGGGTTAATATGTGTAGAGTAATTCCATTTGAAGAGATAAAATTTGATTCCCACATCATTCAAAACAAAATTAAATGAGAAGTAGGTATGTGCCTCACTCAAATAAGATATAATGATTCTATCGTTTAATTTATCAACCTCTATATTTGTAGAAGATAAAATTGCATGACCGATAAAATAGTTACTGTCTTATGCGTGTAATAAAAGGTTTAGAAGCATTGCATCAATTAGATTTTGGATCAATTATTCACCCTCCCATGGTATGCTTATTGATAGCAATATGCATATGAATTCATCATTTATAGTGCACTTGACTTCTCTCAATATGAAGTCCAAGAAATCCTCATCATTGAGAGATTTTATATTTTGAGTTAGAAGCATAATACTCACACTTTTTGATTGTAGTGATTTATTTAAGCATACGTTTATCATTTGATACTTTGTCTCTTTTGAGACCATAGAAAGAAACTGTCTAAAATCTCCTCCTAGTATCATAACCCTTCTACTAAATGGTAAATCAACATCCATGATATTTATTGGTGTTCTATCAAGGGCTTCAACTAAACTATATCTATCAGCCATAGAAGCTTCATCCCACAAAATGGTTTTGCAAATCTTCAACAAAACAACTAATTCAGATTGTTTACTCACCGAATAGATGGAAGTTGCATCTAGGTTTAAGGGAATCTTAAATCTTGAGTGAGCCATTATGCTTCTAGGTAAATATATTCACTATGATTTCTAGAAGTTGCTCTAGTTAATGCAATATAACCTGCACTTTGAATAAATGCCAAAATAGCAAGATGCAAAAATGTTTTCCCAATTAGCTCAAGACCATTCACAAAAAGTATTGCTTATTTGTCTCGATCAATAGAAAACTTTATTCATCCCAATGATCTAATATTAATAAGTTGACAATATACCAAAATAGGTGTAAATAATCTCCTAGGTGTTAATTGCATTTGAAAAGAAACTACTTCAGCTAAGTATTGTCACATATTATCATCATTTTCGAAAAGACCTCTACGTGCATCTATAAGGTACATGGTGTAAATTCTTTCAATAACCTTTGTGTTCATTCTTCTTCATTGCCATGTAGAGTTTTTTATTTATAGTATTAGGGTAAATTCCTTTTGCAGATAATCTTGCCTCGATATTCACTATATTTGTATGAAAGAATTCTATGAGCATTATTTGTTAGGTTAAGTTATTGGACAAAACAAAACTTACAAATTGGTCATCTTAGAAAATTAGAACATGCATGTTAGGAAGATGTATACGTAATCTGATACAAAAGAATATATCCAATTCATTAAAAATTTCATCAATCTCAACCTCGGGAGCACATACCTAACCTGCATCAACAAATTGTTGGATTCTATCATAGTCAAATCTAATACAAATGTCCATGAAAACTCTATTAGCAACCTTATGGATGTATTTATATAAGTACTTGACATTCTTTACATTTGCATAGACCTCCACATTAATGCGACATTAGGACAACTAGGCAATGGGATGCTGCTAGTACTTTTACATCTATATATTGGAGAAGAGTCATCCTCTTGAGACATAGCATGTGCAAACCATTTAAGAAAGCTATGCTTATAGTATCTTTGCTTCATGATGGTATAGATGCATTATATCCTCCACTAGAATAATGAATCATATGTTGAAAAATAGCATGAAATTATTGAGGTTCCTCTTGTTCATTTGAGATTTCTACTTTAACAACCATATCATAATCGTCAGGTGAATTGAGTTTATCACAAAGGTCTAAAATGATGAGGATGTGGGTGTTGGTAAGCCTCGTTTTTAAAATTCAATGACATAAGAATATCCAATGATATTATTAAAAACACCCCTTTCAATAGTACCTTTCTTTAATTGCTTAAATCGCAAATGGAAGACATGTGAAAGTATATTTAGACTATCTTGTGTGGTTTGCCCTAAGAGTAATTCATGTTGAATTTCAAGTAGAGATGGATTACATGTAATTGTAATAAATAAATCCAATCTACTACATTCCTATACCAAAACCATGGCATCTTGGTACCTCTAATACATATTATGAGGACTACCAAAAAATGATGGCAATATACTTCTTCGACTAACAATTCAAATACTATACATGTAATATTAGAGTTACATGACGTAATTAGAGGAGAATAAGAACAAGTTAAAAAAAAAAAAAAAACCTACATCATTTTCTTCAATAGTAAGTCAATCGTGCACTCTTTGATAAAATACCAAATGAATTTTCCTTGATTGTGATGTAATTATCTCGACCTTTAAGTTTCAATTTTGGCAAAATTATCAATTAAATATTGTTGGAAAAGTCAATCACCTCTAAAAAGTAATTGCTTATGATCACGTATCTGAAGATGGACATATTCACAATGTTAGATGTCATTACTTATTCAAAGCAGTAATAGTACTTCAAATATTGGTAAATTATTAGTTGTACACTAAGAAGCCACAACATGTAAAATTATTACAATTCATTAATATAGTATTGATATTCCACTCCTACGTTCCATATGGCAACAATAGTGGATATTGTAAAGGGTCAAAAGAACCAACAATATCATTGACATTTGTAAGTTGTTCGTTATGCAATTAAATGATGATGTCACAATCAATTAACTCATCAATCGCTTCATCTCCATCTATTATAATGGCAACTTGCTAAGTTTGGAGCTTTATTTCGATTTTCTCTAATTTAATTTATATTAAGCCTAGCCTGTTTAATATAGATTACTCAAAATAAAATTAAGAAAAAACATTTTTTTAAAAAAATATTTAGAAAAATTATAATCACCAACCAATTAAATTGATAAAAAATTAGCCACTATTCTACAAATATTCTAAAAAATAATTTTTAGAAAATTAACTAAATTTGGGAGCTAACCTATTAAGACTAAGTCACCGTGTTAAAAAAAAAAATTAATAAGCTTTTATTTTTTATAATTTTTCTAAAAAACACTAAGATTTGTACAGATATACAAAATATAACTAAAATGAATTTATTATTATTTTTTATCACGAATTTTTCAAGAAAAAGAAAAAAAATTATTTTTTACACAGTTGTCTCGAAAGTACCTACGTACTCGCTAGTTAGGATCAAACCAACGTCCTTTTTTTCTATAAAATATTTAGGGAGTAGATTTTTTTTTTATTTTTAAAACTCGAGCTGAATTATGTTTATTTAACTATTTATTATTTTTAAAAAAACCTTAAAAAATATTCTAATTTCCCTAATCTATTTTTTTTTTAAAAAAAAACCTAACTAACTAAATATTTTTAAAAACTCTTATTAAGATTTTTCTATTTTTTTTTTTAAATCACTACGTGTCAAAATCAATCTTTTCTAAATTCTACATGTAAAATATACTAAGATAAATATATTATCCGAAAATACGGATCTTAGAGAAAAAATATGCAATTTTTCAAAAAATATAATTTTACTAAAAATGCAATTTACCAAAAATTCAAATTATCTAAAAATCATGATTACTAAAAAAAATATTTTAAAAAACCTGTAGTAAAGGAAACAAATTAGTAAAAATAATTAAATTAACTAAATAAACAAAATAAATAATTAAATAAAATCATAATTTTGATTACCTAAACCATTCAAGTTGCACGTAATCAATATGTTTGTGTTGATTAGGTTGTGATCAACTGGACTATGTTCACGTGTTCGGTATGGAATTGATTATGCATGGCAGCATAGCGCCGTGTTGATTGTTAAGCGTGTATTACGTTTCATGTGCTTGTGAAAGCTCATGTATGAGTGTGCTGCTTATGTCAACGTGTGTTGTATCGTAAGTGTGTGCTGGATCATGATCATGTATGTGTTTTGTGCTGTATATGAGTGACATGTGCCAGTCAATCATGATCATGTCCGAGTGACCTGTAAGCATGGTGTGTGCTTCATGAATGTGTAGACGTATCAGGCAGTGTATTGAGTAGATGTCGCAATGTATCAACCACTAACTGTAAGTGAATATGTGTTTATGTTTTGGGATGGTTGTAACTGAGGGATAGTTGTGTTGTGTATTAAGATTGTGAAAGAAACTTTTTTTTTTTTAAACTATACTGTCGACTCACTATTTATAAACCACACAACCAAATCTTTTCTATCTTTTTAAATATAGATTTAATCTCAACAAACCCTATATATAATAACAAATCTCAAATGCGAAAAATACAATTTAAATTCTTTAAAAATTCGACCTAGTTTCTAGAAACCCAATTTTGATTTGGGCTTTCTATCTTTCGGACCCAACTCTGTTTGACTTGATTTAACTCAATAATCTACTTAATAAATCTTAAGTCTATTCTAACTCAATGTAAATTAGATAAAAATCCATTTTACATTGAACTGGATCAAAATATTTTAATGAAGCTCGATCTTCAATGATTTAAAATTTATTAAATTGAGCACTCACCATTATCTAATTCAACCCTAAATGACTCGACTCGACCTGACTCGATTCAATACTTTATTTTATCTTTCAATTCTCATTTATTATTATTATTATTATTATTATTATTATTATTAAAACCTAGCCTAATAAGAAAAAAATCTTAAGGATGACAAAAATGAAATATCTGTAGCTGCTCCTCTTTGTAGCGAAGTTTAATTAAAACTTTGATACAAAGATAAAAAAAGATACCCATTTTTGCCAAATCCTAACTTAAATTGATAGAATGAAGATTACTGACTTAAATGGTCAGCTAAGTTGTGTCTCATTTTGAAAAAAGATACCGAGTTGAAAGGTCGATGTAAAGGATAATAGCTCGTCTTGAAAGGGGCAGGGTAAAGGAATGAGAAATTTGTCCTTGAAAGGATGGCGTAAAGGAACAAGAAGTCTATCTTAAAAAGACGGTACAAAGGAATAGGAAACCTCCTTGAAAGGTAAAAAAACTGGGGCACCTATCTTAAAGGGACAATGCTAAAGGTTTAGGGTAATTAAGGGGCTCGTCTTAAATGGACGGGGCAAAAAAGAGCATGTATTGAAAGAACAGGGAAAAACGTTAGGTGGCCTATCTTGAAAAGATAAGGCTTAAGGGTGCCTATTTATGATATCTATCTTGAAATGATAGAGCTAAAGATTTAAGGTGTCTATCTTGGAAAAATGGGGCAAAAGGATTAAGGATGTTTATCTTGAAAGGATAGAGCAAAAGATTTAAGGTGCTTATTTTAGAAAAATAGGGCAAAAATAGAAGGCCTGTTTTGAATGGACAAGGCAAAGGGAGCTTGTCTTGAAGGATAGGGCAACTGATAGGGTGCCTAAGGTAAAAACCACTGGGAGTTAATTAACTTGTTTTGGTTTGGTGGATAATCAAAAGAGGATCAATCTCTTCGAGATTTAAAAAACTTTTTAATTCTCCTAAATATCTCTTTCAAAGACTTTTAGGATCATTTTACCTGGGAATGGAGAATTTCGCAGATACCAATCAATCAACATATCTCACATTGACTCCCAATATTCACTCATTCAATCAATATAATATCACCTAAGTATTTCCTCAGGAATTATGCTTGCTTTTTTTTCTTCATCTTCTTTTTTTTTTCTTTGAAATAAAATCTTCTTCATGATTGAAACCTTTTACCGATGAGTCTTGCAGCTCTACCATGCTCATGCCTTGATTTTGCTTTTGTCGTTGCCAATTCTCAATTTCCACCTCTCTATGATTCTTAAAAAATAAATCTCTTTTCAAAAAAAACTAGATTACATCATTAAGAACATTCGATTTCAATTTATTTGGTAACTCAAATCCATTGATAAGTGTTTGGCGTTTAAGTATATGAGGCTAAGAAATATAATATACAAAGATTTATTGGCGAAGTATTTGTTGGTCGATGACAATCATAATTCGAGAACATTCACAGATATTTACTTTACTTGTAAACAATGAAAGATTAATCACAAGCAATCTTTAAGAAAAATTGGAATCTTTATTGAACTCAGTTTTCATGGATAATACAATTTGATTGCATCTGAATTCACAGGTCCCCTTAATTCTAGGCCATCCATATCTGTCAACACTAATGCACCTCTCAATAATACCCATTTTTACCACATAAGGGCCTTCATAATTCTAAACAAATTTGCCCCTAAGGTCTTTTACATTCGATAATACTTTCTTCAACACCAAATCTCCTTCCTTGAAGTACTTCGGGCACACTTTCTTGTTAAAAGCTCAGATCATCCATTGTTGGTAACATCGACCATGACATATCGCAATAAGCCTTCTTTCATCTAAGAGATTAAAATACTCCATTTACCTCTTCACCCACTCCACTTCATCAAGCTGAATTTCTGCTAACATTCGTAATGAAGGTATTTGTACTTCCACCAGTAATACTGCTTCAGTTTCATATACCAATGAATAAAGTGTTGCACATGTAGAGGTTCTAACTGAAGTTCTGTAAACCATGAGAGCAAAGAAAGCATCTTATGCTAGTCTCTATAAGCAATCGCCATCTTTTCAACAATTCTCTTGATATTCTTATTAACGGCTTCAACTACCCTGTTTATCTGAGGTCGATATGGAGTTGAGTTTCTATGATTGATCTTGAATTGGTTGCATACTTCAGCCATCAACTTATTATTCAAATTTGACCCATTGTCCATAATAATGGACTCAGGTACACCATATCTTGCAATAATATCTCTTCTCAAGAACTTGACTACCACTCCTTTGGTCGCTGTAGCATACGACGCTGCTTCTATCCACTTAATAAAATAATCGATTACAACTAAAATGAATCTTTGGCCATTTGAAGCCGTTGATGAAATTGGATTTATCATATCCATTCCCCACATCAAGAAAGGCTAAGGAGCTGACAACACATATAATTCTTAGGGAGGAGCATTGATTTTATTAGCGTATACCTGAGACAAGTGACAATGTCTCGCATGCCTGATACAATCTGATTCCATCATCATAAAAAAATATCTCATCCTCATGATTTAACATATATTCATTCATATGAGGACCACAAACTCCCTTATGCACTTCTTTCATTAATTTCTTAGCTACTTCCTCGTCTACACATCTTAGCAATGTTGTATCTAGTGATCTTTTATACAATATAGCTCCACTTAATAGGAAATGAGCAATCAATCTCCTTAAAGCTTTTCTATCAGCTTCATCAGGGAACTTGCCCGTTTGAAGCAACTTTTTGATATCATAATACCAAAGCTTCTCCAATTCCCTCTCTTCAATAGTCAAACAAAAAGTCAGCCTTTCCTATACTTCAATCTTTAGGGGATAAATTTTTATCTCATCCGTAACTTTCACCATTGATGCTAACGTAGCTAATGCATCAACAAATTGATTTTGGGTTCTTGGAATGTAAGTGAATGATATTTCTTGGAATCTTTCAATTAGCTTGCTTAAATGCTTATGATAAGGTATTAATTTCTCATCTTTCATCTTATATTCTCCTAAGATTTGGAGAATTATAAGAGAAGAGTCTCCGTACACTTCAAGCCTTTGTATTCCTATGTCTAGCGTCATTTTGAGCCCCAAAATGTAAGCTTCATACTCTACTATGTTATTCATATATGGAAATGCTAACCTTACTACCATATGGAAATGCTAACCTTACTACCATAAGGAAATGATTACCCCCAAGTGATACTAGTACTACTCTTATCCCACACTCGAACACATTAGTTGCTCTATCAAAATACATTCTCCATTCCGATTTCTCACCATTCAATTCATTCGCTACCATCACATTTTCATCAAGAGACTAAGCTTCTTAACCATCATCTTCATCTTCCAGTAGGTATTTTGCTAATTGATCAGCCACTACCTACCCTTTGATGGAACTCTAACTTACGCCTTTGATATCAAACCTAAAGAGCAACATCTACCACTTCGATATTCTCTTGATTAATGCCTGCTTTTCTACTAAATACCTCAATAGGTCATGTTTTGTCAACAGCTCCATTGAGTAATAGAAAGTGTACTGCCTAAGCTTATGCAAGCTAAGGTACAACATGTTCTTTCCACTTCTAAGTATTTCTATTTGCCTTCTGTAAACTTCTTGCTTAGGTAATATATAGGTTGCTCCTTTCTGCCTGTTTCATCTTTTCGCCCCAGCATACATCCCATCAATTTAGGAAGGATCGTTTAGTAAAGAATTAATGGCATTCCTGGTGTAAGAGTAACCAGCACCGAAGTATTCATGAGATGCTTCTTGATTTCAGCAAATGCTTACTCACACTCTTCGTCCCATTCTATCACTGCATTCTTCCTCAAAGGTTTGAATAACAACTTCCATTTATCGATTAATAGTGATACAAACCAAGCATTGTAATTCAACCTCCCTAACAATCCTCGAACTTCTTTTACAGTCTTTGATGCAAGCATATTCACAATTGCCTTAACTTTGTTTAGGTCCACTTCGATTCATTTTCTACTAACTACAAAACCTAACAATTTGCCTAAGGTTACTCCAAAGCTGCACTTTTTTGAATTCAGCTTCAGTTGAAACTTCTTTAATCACTCAAACAATTTACGCAAAACATTCACATGATTTTCATTCTCCTTAGATTTAGCAATCTTATCGTCTACATAAACTTTAATCTCCTAATGCATCATGTTATGAAACATAGCACGCTGATAAGTTACCCTAGTGTTCTTTAACCTAAAAGGCATCACACGATAAAAAAACGTTCCCCAAGTGACAACGAAAGTGGTTTTGATTTTATCTTCTTCTACCATCTTGATTTAATTATATCCTGAGAAAGCATCTATAAATGAGAAAAAATGATTTCTGGCTATATTGTCCACCAATACATCAATGTGTAGTAAAGGAAAGTTATTCTTAGGTGTCGCTTGGTTTAAATCACAGGAGTCCACACATACCCTAACTTTCCCATTTTTCTTCAGCACTAACACCACATTAGCTACCCATTCAGGGTAATTAGACACTTCTATAAACCCGACTTTTAGTAATTTCTTCATTTCTTCTTTTATTTTAAGGAGTATATCTAGCCTAAATCGCCTAAGTTTTTTCCTTTTCGGTTTAATGTCTTCTCTTGTAAGTAACTTATGAATTACGATTGACAAATCTAAACATGGCATATCTTCATAGGACCAAATAAATATGTCTAGGTACTCCGATAATAATTGTGACAACTCTTATTTGTAATCATCCGCTAAATTACCACTGATTTTCAAGCTTCACGGATTGTCTTTTGTCCTTAAATTAATCACAACTATCAGTTCATCAATAATCACTCTCCCTTGTTCAAATCGATGCCAACTCTCTTGTATTTCGCTTAGAGTCTCAATATCATATCCAACATCTAACTCAGTAAGGCTAAAGGTGATATTAATACTCTCATCGTTTACAGGTGTGAGATATCGATTATGTTCATCATTTTTATCGAATCAAAAGAGTAAAGGAAAAGCAAAAGGATAAAGAAGTAAATAACAAGGAAGAATTGACAGAAAGAAAGGAACTAATTTTATTGAATAAATTCAAATTATTTAAAAGAAAAGGGCTTAAGTAATCGAACTAATTATTGAATTGAATACTCCTAGTTGATCTAATATTGCTTTTCTAAAGAGACTTATTAACAGCAATAGAAAACCAGTTGCATAAGGAAATTGGGACGCCGATATCTTTCTTCTTATCTGCTCTGATGTTGCATTGCTGAGCCAAAGCTTTAGATAAACTGGTTACTTCAGGTTCTTAAGCACAAGCTGGTACTGGGAATGTTCAACAAATATCTGGAAAATCCATATGAGCATAGTACAGTTGATCTCCTCTCTTCCCTTCGGTTTTGGCTTTCATTTCTTAAATCTCTTCTTCAATGGATGCAAGCCCTTAAAGTTGAGTTTAGGATAATCGAGCCTATATTTAGGGCATTTGGGGAAAAATATCTGATAATCGAGCCTAAACTTTACAAATAAGATAGAAAAGTTAAATTAAGTGACAAAGTAAAGTTAGATTTTGTAAATAGTGACCTAAAATCCCAATTTTGCCCTTAAAAGTAGAATTATTTAATATGATACTGAAATGTTCGAAACCCCTAAAATCAAGCTTGAATTATAACGAAAACTTAGAGATAAGTTAATTAAGTTATAAAATAAAATAATATAGTATAATTTACTATATAAATATACTCGAATTTTTATGAGTATATCAGTATAAATAATAATTATATTCGTAAATCAACTCTAAATTACTTAATTATATATATTATGTTGAATTCATGAAAACAATTAAGAAACATATCTTAAAAATAAAAGATATGTTAGAAACTTGATTATACAAGTATAGTTGTATATTACACATGATATAGACTCATGATATATACTTGTATATTACTAAATAACTAAATATTAGTAAAGTATACCTAAAATACTAAAATAATTGCAAAACCTATCTTACAAATTCAATTTCGGCTAAGGATTTGTTGGACAATTGTCGTGGCAAACTATGGAGATTTAAGATTGTTGAATCAAAAGTGAATTTAACTAACAAAGACACCTCCTACTTGCATTTATGAGGGAAAAAGTAAGGAAAAAAATAAAATTAAATTAAAGAGGACAACAACCAACTTCAACAAGTATATATAGGCTTTAAAACATCAATTTACAACTTTACAAGCCAGAAAGAAAAAATTATGGAAAAATAGAGAAATTACGAAAAAAATAGGAGAATTTTCATGTTAGGCTAGAACCCAAACCTACTATGAATCTACTGTGGAACCCAACCGTACCCAAGTAGTCCACCCACATGTAGGCTATCTATCAACGACCCAATCGCTGCTAGCCATCATAGCATCTAAGAAGATGGAGGTCAAACTTTTGGCCTATTTTTCAATAATTCTTAAAAAATATCAAATCCACTTAGAAAATTATGGACAAATTTATAGTTAGGTTATTTCAAACATGCATTCATGTGATATTTTTATTTTTGAAAAAATTGTAATATTTGATATACATGATTAAAAAAGTTACTATTCATTTGAAATTTGACTTACAAAATAAATGTATCAAATTATATTGTTTCTAGCTTAAAATTTTTGTATAAGATGTGTATGATATATAGATAATTTTTTTGTATCCTGAATTTTGATTTGAATATTGTTAATATTTATTGCTTTTTCTTGCTTAAAAATAGGTTGAAAATAGGTTGAAATTGTGAAATAAATAGGAAATTATGAAATTAAATGATGAAATGGACATGTACTAATCTCTAGTGAATAATAATAATGTTGAGACAGATTGAAATTAATTTGGTGTAAAAAGAATTATAATTGGATAATTTAGGATAATTTAAGAGTAAAGTCATAAATAGGAATATATAGACGATGGATCGAAAACTTGAAACCAAGTAATAGTTGAGTTCTCCATATTTTTAGGAGTCGATAGAAATTTTCAGGGAATTATTTGGTGACTCAAACTATTTATTATGAATTTATGTGGTAAAATGGCTTAAATTACAAATCAAGACTAATTTTTAGTAATAATAGGTTAAAATGAAATAAATAGTTGAATAAAAACTATGTATGGGTATACTAATCATATTGGATAAAAAGTGTATTTTTAATATATTTAATAATATTTTACTGACCAGGATATGTTATATGTGTATTAAGATTAGACAATACACATATTATAACATTATATTGACAAATCAAGTAAAATACAATTTAATAACATAAATTACGTGTAATACGATAATATTTATATAGATACGTATAACTATAGTAAAAACTTGAACTACCTATTAAAAATCATCTCTAAAAATAGGATCCGTAACATATATCATTAAGTCATAACGAACCCAATAACACTAATTTTATTAAAATCAGATAATCTTAGGTAATATAACCTATAACTTTATAATATTCTAGAATGTGTATATTGCGGTAACTCTACCAAAATTGAATTGTGATTTAATCAATTAGAAGTACATTTTGATACGATCAAAATGATATATAATACATAATAGTATAAATTACATATATTATCAGTAATTAATAACTTAACTCAATATATATATAATAATAAAACTATATATTATTGTGATAATATATTTATATATATAACTACTTTAGAACAAACCCTAATATTTTCATAACTATTACGAAAACTAAATTTGGGTTTTGTATATACAAGATTCCCCAATGGTCAAACTGTTAACAATCTAAGTCTTCCGTAGTGAACTTCTGAACAGGTGTCGAACCTGATTTTTCACCCTCCCAGTTCTTTTTATAGAATTAGGTCTTATTTAAATCGACCAGTATTAAACCCTTACCAGTTTAATACTAGCTCTTGACTAGGGTTTAAAAAAAAACATTTTCCAATTTGAAAATATTTGGAGTTGCTACCCTATTGGAGTCGGGAAAGCGGGTTAAGTTATAACCAATTGGGTGGATTGGTTATAACTTAATTACTAGTCTATCAATTTTAGAAAAAAAAAAAACTAAGTTATAAAACAACTTTTTGAAAACCAAAAAATCTAGATCTGGGGGTTAAGACTTTCAAACCCTTACGGGTATCATTGATTTTTCAAAATTAACTTTAATTTTTAAAAATCACCTTTTTATTTTATAAGATAGAACTCAATTTAACTATTCTAATTAGACAAATGAAATAATCTAAACTAAAAAAAGGAAAATTAAGTTTTTTCATTTTTATCGTTACCTTGTAAGTGCTTACGTACCCGCCATTCGGGATCAGACGTACATAGTTCTTTTTTTTTTTTTTTTGTAAAACTTTAGTGGATTGGTTTTGTTTTAATTTGAAAACAATCGAGCTTACATTTTACTCAGATTTGATTTGTTTAAGAAAATTCTTAAAACATCATAACCGGTATTTTAATTTTTGGATACTCTAAAATAGTCCTAATTTGGAAAGAGGTCTATTTATTTTCATTTACTTTTAAAAAATCAATTTTTCTAAGTGATTAATTTTATTTTATTTATTTTTTCCTTTATTATTATTTTTTTTCTTTATCCTATTTTATCACCTAATCTATTTTTACTTATTATATATTTATTAAAAAATATTACTTTTTTATTTTTTTGTTTCTTTTCTTCCTTTTCTTTTTCTTTTCTTCCCTTTTTTTTTTTTTTGCTATTTGATTACATTTACATGGAATAAATAAATGAAACAAATAAATAAATAGATAAAATAAATAAATGAAATGAAATCCAGTAGAGGTTCGAACCAGGGTGGAGAGCACGGTTCGGGTCTAATATATCAAGTCGAGTGGGATGCATAGATCGGGTCAGGTTGGATGCATGGGTCAAATTTCAATACAACAGCGGATTGGGGTCAATTCTGACTATTCTAGTGGCCAAATCAAGTGGGTGAGTAGTTTTTTGTAAGTTTTAGATTGGGAATAGGGGGGTTAAGTTCAACACCGAAGCTTAGGGTAGTCGTGGGAAGTGGCGATTGGCGGTGGTGTTCGGGTAACGCGAAGCATAGCTACTGGAGGCTAGTGGTTGGTTGGGTTGGGGATTTTAAAGGTCAGGGAGAGTTATGGTGGGTTAGTTTTGCTCCACTGTGGTGGTTAGAATAATGTTTAGAGCTAGTGATCGCGGTGGTTAGGGTTAGGTGGCGGCGAACTTGGTGGTGTTGCTAAGGGGCACGGCGAAGGTTAAGAGGAGTCGAGTTAGGGAGCTGATGGTATAGGGAAGCTAGTGTAGGTGGTAGCTCTGCTCAAAGTCGAGTAGAGAGAGAGAATCAAAGAAAAAAAGAGAGAGAGCCACAATTAGAGAAAGAAAACGAGAGAGAGAGAGAGCTTGGGAGTTAAATTTGAAGCTTAAGGATGGCTATATGTAGGTGATTCTGTGTTGTTTGTATCCCATGATCATCAATTTATACACAAATTCATCCCAAAAACAAAGGAAAGTTAGAATTGGATTTAATGAAAAATGCCTAAAAACCTAGTTTTTTCCCGATTTTGAAAGTCCATTTGAATATGCTTTTGACTAAATCTAAACTTGTTCTTAACACCAATTCGAAGCATGCAATGTCTAGTGCGAGATTGATGCAAGAAACTGTGTGCCTATGTGTGGAATTTATGCAGAAATTGAAGCTAAAGTAGAAAGAGTAGGCTGTTCTTGAGAAGGAAAAGGAGGAAAATCGAGAGAAAATGGGGGAAAACTGAGGGAAAGGAAGGGAAAGCGCCAACATAGTGCTATGTTAGCCAACTCAACGAACCCTAACCTGCTACGTGTCATCACGTAACACATGGTATCTGACGTGGCATACCACATGGATGTTACATGGCACTACGTTAATAAGGTCATCCAATCCAATGATGCCACGTATCAGGACACGTAGTGCAACTAAATCCTGACATGTAGCAGTGTGCTAGCCAAAAAGAAAAAGGCCTCCTACCTTTGCCAAAATTCAAACCCAAGACCTCATGCTCAATGCTAATGTTATATTCATATGCTTAACTATCAAGCTGTTGGCCTGTGCCTTATTCATATGTGCAATCATATGGACTCGGTCAGCCTGAGCTAAATTTAAATCAAAGCCCAAGTTCAATTGCCTAACTTCTAAACCAAAATTAAAATCTATCCTAATAACATGTTATTTTCTAAAATCTTTTATTTGAATTTAATTTTTCTACTTTTTTTGTAATTTTTCAAATCTCTAAATTTTCAAACTTCATTTTCTAGTTTTTTAATCTTTTTAAGGTTTCTTTCTAAACTTTCTTATCTTTTGTGCCTTTTCTTGTTATTGAAATTTTTTGTATTTTGCCATGATCTTTATTTTTTCTAAATTTCTTGATTTTTTTTGGGGCTTTCTTTAATTCCCTATTTTTGAATTTTTTTTCTAATTTAGGGCCTATTAAGAAAAGAAAGAAAAATAATATAAATAAAATAAATAAAAAACAAATAAAAAGGGGCAAAAATTAAGTTTCTACAACAGGTAAGTTAAGATTATAGCTCTATCACTTGTTGAAATACTGTATTAAAATATCTGAAGACTCAAGAGCACTTTTGGTTGTATTTGTAATTAGTTGTTTATACGCATGTCATATGTGTATGATATCGGTTGTAACAACAGTTGAACTCCTTTGTGTGCTGTTCGCATCGTTTCTATTTTGTATGAACTTGTTTAGTCACCTCTAATTACAACTAATGATTATTCAACTACAACAAAACTAGACATACATACTACTCATTAAGAGAAATGATTAGGAGTGTCAGGCCAAATACCCGACTTCCTTTGATGAAGATAGCTGAAATGATCTTTTCCCCATCCTTAGTCGAACGAAGTGGCAGGTGAAGAGGTCACTGCAAGGGTGAGGGCCGTAGTTCGAAGGCGGTCATAGGAGGAGGGTGTTTTCCATTATACAAGCCTGGGTTTAGTCTGATTTAAGTTGCAACAAAACTCCTCAACCCAGGTTAGAGCGGATGTAATTTCCCTAATCTTACAATGAACCCAATAACATTGTGTGATGTTTCATAAGATTGATTGCATTGCATTACATGTCATCATAATTAAAAACCTTACTTACGATTGTTCGATACTATTCTGACTCCATCCTACTTACCGAGTTAATTGTACTCACATCCCCATAAACTCTTTTACAGGTACTAAGTGAAGACTAGGATGTTCTGATACCACCGCCCCTAGGTTAGTGTATTGTTATTTGGGAAAGTGAGAAACGAAGAATTAACTGAACCTGGGCTTTTGACTTTTCCTTTGAATTTTGAGGAAACTAATTGGGAATTCCTTAGCCCACTAGTTTCCTAACTTATTGTAAATAGTCTACAAAACCTATGTTTTTTTTATAAACTCTTAGTGTAAATTATAACTCAGGATGTGAGATATTTATGTAAGTATTGTTATGTTATGAGATAACAGGTTATATAGAACAGGTATTTTATAAAGTTATACCACAGGTTTGATTACGCACATGTATCAAAATGTATGCTTCAAGTTAGTTGAGTTATGCATGCCTTATGTGAATAATATCTACGATAATAGCTGTAAGGTCGGCTTCTAACTTAGGTTAGTTTACATGGTGGGACTATTATGACTCCTCATGTTTGGAGCGTGACAGTAGACTCATATCCTAGCCCAAACATTCTAATTTGCTGCTTAAGTTATTCCGAGCGACCTCGTGCCCCCTGTCTTGATACTTCAATCATGCTAACCTTATCAAAAATTTGCAATCCCAGTTCCTCTAAGTCTTCACACCAGATAGACAAAATAGCCGTATCTTTGTAAATCTCATAGTTTTAATCCCTAAGAATAGTAACCAACTGCCCATTGGCTATGAATTTCACCTTATGATGTAGACTAGACGGAATTGCCTCTGCTGAGTGATTCCACGGCCTTCCCAATAGAAGATTGAAAGTTTACAGTATATCTAGGACTTGAAATGGAATAGTAAACATATGTGGACCAATCTCAGCTTGCAACCCAATTTCTCCAAGTATCTCCCTCTTTGATCCTTCAAAAGGCCTTATTGAAATCAAGCTGGGCTTTATCTTAGTTGAATCTATTCCAAGCAAATTTAGTGTCACCAGAAGACACACATTCAGTGAAGACCCATTATCTATTAGTGCTTGAGCAACCACTTCCCTACACACTTGACCACTATGAAAAGAGGCTTTACGTAACGATCTCCTTCTTCGCCTAGCTTAACTGGTGAAAATGAAATCTAATTCATCGTAAATATCGAATTAATCACCAATCCCAGCTTTTCAGTGGAAATCCCTTCAAGTATTTTGATATCTTTCAGAATTTTGATTAAAGCTTCTCGGTGAGTATTTGATAACAACAGTAAGCCCATTAGGGAGATCTGGGTAGGTGCTTTAACTAGTTGATCTATAATCTTATACTCACTAGCTTTCACTATCTTCTTGGCCACATTCTGATCTTTCTTATCTATATCTTTAAAGATCTTTCGAAATGCCTCTTCCATAGTAGTCTTCCTCTTACCCTCTTTATTCTAATCATAAACTTGTCCCGAGCGCATAAGCCTACCAACCATGGGTGATGAGGACCTGGTTGTCTAATTCACCTTTTGGTAATCCAAAGGGGCTGCTTTATAATTCTCCGGAACTATTGGGACATTAAAAGCTATTTTCTTAAGCTTACCCAATTCTTTAACCTTCTTAGTCTTCCTATAATACTCAAAAACCAAAGGTTTAGGCTTACCTCCAGTCATTTTAACCATCTTAGCTGTCTTCTTGGCCTCTACAATAAGCTTGTCTTCTTCCTCAAATTCAAAACCCCATCTAGTAGGTAGTTCATCAGCATATATGGCAGGTGAACCATTGTAATCATCAAAATACTCAAACTTTCCTAATGGCTCTCCTAAGGTGTCGATTGTCAAATCTTCGGCTTCATACCTTTTCTCCGAGCTCCTTTTTAGTACATCTCTTTCATGGTTTTGGAACCGCCATAACCATAATTTCAACTTTCTTTTATCTTCCCATCCTTCGGCAATTGATATATTACCGGTCTAGTTTAGGTTTTATCTTTGAGATTCATATTCTATAAGTGTCCAACCTGCCCCAAATTCCAAGCTACCCCCTTAACAGTGATAAGGAGACTATCTAGATCAATTTCTAGTTTAAACACTTCAACAATGATCATGTTGATTGAGCATCCATGATTCGGTAGAGGATTTTACTCATGTTGGGAGTAGGAGTCTGAATGAAATCCAATTAAACCAACTTAGCATCAATAAGATCCTAGATCTTATGTTTGAGTCTCCAGTACTAGTCCGTAGAATGCCCCACTTGCCCCCAAATAATAATCACAACAGAGCTCTGGGTTGTAGTCTCTCAATCTTTGTCCCTCCTTTAGTATTCCAAATGTCAAGATATTCTCCTTCCTTAGTTACGTAAGAATGGAGAGGCACCACAACGAAGTGAACCTGAAAGAAATAAGAAAAGGCTAGCAAAGTCCAGATAGCTACCAAATAGATATGACACACCACTCAATCCTACTCGACCAATAACCCGCCGAATATGACATACTAGTCTGAATTGAAGGGTCACTTACCACAACTCCTTACTAAAGGGAATAGATAAGAGTTAAATGATTATGAGAACACCAAGGTTGCTCAAGTAAATTATTCTATACTGAAAGTTAGATGTCTGCGTACAAGGAAAGTGGGGGTTTATATACTTGCCCAATAGGGTTATTTTACATTTATAAAAAGACAAAAGGGCATTTTACAATAACGTTACATGAATCATGCCAAAAAGGAGTAAAAAAGATAAAGAATATTCAATATGAAAAAGAAAGAATTATTCTGGAACATTGTACCAAAAGGCACGTGTTACTTGATGGATGTGTGTCAGGAGTAAGATACAACATAAGCAGAAACAGGAAGTGTTAGTAGTTAGGAGCCAACCTGATCTGGATTAGGTTGAGAGCAAATCAATCCAGTTGGGAAGTCAGTTGAATTGGAGTCAGGCACAAATGGACGATTGGAGAGCTCGCCTTGGCTAGCCTTTCCTGGGTTACCTTCTAAGTCAAGACTTCACAGTTAGGTAGGAATATGTTGGACACACGTGAGGATTTGACTGACAGGTCAAATAGAGGTCGGATCAAGATAGAAGTCCCCGTCTTAGCTATGGTTTAGTATTTTCCATACGAGCCCTTAAAGTCCTTTAGCTCGGCTTCTTATAATTAGTCTAAGGGGTTGATTCCTATTAAGCGGGGGATTAGATCCTTCTATCATAGCTACTATAGCTGCAGGTTTGATAAGGTTATTGGTATTAACAACGCTTACAGCAACTTCTTTGGCTTTGTTGGAAAATCTTGCGAGATGCATCTTTTTCTCAACTGCTTTAAGATTAAGAAGCCTTCCAATAGCGATAGCTTCCTCAATTCGATACCCTAAGGCTATAATTTCTGCAAAGTTAGAGGCAGGGTGTCTTATCAGATGTTAGTAATATGGGCTCTCGAAAGTATTAATAAAGGCAAATGTTAGATCATTTTCTATTAAAGGTGGAGTCACCCTAGCTACCATGATCCTCCATCTCTAGGCATACTCTTTAAAGCATTTGTTAGCCTTTTTTTTTGTGCAAATTATTCAAATCCCACATAGATGGGGCTACTTCGATATTGAACTTGTACCGGTTGTAGAAAGGTCGAGCTAACTTATCCCATGTATCGATCTCGTTCAAGTCCAATTAGGCATACTAAGTTAAGGTAAGCCTAGTTAAGCTATCTTGAAAGGTTTGAACCATCATCTTATCATACTTCGTATATTTTCCCATCTTTCTAATATGCAGCCTAGTGTAAAGCTTCGGGCAGCTGTTCCTATAGTATTTCTCGAATTCCGGAATTTTAAATTTTTCTGGGAAATCATCATCTTCATATGTAGGTAAGTTGATTGTTCTCATCTGCTCAAACCTATTAACCATTTCTAGGGTTTTCATCCTCTCGGTTAACTTCTACATAAACTTCCTTTCCATCTTTCGGTGTTTTTCTTCAATCTCTTTCCTTTATGTCTTAACATTGGGGACTAATTCTGCATCTTCTAATTCAGGGGGAGGAGTCACTTCTACATTCCAATTTAGGTTAACCTGAAATGCTTGCCTGTTATTAAGAAATCCAATAGCCCAAGTAAGAGTCTAGATTTGTTTGGCCATTTTGTTCATGTTTTCTTTCAAGGTTGCGACTTTCGAGTCAAGCTCGATTTGACTAACGCTTCTAGTACCCTTAGTTGACATTATTGCCTTAGAACGAGTGAATATCGGACTTCTAATTAAGTCTACTCGCTTTAGCGTTATCTTTAAAACCCTAAACGAAAACCTGAGTTTTAGACATTTTTGTAAACCAAAAATTTTTGCTATTTTTTCTTTTCTTTCCTTTCTCTTTTCTTTTTTTTTTTTTTTGTTTGCTTCTTATTTTGTTTTCTTGTTCATTTTTTTAAATGGAAACTATGAAGAAATTAAAAAAAAAATGAACAAAAGACAGGGCAATCAATGAAAGTTTTCATTTAATGAAGCTATAAATTTGTCGATAATCATAAAGTCCAACCTATACAATAGACTAAAAGAAAAGAAAGAATCTCCTAACTAATCTTTTTAAACAAAACTCAAATCTTATATCTATAAGAGCCAATCAATCTAGTTAGGACAAGCTTCATTATCTTCTCTCATCAGCTTTCGAACTGTAACATCCCTTTCTCGAATTTTACTCCTTAAGAATTGATTTTTTTTTCAAACAATCTCCCATTCTCCATCTTTAATTTTTCAATGATTCTTTTGCATTCTTGGAATTGGGCTTCAACTCTAGCCTGTATGGTGTCTCTATAGGCCTACTCGATAAGTAAAAGATATTCTAGCTCTGGCTTTGGCTCTGCTCATGTCTGAATACATTTGAAGCTTCATATTGTATCTTTCCTGTCTTCTCTAATTGATCATAAATGAACTGCTTGGTGGCTCGATATTCTCTAACCTTACCCTTCAAAGTTCCTACATTAATTATCTTCTTGACTTTACTTTGTTCCCATAACTTCACAAGTTCTAATAGTCGTTGAATCAAAGTAGCAATGGGTAAATAAGGATCTTGATAACTCAATGTGACATCATCCAAGGAATCTCTATATGCTATCTCTTGAAGGGGACCCAACTGTCTAGTGATATAAGTTAGGAAATACCATGTATAACCTATAATACTGATAAGAGGAACCCTTGCATAATCAACACACCCTAGGATAGCTCAAGTGCAGTTGCTCCACCTAGCTGTCCACATAAAATCCACTGGTTATATCTTGCTTATGACTGATACCTATCCTTTAAACTGAGTTTCTTCTGGTAACTTAAGGTAATGGGCAAAGTTGTCAATTAGATTTACGTTTTCAATCAGGGACGCTCAGAAAAGATTCCTTCTATACCTTTGTGTGTGACTGAGAAACCATATGGTAATGACTATAGGTGAGTATCCTAAATTGCTCTACTAATAACACTAGTATATAGGATTTATCAGTTAAGAATTGGGTTACTAGTTCGGCTACCCTATAATGGACTTGACCATATCTAACAAGAAACAGCACTATTCCAAATATTGCTACAATAAAGGCATTTACCCTCTTCTTGGCTCATGATTCATGTCCCTTACAAAAGATCTGACAATATTTCTGATAAGCATCTAGGCTTGAAAACCATTCTACTAGCCTTAAGATGTTGAGACATTTCTTGCCCTCTAAAGATAAGAATGGTGCTAGGGTTGCCTTTTTTACTCCTAACAAGGTTATGAAGCTTTTCTTAGGTTAGACTTTAAGATTTGGGACTGTTATGCCTGCTTTGAAAGGTGGAGCACTAAATAATTGAGAGTATTCTTCTAAAGTAGGCGTCAACACATGTGTACCAAACTTGAAAACTACAAATTTTAGATCCTAATAATGGATAAGGGCTTGAATGAGGGGCTAGTAGAGCTAGACCCGCATGAGGGATACGACCAACCCAATCTTCTTGCGAATGTGATCTTGCTTGGTGAGCGGAAGCTAATTCAACTAGTCTTTCAAGATAGCCTCGGGGAAAGAGTACTCATCTAACTAGACCTCATGGATGGGCTTCAAATTGACACTACACTGACATTTTATATCTATATTACATAAAATATGAAATAATACAATTATTTACAACGAGACCACTAAATTTACAATAAAGCTAGATATGATATTAATAATTTTACGATTTCTTCAATTTTCTTTTAATTCGTAGCCTTTTACGCACTAATAGACAATGTAAAAATAAAACACATCTAATATAAGAAATAAAAAATAATCACTTAAAAACAAAAAAATTAAATTAAATATAAAAAGAATGCAATATGCTACACATACATGTAATGCAATAGGGGTCAATAATTAATAAATTATAGGAAGTATTATGAATCCGCGGTCAAAGTGATAGGAATCAAGTTACTGGCCCTTTTACCTGTAGCCGAGCTCGAGGACAAAAAGGCTTGACAGGACAAATTCTTTTACTCTAGCTGACTCCTACCGAGGCTAAGTATTTCATTGCTGAGTTACTCCTTAAGCCGTGCCGAATGATTGCCAATCTCTCACAAATAGAATGCTAAGAAATGGATGGCTGAAACAATATCCAATCCTCCTTAATGCTTGACCACTTACTCAGCATTACCCTTACTGCCACGTCAAGAGAGAGACCACAGACTACATAAGCCATCCCTACTTAGACAAGCTAGCTGGCCGTATTGCTTTAGCCGCATCTTCTAATAATCTCACCAATACAGTATCCCCACATATACAGGACCATGTGTAAAATCCGCCCCACTAATTATTGCTCCTATGAATATTCATTTTTACCTTTTTGTATTGTTGTACATTGCTACTTTAGGGTAACACCCATTTTTGTCTTTTCCCTTTTTAGGTAAGTTGCCCTAAATTCTTGAGTATAAATACCCATTGTATTTGTAAGCCGTAGGTAGACAGATTATCATTAATACACTTAAGTATTTTTCCTTCTTAGTGTAAACACTTTGTTGTTTTACGCTTAGCATTACTCTCAGCCTTTCTCTTAAGTAAGGTTAGGTGGCGAGTAACCTCACCAGACCAATTCGTGCGTCATATCGAATTGTACCGTAAGTCCTCAAAAGTTCCACTGGTGTGCAACATCCTCTAAAGCTGTTCATAGGTTTTGCTTAGCTTTCATTCATTATTGTTCTTTCGTGCATTTTCCTCGTTACTCCTTTTAAGCTTTCTGCAGGCTTGAACCCATCCAACGACTAGCCTTATCTGTTCTTGGTCACGGTTCACACTACAAAGAGTACCCTTATATATAAGTGGATCCAAAATAAGATTTAAAAAGAAATAAAGCTTGTGAATACTTATATATAAGGGTTACTGATTTTTTAATTTGCCCTTTTTGAAAAAGAACGATAAACCGACCACGGATTAATTAAGATTTTCCTATAATTTAAAAATGACTACCGCTTTTTCAAAAAGAATTATGCAAAAGAGTAGGGTCTACTGGTCTTAAGCTCTATAACTTCAAGGATTTTTGGAAAAAAACCTAGTAGGCAACATTGAATCTTAAGTCGGCTAACCTATCACTATCAAGCAGAGGTAAAAACCCCAGGACCTAAGGGTTATACAGTGGCAACCCATCATAAGTTCCTAAGATAGTCCAAGTCCAACCACATCTAAGCACAAAAATGATTACTAATAAATAAACCCCCCCTAAATCCCTAATACTGGTCCATTGGGTCGGGTTTTTCTTAAGGTCTACATCGCTAAAACTTAGTTAGTACAACGATATTACAATATAAAAATAAAAAGAAATAAAAAAATGAAATCCCATTAGCTAATTTTTTATTTTTTTACATGGTTATCCTACTGTACATCCTTAGTGGAGTCGCCAATTCTGTCATGCTCTTCGGTTTTCCCTAATTTATTCCATATTAAGCATAGCCAGCTTAATATAGATTATTCAACATAAGATTAAAGAAAAATACTTCTCTAAAAAAAATATTTAAAAAAATTAGAATCGCCAACCAGTTAAACTGGTAAAACGTGAAATTAAGATTTTTATTTAGTCACTAGTTTATGAATATTATAAAAAATAATTTTTAGAAAATTAATTAGAAAAAACTAAGTTTGAAAGCTAACTTATTAAAACTAAATCACAATGTAAAAGCAAAAAAAAAAAAAATTAATGGGCTTTTATTTTTTTGTAATTTTTCCAAAAAATACTAAGATATGTACAGGTATACAAAATATAATTAAAATGAATATTTTATTAAGAATTTTTCAAGAAAAATAATTTTTTTTATTTTTTATATGATTGCCCCGAATATGCTTATGTGCCCGTTAGTCAAGATAAAACCAATGTAATTTTTTTTTATAAAATATTTAGTAAGTGGATTTTTTTATTTTTGAAAATCAAGCTAGATTTATGTTTACTTAACAATTTATTATTTAAAAAAACTAAAAAAATTCTAATTTCTCTAATCTATTTTTAAAAAAAAAAAACTATCTAAATCTTTTTAAAAACTCTGGTTAAGATTTTTTTTTTAAATCACTACGTATCAAAATTAATCTTTTCTAAATCCTACATACAAGATATACTAAAATACATATTTTCTCTAAAGATATGAATCTCGAAAAAAAGATATGTGATTTTTCAAAAAAATGTAATTTTACTAAAAATGCAATTTACCAAAAATTCAAATTATCTAAAAATCACGATTATTAAAAAAAAAACCTGCACTAAAGCAAACAAATTAGTAAAAATAATTAAATTAACTAAATAAATGAAATAAATAATTAAATAGAATAATAATTTTTATTACCTAAACCATTCAAGTTATGTGTAATCAACAAATTTGTATTAATCGAGTCGTGATTTCCTGGACTACGTTTACGTGCTCGGTATGGAATTGATCATGCACGACAGCATGGCATCGTACTGATCATCAAGTGTGTATTGCATTCTATGTGCTTGTGAAAGCTCATGTGCGAGTGTGCTGCTTATGTCAGCGTGTGTTGTATTGTGAATGTGTGCTGGACCATGATTATGTGTATGTTTTGTGCTATGTGTGAGTGACGTGTACCAATTGGTCGTGATCATGTCTAAGTGAGCTATGAGCGTAGTGTGTGCTTCGTGAATGTGTGGACATGTCAAGCAGTGTGTCGAGTGGGTGTTGCAATGTATTAGGCACTGACTATGGGTGAATATGTGTTTATGTTCTGGGTTGGTCATTAGGGAGGGATAATTGTGTTATGTATTAGGATTGTGAAAGAAACATTTTTTTTTAAACTTTACCATCAACTCATTATTTATAAACCATACAATCGAATTTTTTATATCTTTTTAAATATAGATTGGATCTCAACAAACCCCAGATACGATAAAGAATCCCAAATATTAAATATACGATTTAGATTCTTTGAAGATTCGATCTAATTTCTAGAAACCCTATTTTGATTTAGGCTTTCTATCTTTCGGGCTCGATTTAGTCTAACTCGATTTAGCCTAATAACCTACTTAATAAATCCTAGGTCTATTTGAACTTAATATAAATTAGATAAAAATCCATTTTACATTAGACTAAACCAAAATATTTTAATAAGGCCCGATCCTTCAACGACTTAAAATTTATTAAATTGAGCACTTACCATTATCCGATTCGATTCTAAACGATTGGACTTAACTCGACTCGACCTGATTTGATACAACTTGACTCAATTTAACACTTTATTTTATTTTTCAATTTTTGGTTTTTTTTTATTATATTTTATTATTTTTTAAAACCTAGCCCAATAAGAAAAGAATCCTAAGGATAGCAAAAATAAGGTATTTACACTAAACAGTTAGAAGAGAATATTGATGTTAACTAGTAAGTTGCTTATGAGTGATAAGGTGGCAATCTTCAATGTTACTAAGCGTGGACATAACATAATTAATGAACAAAATGACCGTGAAAATTAAAAATTTAAGCACTTTTTTCAATGAACTCAATACTCAATGATGGATTCTCCTAAAGACAATCTTGTGTTTCATGCGTTGATGTCAATAAACAATCAAGAAAATGGGAGGGTGGAGGGGGGTTGAATTGGTTGTTGTGAAATTACAATGCTTATTTAACTTCTACTTCTTATTGTTCAATAACACATACCTATACTAAACTTGTTTCTTAATTCCTCATATTTCAGAAATATTAACAAGTTTAGATTAGATATCTATGTATAGAAGTCAATTAATTACTTAGCAATTTTTGCTCGTAAGTAGTCTAAAACATGAAACATGCTTTTGACCTTAAGTTTAATAATATATAGATGATTCTGATGAATCGTGTAATGCATAATCAATTAAGTAATCAAACAACGTACCACAAACCAATAAATAAATTGCAAATAAATAGAGAGTGTATGAATCGAAAAATTAGGCAAATATATATAATGATTTCACCTTTTGCCCCAGTCTATTCTTGTAGCACGTAGTTAGGGATCAAGCACTCTACATTT
This sequence comes from Lumnitzera littorea, assembly GCA_024138015.1. Classification (NCBI taxonomy): domain Eukaryota; kingdom Viridiplantae; phylum Streptophyta; class Magnoliopsida; order Myrtales; family Combretaceae; genus Lumnitzera; species Lumnitzera littorea. The sequence goes on along the minus strand of JAMXBB010000007.1, from coordinate 114,009,878 downwards.
GAGTTCCACTATTTAAAAAAAAAAACTTTATATGAAGATTAGCAGTTCTCACGATTTTACCTTGCCTCTAAGTTGCAAGTCTAATAAAATCTCCTTCTAAGTTCTCTCAAACAATAACTCAATCATTTCTAAAGATATTAGTAACTCCTTTACAGATCAAAGTAGATTTCCTTACAATTTCGCATAATGCTCAATAAAATGAAATTCGCAAGTTTTGAACTATATATCTCTAATTACATAAATGTTTGTGAGCTCAGCTTGAGCTGTATTTTCATAAAAACTCGTGTAGCTCATTTCTTTTGTTCTTTATTCTCTTTTTCTATCCTTACTTTTCTCTTCTTGTTTCTCCTTTCATTAATAACTTCTTCTTTAAATATCTATGGCTACCAACATTCAATTGTTCTCAATATATGTAATAGTCACTGTACAACCACTTCATCTTCAAATATTTTGTGATCTTGCTACTTGGCTACCTTTGATGATATGTTCATCTACCATATGATTTTTTTCTTATAACTTCTTCTTATACTTTGAAACTTTTATTAGTTTATTTTATCACTTTTTTTTTTTGAAAACTTCATAAGTATTACGTATATATCCCTTGGCTAAATCAAATACATTACCCAAATATTCAAACTTTGAATCTATTGTATTTATGTAAATATAATATATATATATATATATTATTGAGAAAATGGAAGGAGTTTTGGACCCTATACTTTCTTTATCTTTTGAAATTAATTATATATTCTTCAATATTACACTTATATTTAAAAAACAAACTAATGAGGATTTTAGCGATGGATTGCATTAGAATTAATCAAAAACCACAATATCTATGTATATTTAAACAACGTTAATAAGATATATTACATATATTAGTATAGTTATAATGACAATCAAATTATATCAATACATAGTAATACATATTAGTATAGTGATAATGACAATCAAACTATATTAATACATATCGATACAGTGATGATAACAAATGAGTTACAATAATACGACTTAATACAATAATGATGACAAGGCAAAAGACTATTATATCTATAATCAAAGTATAATAATACATATTAGTCTATATAAATATATATATATATATAGACATATTATGTGAATAATCGCAAATGGAGGTAGAAATTTTACCTTTTTATATTAAATAATTAATTTTTACATAGGTTAGCTTTGGAGTTATTTTGCCCATTTGGCAACTATTAAGGTACTTTTTTTCCTCCCCTTTTTACTTTGTGTTTTTGTTGGTAAAAAGACGTAGAAGTTTTATATTCTTCTTCTTTTTTTGTAATAGTGCATGAAAATTTTACTTAATGTGGAAATACAATAAAAACGCAAACACAAATAAATTGTCATAATATTTCTTTAATTGCAAAAATGTTTCTTGGTGGAAAAATACTTTACCATCAAATTTGATTTTCTTCTATTTGTGCACCCCTACTATATGACATAACATTTTTGGTAATGTTCTTATGACTTTTCCTCTTTAAGCACCACCTACCTAAATTTTCAAATTTATGGAGAGTAATGGAATGGAATTAATGTTTCTCTACATTAGTTAAAAATAATTTTGCAGAAGTTTAATTAATTACTTTATATTATGATCTATATCATACAAACCGCTTCATTTATTTTTTGCATATGTATTGGATGTATTATCGATTAGTATATTACTAAAAATTTCATAATTTTCATTATCCAATTCATCGTAATGACCATATATATATAAATATAATCCATTTATTTATCGTTAAGAGTTAGTTTGTATCAATTTTGTGAAAAATAATTAATAAAAAAAAAGAAATAAAAAAAGGAAGAAGAAGAATTTACAAAGTGAAAACACCAAATCTTACTGCCAATCCTAGGTTCCGTACAAAATTCCATGGAATAGAAGAAAGAAACGACGTTAAGCATTTAACTCGTTTATATCTAAACGACTACAGAAATAAGAAACAAACGGAAATATCATAACACCTAAATGATATTTGATGGTAACATAATAATCATCCTTAATACTGCCTATCAAACAAACGTAGCTAACCCGCTTTAGTAAGCAATTACCTCAGAAAAATAATAGATAACCCTCGTTTTGTTTTATTTTCCTAGGACAATATTGGATACGTTCAGAAGGAAAAGGAAAATAGCAAAGTCTTTAGTAAATCCTTTTATTTCCAAATTCACCCTTTTATCTGTTTCACCACCAAGATCACCCTTTAAATCCACTTCTACACTTAACAAAAAAAATAAATAAAATCAAAATGTAGCTTTAGAAACACTTACCTGCCCCGTCAGACATATATATCTTAACATCAGAACATCGGTCAAAACTCCTGGTGGATTTGAAACAGTATTCAAGAGTGTCTAATAAATAGTCTAAGTGATGGTGATCTTCGGTGGTGTTGTCTGGTTGGGTCGGTATTAAACATGGTTTTGGATTTGATTATAACTAAATGTTCTTCAGGTGTTTTGTGTAGAGTCCCAAAATTCCTAATTTAGGGGAAGGACGAAGTTGAAGGAGCTTTTAAAGTTAAACAAAATAATTTGGCCAAAAAAAAAAATTGTTAAACACAATAAAAGATTAACAAGAGAACATTAATTACGGAGGAAGAAAACTTGGGAAGTCCTTTCTTGTACCGGTCTCTGTCCACATCATTTTCTATATAAGCTCTCAAAACATCAAATCAATCGTATCAAATAGATTAACATGGATCTTAAAATAATAGATATACCACCTTGCCATTGTTCTAGTAATTTTCCATTGGAAGAATAAAAAACAAAAAAAAAAAAAAACCAAAGACACGATGGCCTCACCTAGTTGGTGGAGTGGAGCTTGCCCTATGTTTTCCCGTCGACAAACGAACGAGACATATCATAATATAGCACTCATCTTCTCCAACCAAACTACAAATATCAAATTGAATTTCCAGCAATAGGAAAATTCATAAAAACTTGTGTTTCAGAATTAGTATTTGCACCCACAAAAAGGCATTGCATATGCAGAAACTTGATCCAGACAAGCAACAAGTGCGAGAAACGGAACGGTATAGCTTTTGCAGGGAATTTAAACATCCATTGCAAACCGAATGATATTAAAGTAATAACAATTAGCTTTAGAATGCCTTGATGGCCCATTCGGTTTGATATATTGCAAGCTATCTGTATATGATTTATGTTGGTACCCATATGAACCCCATCGATTCATCTCTCTCCCTCTCTCTCACACACACACAAAGAAATACTTTTTGCAAAGTATGTGTGTTTTTATTTGCATTTTTATTCTTGAGAGGAAAAGAGAAAAAAAAAAAATTAGTGATTATTTTGACGATAAAAATTCAATTTCCTTTCCCAGAGATCCTTAAATCTCATAACACGTATGCTTTCACCGTAAAAGTTCCATAAAAGATCGATCAAACAGGTTCCTTAAAAAAAGCTCATCTTCAAATGAAGTAAACAAACAAAATAGATAAATGCATCACATTCATTCAACAAATAGTGTTAATTTGGAAAACTTTCAACATAGACAGATAATCGAAAAACTTATAACAGACACAAATAGTGCACTCTGGTTGATATATTTATCATCTAGATATTCTCCGAATACGTTCATTGGGGGCCAGGCCATAATGCTAGAGTTTATCATCTAGATATTCTCCGAATACGTTCATTGGGGGCCAGGCCATAATGCTAGAGTTGGAATTCCTACAAACAAAAAAAAAAATTATAAAACGGAAAAACTAGAATTCTACATGCAATTCACGTCAAGATGATTGAAATCATAAACACGGGTACATAGAAAGTTGAAGAGAGCATTTTAGCTAGTAAAGAGACGTTATGGGGTGTGCTCTGAAGGTGAACCTCATAGTCACAATGGTAGAATTGGAGTTCCAATGAACAAAAAATTATAGAATAGAAAAAATTAGAATTCTCTTTGTACACAACTCACACGATGATAATTCAAATTACAAGCACATATCAATTTCTTGACTAGTATGAAGGGCACACCAATTCAAGGGAAGCCTTAAAAACTCGACTCCTAGGCACATTGCTAACTAACCTCGGAACAAAAGAAAGAAAAGAGTACTCTTGACTTTAAATAATCCTCACTTAGAGTCCTATGCCCTTCTTCTTTAAGCTCAATAATTGTTTGGTCTCAATGGTCTGCTAGTTCCTATAAAAGTATATTCGAATATAAGCAACCATCACTCAGTAAGAGAGATAAAAACAAAAGCATACATACATATCAAAACCAACGAGCTCGTTAATCAATTTGTTAGATGCAAAGCACAAACATAAGCTGTTACATGACATTATTTGTTCATTATGAGATTGGAGAAATGAAGCCCCTTCGATCCAGGTTTGAAAAGTTTCCACTCTTTTGGCATAATACCTCAACTTACAACCAAACTTAAATTTATGTAATAAAGACAACACTACTTCAACAACTACCTATACCAACTCCACTAACTTTACTACAGCTTCCTCTCCCGTTATTTAATTCGACTAAGGCTAGAGAAGGGATCATTTTTGCTATCTCTTTCAAAAGAGTTAGTATTTGACCAAAAATCTTTGTCGTCTCCTAATGAGTTGCAATGCAAGTTAGATTAAGATTTAAGTCAAATTTGGTTAATCTAAATTTAAAAGTGATTAACCTTATAGTCACTCAATCAAAGAACATAAAATCTCAAATAATTTACAATAAGAAAACATTTCCACAGCAGTATACTAGTAACCAATCATACACTATACACATACAATCAACTACTTACAAGCACAAGTAAATATATACTTAAATCTCTAAGCACTTAGAAATAGTACTCTAAAATGTGATAAAGTGTTGATCCCAACTTACTTAGAATATTCATTACTCAAGTTAGTTACAATTTAGAGTGTTCCTTCATTGCAAATCCCTGTATTGAAAATAACATCTTTATTGTTAATACAAGTTACAAGATATTAGTAATTTACTCATTACTCTTAGGATTAAGTTCATTAACCGTAATTTGAGAAGTTATGTTATACCTCAATGTCTAGGCTTTAGGGTTATCTTAGGTATACCTTTACTTAGAGTATCAAGTGAATTACTCTCTTAGTTGCCTTTTAAGTCATGTTGTGAATCAAGTTAGCTTTAAGGTTTTGTTAAAGGTATCTTTTGACTTACTTGATGAATTTGTTCTAACTTAGAACTCTTATATAACTACCTTCTAACTCAATCTCTGAATAGATTATCATATGAAAGTTTACTTACCAAATCTTTTGATATATCCTCCGAGTCAGGTTAGTTGTAGTTCTTAATTAAATTATCCTCATAAATTTCTAGTCTACACTTTTTATCCCATGATTCCTCTAATTTACCTTCTAAGTGGGTTTAGATTAGAGTCCTTAGTTAGGGAAATCCTCTAACTCATCCTTTAAGATGTCCCACAGTTAGTTTCTTATCCATAGAGTTTCTTTTAGTTATCCTCTGATTTCACTACAAACCTTATATTCTTAATAAATCTTCCAATTCCAGTCCATGATTCACCCTTTCCTTGCCAAATTAGATTGTTGCATTACCATAAACATTCATTTCTCATTTAAATTATATAATTATACTATGGTTTTGGTCCTTTACTTAAGAAATCATCTTGACTAGTTCATTTAACTCATTTATGTAAAACTTTTTATTAAGTTTGATCATGTCCAACCATCAAACATACCATACAAGTTCCTATCATTTATAGAAAGCATACTAAATAAATATATACTCATGGTATTTTCTACATATCTATATTATAACAAGACCATACCATGTTTATACAAGGTATCCAAACCCAAAGTATCTTTAGGGACCCCATAAAAGACTCAAAATCAAACCCATCCGGTAGCATTCACATAGTACATATCTAAAATAATTTTGAACATTACAATTAAGAGCAGGCATGGTTTGGTTTGATATGGTTTACTTTCCTTTAGTGAATCAAACCTCATGTAATGATTCGTTTTTTTTTTTTTTTAAAACGAACCTAATCATACAATTCAGTTTTGTAAATTTTTCGAACTTAATTAAAACTAACTCGATTTGGTTCGATCTACAATTTGAATAGTTTATATCAAATTTTCGTTAAACATTTTTATCTTAAATAACATATTTTTCTTTCCATTAAACATTCATATATTTTCAATTAATTTCTCATACATTTATCATATATAATAATATTTAATAAAAAGTTGCACAAAATCTTAACAAACTCAACTTGATTAGACAACAATAAGAAATTGTTTTGACGAACAACAACAAGGAGTGAGAAGTAGAGCTACCCATCCAAAAGAGATACAAATAAGACAAAAGAAACACACCAAAGGATGAAAAAGAGATGAGAAACATGTAAAGAGCACCATGTTCAAACCTTTGATTTGAAAATATAAAAGAAAAGGACAATTTAGAAAAGAAAAATTTATAAATGTGAAATTTCAGATGGAACTCATTCAACTTAATCTTAATAATTGATTTAAAAATAAGACAAAAAAATATAAGATATAAAAATTTTAATGGCATCTATGAAGATTGACCTAAAAGAATAAAAAAAGCAAAAAACAATTACTTTATTTTTTTTTTTATTTATCCAAACATTTTGATTCAATTTGATTTAATTCAATTGAAAACCGTTCGATTCAGCTCGCTTTCCCAAATTGAACCATGAACTATTTATATATAACCAAATCGAATTACAAATCAAAATGTTTGAAAAAACAAATGATTTTTCAATTCAATTCGCAATTATTTGCCTAGCCCTAACTACATCTACATATATTATAATTACATTTCAACTACTACCTAAACCATTTCTATGCAAGATTATGTAATAAGTACGATTGCTCACCAATTAATTTAGCGAACATTTCTATGAACTCAAAAAAAATATGTATAAAATTCAGATCAAAGTACTTCTTTAAAGAGAACTCATCATATTAGTGATAATTTTGCATTTTCACCCTCAAAAAAACAGTTAATTATCCAAATAATTATATCAATTGAAAAAATCAATTCCAATCTCTTACTCTATAACTTGAATATTGCAGAAATCACCAAAACACGGGTTCTCTAATTAATTTTCTGTAAATCACCTCTTTTTTCTTAAAAATACTGAATTACCTGGTTTATGGAAACAAAATACAATATATAGTAAGCATTTGAATTTACATAAACCTTTTTACTAGTGTACAATAGATAGATAATTGAGCTCAAAACAACATGATTTGGATATTAAAGAATGAGTTGAAAGTTCGTGGAGACACCAGATAGTTAGGACATATTATACACACCAATAATTTTCAACTACATGAAACTAGCATATAAATAATTTTTTTGAGAATTATCAAGTTAATTTGATAATTTAAGAAAATTTACAAGATCAAGCGAATTATTCGACATACCAATAGCCGAAGCTCCGGTAGCTGGCCACAATGGGGGCTTTGTCGGATCGGCAGCGCAGGATGTGTTCCTTCACAACTCCGATGATCAGATTGCTCCTACTCCTTCCTATATAGGATTTTCTTCCCCCTAATACTTGTTTAGTTGAGTAAACCTTCCAAGATCTGTTTCTATATTTCCTTTGGTTAAACAGAAACTCGTTGAAGCTTTGTTGAATTTATAGGGACTAAGTTGAGAGCTTAAGCAAGTTTAACATCCCAAGTGTCCTATTGCAAACATACTCGTGCCCATACGTCTAATATCCAAATTATTGCGAAGATAATGTGGCTACAGCAATTCCAATACCTTGCCATGCAGACCTATTGGTGCGATTCTCATATTGCCTAGAAATTTATTTAGTCATTCTATATATTAGCAATATATTAATATGTATAGTTGCCTATAATTGAGAACTTATGTGAGTATTTGTGTACTTAGATTATATACTATGTATACTTATAAGCCATATATAAGGTTATAAATGAATCAAGTGGATTCACAAGTTACTTGAGTTTTAATCTAATTGGATTTAGTGATAATCAAGTTGAGCTCTAGTTACTCGAGGAGTAAATCAAGTCGAGCTCGAGCTCAAGCTTTGAAATACTAAGCTAGCCATATTCGTAAACCTAATCGAGCTTAATAGAATTTTTAATTTATTTAAATACAAACGAATCTAATATTAATTAGGAAAAATTTATAAAAAAATTTGAGCTAATCGAGTTAAACTTGAACTTGCTGTAAATATTTTCGAGTTGAACTCGAGTTTAAAATTTAAAACTCGATCGAACTTGAGCTAAGCTCGAGTTTGGGGTTTTCAAGTTAAACTTGATCCCAATACTATTTGGTTCAATTCAATTCGATTATACCCTTAGTCATATATACCAATTGGATGTCATTTCTTTATATCATTAACTTATAAGATACTTAATATTATTCGTATGACTTTATTATATCGGGAAGCTCAATTTCCTAAGTTTGAAAAATTAAGAATGTCAACTTCAACTTAACTCTTCACTTGTGATAGAAATTTAAAATATTCTTTTTAATAGTTTAAGTTTTACAAGGTTTGTTTATTGAATTTGTGCAACTTTTTAAACCCCATGAAAAGTAAAAAAATAATAAGGGAAAATAAAAAAAAAAACATAAAACAGGTCAACAAGAAGTAATAAAAGGTTGAGTAAGAGGTTAAAGTGGTCATTTCATTCTTTAAGTATAAAAATGGATCTATTTTAACTTAAGGTCGCATTTGTGCAATTGTTGTTTCTGTAGAACTCTCCCCTAAACACCAGTCAGAGTGAAAACAAAGTACGTACCAGGTAATCTTTATCTCTCAATTGATATATCATAACCCTACATTGATTTTAAAAGGCGTTATAGGTTATTAGGAAGATCAATTTTGGGAAAGGAGTTGAAAGTGTGAAGATTGGACAAACCCTAAATCCAAATTGATAAGGAATTATCTAATCCCATGTTAAAATGAAAAGAATTGTGATTATTAATCGTGTGGATCCAAGATTTGTGATCAGATTTTGTGATTATTGTAATTCATGTCTATAGCTAGGGTGGTAACCAAGGTATGTTCCTTGTTCTTAATCTTAATTTGATGTTAAGGAACACATCTGAGTGATCAATTTTATTAATTTGATAAGAAAGATAAAAACTAGAAAGGATTTGGAGTGTTCGATGAGTTAGAGTTGAATTAAGATGGATCAGAGAGGTTAAAGATCGAAAAAGGAGAGAAGAATGTCTATCAAGAAGGAGCACTGGCAAATATCACGGGCATGATTCTACCTGTGAATGCTTTAGTGTGTTTTATATTGAAGAAATTGAGGTCAAAGAGGATTACAATTAAGATCATGAACATAAACCTTAGGTGTAATCTTATGATTTGAGTTTAAAGAAGGATCATAGTCTAAGATCACAAGCATGATTCCTAGGTGCGATCTTGTACCTTCTTTTTTTCTTCTTGTTTCTTATTCACCTAAACCTTAACCTAACCTATTTTAAACACGTCTAGAAGTCTATATTGAGCCTAAAACCTTAAGTTATCTAAAATTTAGACTTGAGAACCTAGCGAGATTACTAAGATAACCTAATTAGAATAAGATAACATGGAAACAAGATCTAAAAGGAGTTATTCTTGTGTATACATCAAGTGTTGATCTTGAAAGGACTTTTGATGGAGATACTAAAAGTTATTCTCAAGACATAAGTACATGTTACCTCAATTGCTTATACTTGTGTGGGGTAATTGAAGTGAATTGGACTAATAATTATCTAACATGATAGTTAATTGTTGCTTGTGCTTACCTAGGCTCAGGAGATTGTAGTAATAGTGTCCCTAAGGTAGTACCTTATTGATTCTTGGGCAAAGTTGTATTGATTGGAGTCCTCCCCTTGAAAGTAATTTGAGGTAGATAGATAAGTGTCTAAGGTTCATAATACCAATATCCTAGTATCAATTAGGTTAGGTAGCATTTGGGGGCTACAACACCAATGTTTCAGTACCTATTTAGACGAAGGTCGTAGTGTCAGTATCTCGATGCCATTAGATGGGAGGGCGTAATGCTAATATCCTAACTTAGGAACCATGTATCAAGTTTGAGGTACTTTAAGTTTGGGTTAATCACGCTATGTTGTTTGATGACTTAATAAAAAACAATGACCTATTATTTGATATTTCTTGTTGCATCATTGTGTATGTAATTATGAATGTTGCATGTCATGTACATTTGCTTATGGGTTTCCATACTGGGTGTTAGCTCATTTCCCTTCTTTTTACCTCTAAGACCTTTAGATGACTAGGTAGATAATGATGAGAATGCAGACATACATTGTAAGCCTCACAACTAGTCATTCGAGATTTTTATCTATTGAAAAACTCGATCGAACCTAAATTATAAAGTAAAGCTAGAAATATTAGTAAAAATGATCCCATAAGTTTGAATTTAAGAAAATAAGTAATAAAATAAAAGATTATAAAAATTTCAAATTTTAAATATATAACTCGTTATTTATCGATAATACGTAAAATGCATTCCGATAATTAACGAATCGTTAGAAATAAATTATATATATACAAAAAATCATAGAATGACCTAAATAATATTTAGGAATATTTATTTATACTATATATGAATTTACATGTAGGTATAAATACGCGTAATTACTTAAAATATGCGAAATGTGCTAAAATAATACTAAATACTTAAAGAAAATTCATAATTAATTAAGAAAAAATCAAGAAAAATCAGGAAAAATAAGGAATGATCTAGAATTGGGTCGTGGCAGTTGGGAAAAAATAGAAAAAAAAATCAGCTAATTAAATTAGGGCAACTCAAAAGCTAAAAATTAAGAGATTTGGACAATGCCTTGTCCAATTTAATGCACAATAATTTCCCTAAACCTCTATAAATAGCAAGAAAAATTCAGAAGCTCATTTGGACAGTTAGAAATCAGATAAAATTAGGGAGAGGCGAAAATTGAGAGAAAATTAAGGTTAGAAAAAAAAATAGGAAAAACTGTGCAATTAGAGCCTTTAAAAGGAACCCACACCAGACGAGCAGCTGGGAGTGGACGGCCACCACCACCACACGGTGGTGGCAACGCCCAGACCGGTCGACAAGGCTACGGTGGCCAGCGGTGGCCGGAGCCACCTAGAACGATGAGTCCAATTTTTAGCCCGATTTTGTGTAATTTTGTAAAAAATAGTAAATGTTGTTAGAAAATTATGAATTTTGTTATTATAAAATATTTTTGTATGTAGTTTTTAGGAAAAATATTATTTTGATAAAAATATGTCCCGTAATATATGATCCTTAAGAAATCATGCAAAATCGAACATATTTCGGTTTAGAAATAAATAACCTTAGGAGTGTAGTTTTGAACCCAAAATTTTTGTGTTGACCACTTAGATGATATAGAACAGTGCTATGAAGCTCGTTTTTAAAAATTAATTTTCGAAATTTTTAGATAATTTTTAGGCCTTAAAATGATGCATAAAATGAGTAATTTAGGATTAATAAAGTGATTAAATGGTTAATTACTGATTTAGTGAATAAGTATATGTTTTAGGATATTGAAATATGATGGAGTATGATACTTGTAGCATTTAGGGTGATAGATGTAATTATTAGGTTAATTATGTAGTAAATGAGTAATAGGAAAAAATAGTAAATTTTAAGTTAATTTTGTAAATTAGGGTAATTAGTAGTAAAATCTGATTTATGATGAATTTAGACATTTTGAAATGATAATTGATGTTTAGAAATGGTAATTAGAGTGATAGAAATATTAGAAGTGTATTATATACATAATAGGTGATAATGCATAATATGTAATTATTAGAAATATAATAAATAAAAAATATTAAAATAAAAATTGATATTATGATAATAATAAAAATATACAATAAATCTGATAGAAAACTTAAATTCATGTAATTACATGAAAGATGTAAAAATTTCTCACATCAAAAGTAAATTCGGTACGCTAATAAGGATTTAAGTGTACCGAGTAAGATAAAATACTAATTAGAGGTAATGACGATATTTAGGAGATCGGAAAGTAATGTGATTAATTTCACATTATGAGTTAAAACGAATTTCTAGTGTTCGAGTATAAAATAATACTTAGAAATCGAACTAGAACCTAATTTAGAAATCGATGCAAAAGCCGAATCCGAACCTAACCCCAAACCTAAAATATTGTAAAAGACTTAAAACGTAGATAATTTGGTATATTAAACCCCACACAAAACATAACAATAAGCGTTATAGGATAAAACGAACGTATAATAGTTATATAGAAAACTGAAACCACGTTTGTATTATAGGGATGATCGGCAATGGCATAAGCAAGTCGGACCTCGAGTGAGTGAGTGAGGAGTCGAGGCAAGTTGGGATTAATACGATGCTATATTTTGGAGGCTTAAGATTATACTTAGTTGTGCTTGTTAGATTGTTGGATGTGTGCATGTGCTTAATTATGAGTGATACTATAATTATGTTTGTTGTTCTGGCCTGTATTGTGTGATTTGTATGAAATAATTGATCACCCTAAACTGGACCTAATCAAATATATGACCAGTAATCATAATTGGACATGCATGACAATCCATTAGGGGAAACCTAGGATTCTCCGGCCAAATACCGACCCCTTCGAAAGGGATAGCACAGGATTGTATAGGATTGCATAATGGTCCCTTCTTCATCCTCAGTCGAACTAAGTGACAAGTGAGGAGGTCGCGGTGAGGGTGAAGTCAATGGTTCGAAGGTAGTCACGGGAGGAGTGAGGTCTCTATTGCACAAGCCTGGGTTTAGTCATGAGTTGTTGCATTAATGGCAACTCCTTAACCCGAATTAAAGTGGGCGCAATTTCTCTAACCTCACGATAAGCCAGATAATATCGTGCGATGGCATTTACTTGCACATGCATTGCACCCAATAAGTTGATTGAAAACCTTGTTGTGTTTATGGTATAGTTTTAAGTCCTCCATCCTAACTTACTGAGCTGTGATTGCTCACATCCTTATGGACATCGTGAAAGTATTGGCTAAGAAACGGTAAACAACTACTCTGAAGCTAGCAACTGCTGAATCCTAGAGAGTGAAGAAAAACATTTGAAGAATAAACACATATTTTTAAGGTTTAAGCGTTTACTTTAGAATTTTTCATTTCTGAATAATGTAATAACTAGGAAATATATTACGGAGAAATACTGTAAACGATATTTATACTAACTAAATTATAGTGTATATATGTATTTCCTCACTTTCTAAGGTAAATGATTTATTTAAATTACAAACTGTTTACTTCAAAGCGGGTTAGTCGTGGATGCCTTGTGTAGATCAAGTCTAAAATAGTGGTTGCAAGGCCAACTTCTATCTTAGGATGGTTTACACGGCAGGGCTATTACGACTCTACCGCTTCGGGACGCAAAATACATTATTATATCAAGATAAAGAAATCGCTTGAAATTAACTGGAAACTTATTAAATAATTAAGAAAAAATCAGAGGAATAGGGAATGACTTAGATTTGGTCGTGGCAAGTTAAGAATTAAAGAAAAAAAAAATTAACCAATAAAAAACAAGCAACACAAAAGACAAAATTGAAAAGATTTGAGTAATGTCTTGTTTAATTAATGCATAATAATTACTATAAGGCTCTATAAATAGTAAGAAAAATTACAAAACTCATTTAGATAGTTAGAAGCTTAGAAAAATTAGGAAGAGTCGAAAATAAGAGGGAAAATTAAGGTTTAGAAAATTCTTTAGCAAATCTGTACAGTAGGGGCTTATGAACTAAACCCACACAGCACCACCCACTCCAAACCCACTACCTAGATCGGCCGATACACCTGAACCGGTGTTAGAGGCTAAAAAGCCATTAGATCGGGTGAGTCTCACATCTTCTTTGATTTTGTAAAATTTCTTATAATTATTTATTTTGCTCAAAAATTATAAAATTTATTATTCTGAGGATTTATTGTATGTAGATTTAGGTAAAAATAGTGATTAAGTTTAATCACGTCTATAGATATAGAGTTCTTAAGAAATTAAGCAAAACTAAGCATAATTAAAACTAGAAATAAATAAACTTAGGAATGTAGTTTGGAGCTTAAATTTTTTCTGTGGAATGCTTAAGTGATATAGAATAGTACTATAAAGCCATTTTTTTTAAAATTAATTTTTGAAATTTTTAAACAATTTTTAGCCCTAAAATGATGAAAAAAATTGGGTAATTTTAGGTTAATTAGGTGATTAAGTGATTAATTACTAATTTAGATGGTAATTAGATATTTAAAGATGTTAATCTCTGATGAGAAACCTATCCTAGTCTTTAAAGTGTTAAGTGTAATTAATATAGGAATTATGTAGTAATTGTAGGAAATTAGGAATATGTGAAATTTAATAAATATGAAAAATTAGGTTTTTTTGGATAATATAATAATAAAAATCAATACATAATAAATCTGAAATAAAATTTAATTTTAGGTAATTGTATAAAAAATATAAGATTTTCTTACATCGGAAGTAAATCCGGTACCCCAATTAGAATTAGAGTATACCAAATAGGTTAGAATAATAAATTAAGACCCAATGTGATATTAGAATACTCGAGCTTAATGTAATTAATTTCACATTAAGATTCAAGCATATTTAGGATTCCTCATAGTTAGAGACAATGTAAAATCAAAACTGGAATCTAATTTAAAAACTGAACCTCGAAATAAGGTAGAATGAATCATTAGTAAATAAAAGGTATACATGGAGAAATGAGTTAAATTATAACTTAGAATATGTATCACTAAAGTATAAGTACTAAAAAGACGTATTTGTATTATAGGATACTCAGAGATGAACCGACCTGTAATTAAGTGATTGGGCAACCGAAAATTCCAAGTAAGTTGGGTTATTACTTTACTGTATTGGAGTACTATTTATGGTATTCAGAGACTTAAGATTGTGTATGATTGTGATTGTTAGTAACTTATGCATGTGTTTGAATATCTGAATTCATGTTGAAATTTGTGCTGTGATTGATTGTGTGTTATAACTGAATTGGTGTAAAATTGTCTAAACACCCTAAATAGAATTTAATCTTATTCAACTGTAATGCCCTAAATTGTCATACATTGCAACTCTTTAGGGGATCATTAGGATTCTCCAACCAAACACCGACACCTTCGATAAAGACAGCGCTGGATAGCAAATTAGTTTTTTTCTCATCCTTAACCAAACTAAGTAACAGGAGAGGAGGACGTAGTGAGGATGGGGGCATTGGTTTGAAAAATAGTTTTAGGAAGAGCAATGTCTCTATATCACAAACTTGGGTTTGGTTGTGAGCTGTTGCATAATATGAAAACTCCTCAACCTAGATTAGAGTGGGTGAAATTTCTCTAATTTCACAATGAACCTAACTATGTTGTGTGATGACACTTACTTGTTGCATTACATGAAAATAATTGCTTGATAATCTTGTTTGTGTTTATATACATTCACAAGTCACTAATTCAACTTACTGAGCTATAGTTGCTCATACTCGTATAGCTCCTTTTGTAGGTCTTGATTTCTGAATACTCTGAGTATTATGCTACTCTACAACTATCCAGATGTTAGTTCTTTTAAAGCCTGGGGTGTAAGGATTAATTTGCATAGTAGTTAATGTATATCTAGAGTCTCCTTAGTAGCTTAAGATTGAAAGACTGACAGTTGATATGTAAATTAGTTAACTGTTATGTTGATGTAGAATTTCTTAAGGAGTTCTATGGAATGTATATGTAATTATATATGCTGACCTAAAGTTTTGATAATTACTGTAACTTTAACTAAATTCTTAATTGAACTATTTACTTCAAAGTAAGGATTCGTCAACGTCTTATGTAGATCATGTCTATAGTAAGTACTGTAAGGCTAGTTACTATCATAGAATGGTTTATACGGCAGAACTGTTACAACTCTATGACTTCAGAGTGTAACAATTGCAACAGTTATTATTGTCTTCTTCTCGAGCATCATCAATTCGTCATCTCTAAGGTACCCTCTCTTCACCATCATTAGCGTCACCCATATATTTACAAAAGTAACCTCTTTAAATAATGTACTCCATAGCGTTTTTCAATTGAAAAACACTCATCTGTAGTGTAGCCATAATCTTCGTGGAACTAACAATATTTGTTTAAGTTCTGATGACTGGGATTCCCTATCATCTTAAGGGGTTTCTAGAGTATGCCTCTCCCCTAAACCTCCATGTACACTTGAGCAAGAGGTCGGTTTAGAGGCGTATGCTGGGTGTATGTTAGTGCGAGTGATGGGCGCTTCTTGCCATTGGAGCTCCCCCATCAAAGTGGCTTGTGTTACGTCTTGAAGTTGCAGAATCATAACAGTCCCATCATATAAACTAATCTACGATAGTAACTAGCTTCACAGTGCTTATCATAGATATGATATATACAAGACGTCAACAATTTCTCACTTTGAAGTAAACAGTTCAATTAAGAATTTAGCTAAAATTTACAATAACAATTAAAACTGTAAGTCAATATATATAATTACATGTACATTACCGTAGAATTCCTAAGAGATTCTACATCATAACATAATAGCCAACTAATTTACATATCATACATCAATTCTCCACCCTAAAGATACTGCTAAGACCTTAAATAAAACTTGATCATTGACCATTTAATTCTCACTCCCTAGAACTTCAATAGAGAACTAACCTCCAGGTAATTGTATACTGGCATCGCAAATTAGAAGTCAAGACCTGCAAAAGAGTCTATATGGGTATGAGCAACTACAATTCAGTAAGTTGAATTGAAGACTTATGAATGTATACAAGCACAATTAGGGTTATTAAGCAATTATTTACATGAAATGCAACAAGCAAGTATCATCACACAACGTAATCCGGTCTATTGTGAAATCAGAGTAATTTCACCCGCTCTAATCCGAGTTAAGGAGTTTCCGTTAATGCAACATCTTATAACCAAACTTAGATTTGTGCAATGGGGACACTACTCCCCCTAAGACTGTCTTTCAAACCAATGTCCCCATCCTCACCACAACCTCCTTTCCTATCACTTAGTTCAGCTAAGGATAAGGAAGAGACCATTATGTTATCCAGTGTTATCTTTTTTTAAGGTGTCAATATTTGATTAGAGAATCCTAATGATCCCCTAAAGGGCTACAATGCATGACAAATTAAGATATTTAGGTCGATTAGGATTATGTTCGATTTTGGGTGTTCAAACAATTCTACACCAATCCAATCATAACAGTCATCAATCATAAAACAAGTTTTAACATGAAATCATATACATAAGCACATGCATAAAACTACTTACAGTCACAATCAGTCATAATCCTAAGTCTCCGAGTATTCTAAAATAGTAGTCCAAATACGGTGCAATATTAAACTTAACTTACCTGAAATCCCCAGTCACTTAGTCAATTAGTTGTAGGTCAGATCGTCTCCGTGTATCCTATAATATAAATACGCTTTTTAATACTTATACTTTGATGATACATATTCTAGGTTATGATTTAACTAAATTCTCCTTATATACCCATTATTTACTAACGATTAATTCTATGTTAGTTTAAGGTTCAGTTTTCTTGGATCTAATTCCAGTTTAGGCTCTAAATCAGTCCTAACTACGAGTAATTCCTAAAATACGTTTTGAACCCTAATGTGAAATTAATCATATTAAGCTCGAGTATCATAATATCATGCTAGATCTTAATTCAATATTCTAACTCATTCAGTATACTCTAATCCTAATTAGTATACAGGGTTTACTCTTGATATGAGAAAATTTTATATTTTTCATATAATTATCTAAAATTAAGTTTTATACCAAATTTAATACATATTAATATTATCATTATATTTTCTAATTTAACCCAATATTTTATAATTATCATAATTCTAATTATACATATTATCAATTAATCCATTTTTATTACATAATTCCCATGTTAATTGTATTTAATACTCCAAGTGCTATGATTATGTCACCACATTAGAGATTAATATCCCTAAACATCAAATTACCTTCTAAATCAGTAATTAATCATTTTATTACTTAATTAGTCCACAATTATTCATTTTTCTCAACATTTTAGGGCTAAAAATATACTTAAAATTTTTGAAAATTAATTTTAAAAAATTGGTTTTATACCACTGTTCTATATCACTTAAGTAGTTTAAAAAAAAATTGAGCTCAAAACTATACTACTAAGCCTATTTATTTCTAATTCTAAACATATTCGATTTTGCTCAATTTCCTAAGTACCCTATATTTACAAACTTAATTAATATTTTTCCCTAAATTTACATATAATAAAACATCAGAATAACAAAATTCATAATTTTCTAGGCAAAGTTAATAATTTTAATAAATTTTGCAAAATTGGATGAATTTTGAGACTCACGTAATTCTTGAAGTAAACAGTTTGTAATTTAAATAAATTATTCACCTAAAAAAGTGAGAAAATATATATATACACTATAATTTAGTTATTACAATTATCGTTTACAATATTTCTCCGTAATATATTTCCTAGTTATTATATTATTCAAAAATAAAAAATTCCAAAGTAAAAGCTTAAACCTTAAAAATATGTGTTTATTCTTCAAATTATTTTCCTCACTCCCTAGGATCCAACAATTACTAGCTTCACAGTAGTTGTTTGCCGCTTCTTAGCCAGCACCTACACAACGTCTATAGGAATGTGAACAACCACAGCTCAGTAAGTTAAAATGGAGGATTTAAAACTATACCATAAACACAACAAGGTTATCAATTAACTTATTAGGTGCAATGCATATGTAAGCAAATGCCATCGCACGATGTTGTCCGGCCCATCATGAGATTAGAGATATTGCGCTCGCTCTAATCCGGGTTGAGGAGTTGCCGTTAATGCAACAGCTCACAACCAAACCCAAGCTTGTGTAATGGAGACCTTACTCCTCCCGCGACTACCTTCGAACCATTGACTTCACCCTCCCCACGACCTCCTCTCCCGTCACTTAGTTCGACTAAGGATGAAGAAGTAACAATTATGCAATCCTACGCTATCCCTTTCAAAGGGGTCGGTATTTGGCCAGAGAATCCTAAGTTACTCCTAATAGGTTGCCATGCACGTCCAATTATGATTACAAGTCGTATATTTGATTAAGTCCAGTTTAGAGTGATCATTCATTTCATACAAACCATACAATACATGCCAGAACAACAAACAGAATCATAACATCACTTATAATCAAGCACATGCACACAACCAACTATTTAACAAGCACAACCAAGTATAATCTCAAGCCTCCAAAATACAGCAACGTATTAATCCCAACTTACCTCGACTCCTCGCTCACTTACTCACTCGAGGTCCGACTAGCTCAAGCCATCGCCGATCATCCCTATAACACAAACGTAGTTTCAGTTTTTCATATAACTATTATAGGTTCATTTTATCCTATAACGCTTATTTTTATGTTTTGTTTAGAGTTTAATATATCTAATTATCTAGGTCTTAAGTCTTTTACAATTATTGTAGGTTTAGGGTTAGGTTCGGGTTCGGTTTTCGCATTGATTTCTAAATTAAATTCTAGTTCGATTTCTAAGTACTATTTTATACCAGAACCTTAAAAATTCATTTCAACTCATAATGTGAAATTAATCACATTACTTCCAAATATCCTAAATACCATCACTACCCCTAGTCAATATTTTATTCCACCCGATACACTTAAATCCGTATTAGTGTACCGAAATTACTTCTAATATGAGAAATTTTTACATTTTTCATTTAATTACATAAATTTAAGTTTTCTATCGGTTTTATTATATATCCCTATTATTTATATAATATCAATTTTTATCCTAATATTTTCTATTTATTATATTTTCAATAATTATATATTTGTACTATCACCTATTATGTATATAATATACATCTAATATTTCTATCACTCTAATTACTATCTCCCAATATCAATTATCATTTCAAAGTGTCTAAATTCATCCTAAATCAGATTTTACACCTAATTACCCTAATTTACAAAATTAACTTAAAATTTACTATTTTTCCCTATTACTCATTTACTACATAATTAACCTAATAATTCCATCTAACACCCTAAATGCCTCATTTTAAGGCCTAAAAATTATCTAAAATTTTTGAAAATTAATTTTTGAAAACGGATTTCATAGCACTGTTCTATATCATTTAAGTTGTCTACATAAAAATTTTGGGACAAAAATTTTGGGTTCAAAACTACACTCCTAAGATCATTTATTTCTAAACCGAAACATGCTCGGTTTTGCATAATTTGTTAAGAACCCTATATCACGAGACATATTTTCATCAAAATAATATTTTTTCTAAAAACTACATACAAAAATATTTCAAAATAACAAGTTTCATAACTTTCTAAGAATATTTACTATTTTTACAAAATTACACAAAATCAAACTAGAAATCGAACTCACCGATTTGGGTAGCTCCGGCCACCGTCGTGGCCATGGGTGTGTCAACCCACCTGGGCGCTGCCACCACCGTGTGGTGGTGGTAACCGTCCACTCCCAGTTGCTCGTCGGGTCTAGGTTCTCCTTACATGCTCCAACTGTACAGTTTTTCCTATTTTTTTTTCTAACCCTAATTTTTCTCTCAATTTCACCTCTCTCTATTTTTCTCACTCTCCAAACTACCCAAATGAGCTTCTAAAAAATTTGGGGTATTTATAGAGCTTTGTGGTAATTAATGTGTATTAAATTAGATAAGACATTATCCAAATCCCTTAATTTTTGGCTTTTGTGTTGCTCTGATTTAATTGGCTGATTTTTTTCTTATTTTCCCCAGCTGCCACGACCCAATTCTAGATCATTCCTTATTTTTTCTGATTTTTTCCTTAATTAATTATGAATTTTCTTTAATTATTTCTTATTATTTTAGTACATTTCGCATATTTTAAGTAATTACACGTATTTCTATTATGTAAATTCATATATAGTACAAATAAATATTCCTAAATATTATTTAGGTTATTTTATGATTTTTAGTATACATATAATTTATCTCTAGCGATTCATTAATTATCGGAATGCATTTTACGCATTTTCAATAAATAACGAGTTATATACTTAAAAATTGAAATTTTTATATTCTTTTATTTTATTACTTATTTTCTTAAATTCAAACTTACGGGATCATTTTATTAATATTTTTAGCTTTACTTATAATTTAAGTTCGATCGGATCTTTCAGCCGATCGAAACCCTGAGTAACTAGTTATAGAGCTTGCACCTACTTGCTCTAATTGCGCAGTTTTGTGTAATTTTTTTGAAACCCTAATTTGCTCTCAAATTTTGGTGCTCTCTAATTTTTTCTAACTCTTAACAAACCAAAAGAGCTCATGTAATTTTCTTGCTATTTATAAAGGTGTAAAGTAAATCTTATGCATTAATTAGACAAGACTAGGGCTATATCCTCTTCCATTTTTCCTTTTAAGTGTTTGATTTTAACTGGCCAAAATTTGTTTCTACATTCCTGACCTGCCATGACCCAATTCTAGATTGTCCTCACTTCCTTGATTTTTTCCTAATTTTTCTTTAATTTTTTTTATAATTTTCTTTAATTATTTAGTAATTTTTCGAGCAAATTTAGATAATTTTGTGTATTTCTACCTACAAGTAAATATATATAGAGTATAAGTAAATACTCTTAAATATTATTTAGGTCATTCTATAATTTTTAATATGTATATAATTTATCTATAGTAATTCATTAGTTATGGGAATGCATTTTACATATTTTCAATAATTAATGAGTAATATACTTAAATTTTGAAACTTTTATATTCTCTTATTTTATTATTTATTTTCTTAAATTCAAACTTACATGATCGCTTTTATTAATATTTCTAGCTTTATTTTATAATTCAGACTTGATCGGATCCTTTAGTCAGTCGTCCTAAACTTTATGTACTAAGTTCAATCTTATAATTATATAACTTATATTTAAGGCTTATATTTCTACTTCCTTCAAAAAGGTTTTATCCTCAAAATTTCTATATATCTAAATTGCAATTAAATAACCAAAAGCATTAATCAAATACTTTTACTAACCTAGAAGTTAGAAAAGTCATGGATATTGCTTCATCATCGCTGCTTTTGACTCCCAAGCAATCTCCAAGTCTAGACCTTCGTTCCATTAGACCTTCACTACTCCATATCTCAATTTCTTAACTTTTAAAGCCAATTATCCAGTATTTTTATGGGTTACTTCACTAGTTGAAAATTCTTCGTTAACTCCATTGGCTCTATTTCCACGATTGCATTCAGGTTCTTAACAAACTTTCTTATATCGGGATCTTGTAGCACACATATTCTTCTTCTAAACTTTAATATACCTCTTTCATCCACTTCAAAGTCAGAATCATTTCTCTTACTTAATTTCTCGTTTATCTCCATCAAATTCTTATCTTCCTCTTGCTTTTGCTTTATTCTCTCCAATAAAGTGGGTTGCAGTTCTAAGTTCATCATCTAACTGTTAGATTCACACCAATCAAACCCAATTCACAACTTTGAAATTCATACACCAATTCACGTTGGGAAGTTAACAGTGATGCAACATATTCATAATTCTTTCAACTCAATACATTTGCCACCAAATTAGCCTTTCCAAGGTGGTAATTTATATTCAAATCATAATCCTTGATCAACTCTAACCATCTCCTCTACTTAAGTTCAACTCCTTCTAAGTAAAAAAATATTTCAAACTCTTATGATCAGTGTACATCTTACATCATTGTCTATATAGATAATGTCTTTAAATCTTTAAAGAAAACACTATAGCTGCTAACTCTAAGTCATGGGTTAGATAATTCCTTTCGTATGGTCTTGATTGTCTTGATGCATATACAACAACTTTTCTGTCCTACATTAATACACAACCAAATCAATTCCGAGAAGCATCGCTACACACACTATAAGGCTTATCTAGATCAGGTAATGTTAATACTGGTGCTGTAACTAGTCGTTTCTTCAACTCCTGAAAACTCAATTCACAATCTTTACTCAATTCAAATTTTACATCTTTCTAAATCAATCGAGTCAATGGCTTAGCAATTTTGGAAAATTCCCTTATGAATCATCGATAGTATCCAGTTATACATAGAAAACTCCTCTTCTGTGTAACTGTAGTTGGTTGCTTCCAATCCATTACTGCGTTCACCTTATTAAGGTCTATAGAGATTCCTTCACTAGATACAATGTGACCCAAAAAAGAAATTCAATCTAAAAAGAAATTCAATCTAAAAAAAAATCACACTTACTTAACTTAGTATACAATTTATTCTCTCTCAACTTTTGTAATGCCAATCGTAAATACTCTGCATGCTCCTCCTTGGTTTTTTAATAGATCAAAATATCATCAATAAATACCATAACAAACTTATCTGAATATGGTTGATATATGCAATTCATCAGGTCCATGAATACAGTCGAGGCATTTGTTAAACCAAATGGCATCACTAAAAATTCATAATGACCATATCGAGTTCGAAATGCAGTCTTATGCACATCATCCAGCTTAACTCGTAATTGATAATATCTTGATTTTAAATGAATTCTAAAAAACACAATTGCACCTTGTAATTGATCAAACAAATCATCAATACAGAGTAACGGATACCTATGCTTAATAGTAACCTTATCTAGTTCCCGATAGTCTATGCACAATCTCATGATACCATTTTCTTCTTTACAAATGATACCGGTGCTCCTAATAGTGAAACACTTAGAAGAGGTTCTTGAAGTTGTTTCTTTAGTTCCTGAAGTTCCATAGGTGATATCCGATGCGAAGCTTTAGAAATAGGCTCAGTTCCAGGGACTAACTCTACTGTGAAATCCAACTCCTGATGTAAGGCTAAGCATGGTAATTCCTCTATAAATACATCTAAAAATTCACACACTACCCGTATGTCCGCTACCTTGGGTGCCTCTTTCTTTACCTCCATAGTAAACACCCAGCAAAATTTCCAATAATTCTCTTTTACCTTTGTCTCATATAATTTATTACATATCTCCATCACAGATAAATTCAATTTACTTCCTCCAGCCTTTCCTTGAAATACCATTTCTCCATCGTTAAGAGTAATAGTCTTGCTTCTACATTCCACAATCGTTTTATTCTTAGATAACCAATATATTCTCACTATTACATCATAACCCTATAAAGGTAATATTACAAGACTTATAGAGTACTCATTTTCCTAAATCTTAATTCTATCATTATCTACTACTTCTCAAGTTGTTACCTTCTCCTCAGTTGAATTTCTTACTCTATAAGTTATATTAATAGCAACCACACTAATCTCCAATTTATTTACAAATTTCTGACTTGCAAAGAAATGAGATGCACCAGTGTCAAATAACACAAAAGCAGATTGTCCGTTCATCAGCACATTTCCTAAAATGTACTAATACTATGATTACTAACTAAACTTACATTCATAAATCTTAAAATGCAAACACTTCAATTTAATTCACACTTAAAATATCATCAAAATAGATAGTCTAAATACATACCTATCACCAATCCTTCATCGTTTTCATTTTCAAATCCCATAATCTCCTCAACATCGTCATGGTAATACTCTTCCATCCAATCTGAGAAATCCTCATCCTCCTCAACTACCATATCCTCCAGGACAAAGACATAAGTAGGTGTGATTATGTTATCAAAACCTTCTGTCATCTTAGCTCCTTGTCCAAACTGTAGACAATATCTGGAGAAATGTCTATTTCTACCACATTTATTACACTTTACCTATTTCATTCTAGGACATGCCTGCAACATATGGTTTAGATCTCTACGTATAAAACATTTTCCCTTGAGCTAAGCACAATTTCTCGAAAAATGATTTGCACCGCACTTCCAACACTTGACATTACCATCCTTGTCATAAGAACTCAAACTGGATACTGACTGTGCTGAGCTACTAGCCAGAGTTGTTGGTTTCCTTCTCTTTTGTCCAAAACTGCTAGTGGCACCAAGATATGATCTCTTAAATGATGGACTAAGTTGATAACCTTAGTTAATCTTTTGACTCCATATTGCTTGCATCCTTACACAATTATCTTCTAGTTGCCTTACCTTATCTACCACTTCATTGTAAGTAATGAAACCATAATCTAATAGCTTGCAACACATTATGGGGTCAAATCCGGTAAGAAACAAATCCTTCTTTAACTCAACATTATCTCAATATGAGCCGAGTACATATTGTAACAGTCTATTAAACTCGGTTTCATACTCAGTTACACTCATACCTTCCTTCTTCAACTCAAACAAATCTCACACTATCCTATTTTAAACACTATGAGGAAAATTCTCTTTCCTGAATTCCTCCTTAAAATTTTGCCAATCAATATTATTCCCCAATTGTCTTGCTATCGAGTCCCACCATACTTTAGCGGCTAACTTTAACATAAAAGTACCATAAGATAACTTTTGAGATTCAAGGACTCTAAAAGCTTCAAAACTCTGTTCAATTTAAGCTAGCCAATCATCAGCTACATCTAGTTTATCCATCTTTCCTTCAAATAATAGTTGGCCTTTATAAACTTAGGAAGTTTATTTACCTCTTAAGGTTGCTCTATCCTTTATTTAGCCTCTTGAGGTCTCCCATTTCCCATATTACCGCCAGTCATAAGATGTTAAGTCAATATTCCTTGCTGATTCATCATCGTATGCATACTAGCAAGTATTTGTCCAATAGGTATATTCTCTTGTGGAGGCGGTAGAAGTAAATCCTGTATATTTTGTTCTCTCAAAGGTGATGGTGCTTGTGGTGAAGGGTTTTGATTTCCTTCAATTCCTCTATTACAACTCCCATTTCCAGCTTTAACCATAGTCACTTAGTATTTTATAACTTATAACCTTACATACATCCTTTTCTTTTTTTTTTCCTCCCAACCTCTTCAGGTTGGCCTCGCGCCTTACACGAATGTTGTCCTCCTAGTCCATATACTTTTAAGCCTTTTGCCAAAATTCAGCTAGGGTCTTAGGCTTACTTTTATAGACTAAGCAAAAGAAATCTCCTGACAGCCCGATGCCAAACTAAGTGGCAAATTTACTACTCCCTCATCAAGTTGAGGGATTTCCATAATGGCATTTTTGAATCATGCTACATATTCCTAAAGGGCTTTCCCTTCCTTCTAACGAATCAAATACAAGGACAATATGTCCTTAGATGGGGCTTATTAGCCCGAAAGTTAATATTGAAGCAATGAGTGAAGCTCGTCAAATGAGGCAATGGAATGCTCAGACAGATAGTTTAACCGTGTCCAAACTGCCTTTCTTAAAGTACCTAGGAAAGCCTTACACATGATCGCATCCCCATGACCATAAGGGTTCATGAGGGTATGAAAGTGAAGTAAGTGATCATTAGGATCACTTATCCTATCACATCGATCCAAGGTAGGAAGCTTGGAGTTTAGAGGGAGGACCTCATCTTAGACACCCCTTGTGAACGAGGTTTTGTTGTTAGTAACAAGGTCAATTCCTTCGATAGCTTTACTCTCCTGCTTCTCAAAGAGCCTCTTGACCATCCTACGAAGCTCATTTAGGTCAGCATTATTAGCTAGATGAGTTCCACGTATTGCTGAATAATGACTCCCCTATGGAAGTCACCCACCTGCTCATTGCCAACAAGGGCGCAATCATAATTGGCCATAAGTCACGCCTGCTAATCTTGCACTAGAAGATTGGGCTAAAGTAACTTATTATTTTGCTACTGCTACGGGTGATTGTTTTGACCATCTCAAGCGTATAAGGCATCAACGAGGAAAGGTAACCTGATGTGCCTACTTCGATAGGAATCAGGCTACTAAACCTCTAACCGATAGCCAAGCCCAAAGCCCAAAGCCCAAATAGACAAACGGGGTGAATCCTCCTATTCTAACTAACCCTTGCTAAGACTAAGTTGATCTTTGTTGCCAACCAACTTCTTATGTCGAACCAAATAACTACACATCTCTGGGAAGTCATGTGTCGACTGGACAAATGCTCTACTAACAACTTTACCCCACACACATACCTACTTGAGCATGACTAAGTTGACCTCCAAATTGGTAACATTGGTACCAAGAAGCTAAGACCTTCGACACATATCCATAGTCACTCCTTCTCAGACGAGCCCATCTCTACTTGGCACCCTTGCTCGGCCTTCCATCTTGACCATACTATTTTTTCTATTTCTACTAGAAGCATCCTCAATATGTTGTTGCTACGTGTCCTAAACTTACATGAAGGAATATACAGTACTAATCATTAATTTACTTAAATTATCATTTGATTCTTTGTACATTACTTCTTTTAAAAATTACCCTTGTAGTCTTTTTTTCATTTTAGGTAGGTTACCATAGTTTCTCATGTATAAATACTCGCTGTACATGTAGCTACAATACCAATTATCATCTTATCATTAATATACTAAATATACCCCTTTGTGAACATTGCTCTCGTTAGCTTGTTTACTCTTTTTACTCCTATACTAACCCTTAAGCAAGGCTAGATAGTGAATAACCTCATCGAACCATCTCATGTGTTACATCAAGTTATGCCATGAGTTTTTGGAAGTTCCTTAATGAGTCATATCCTCAAAATTGGTCATAAGTTTGTTTACTTTACCTTTACTGTTTTCGTATAATCCCATCACCTTCTTCAAGCTTTCAGCAAGCTTGAACTTACCTCTTACGACCGACCTTGTCTATTCTTAGTCTCGTTCACGTCATGCTTTGTCTTACCACCTCATCTACCTTAGCTTAAAGTTCTCTATTTCATTCCTCCATCTGGGTGTTTAGCCACCAATTCTTCTAACCTTTTTCCGAGCTACTCTAATCAACGTTACTCGGGAGTGGGGTCAACTGAAGGTTAGACATCATTAGGATTCGCAATTCACAACATGATGAATGAGTTAAGAGAGAAGTGTATGTAAAGTATTTGTTGTTTTTTAGGTATCAAATGATTTGGTTTCCTACAAACAGCACCAAATGTCGTTCGTAGGATTCAACCGATATAGTAGATTGGTTTAGACTTTGCACTTGTGTATTGAGCTTGCAAAATAGAGCACAATAAGAGGGCATCAAGAAGTTGTCCAGTATGGACACTTAAATACTTAAGTCAGTTTTTATGTGAAGGGAGAGAGCAAGAATACTAAGAGCTCACGAAGATAGTATAAGTGTGCAAAGAGTCAAGATAGATTACCGTTGAGATGCTTGAGGCTATTTATAGAGGAGGGCCACCAAGAATTGAGGGAGTATGTGTAGTATGTTGATACGTTCATAGGACTTAGGTAATAAGAGTGTAGAGTCCGATATGTTTCGAATTTATGAAGTCATGGTGATTGATTGAGTCTTTAAGCCTTATCTACTTGTCTAATAACCATTATGATCACTCAAGGTCAGGTAGTCATTTGGAAGGGTCGGCTTGCCTGGAGAACTTATATCTAGTTCAACCAATAGTGGCAATCGAGTGCTAGCAAATTAGGGTGGCCATGAACCCAATTAGATCAACCCATGGTCTAGATTGGTCGATGTGAATTTAAAGGACTCGTATCCAAAATATCATATCAATAGAACCTAATATGAGTTTAATTAGTGAAAAAGAGAGAATTTTAAGCTCCGCTGGTAGGTAATTCTTAAAATCACTTGACAGCGATGCATTTCACCCAGATTTTTCTCCATTGCGTTAAACCTTTTTATCACCATACTAGAAAATATAACTAGATAGGCATCCACATATTATGCACGACGGGTAAGTATATAAATTATATGTGATTTGAGCTTTGACCTAAACTCATTATTCGAAAGAAATTATACTTCAAACTCCAAATACTTCCATATCTGCGCCTTTTAGGCGGGGTTTTGGCACATAAATATTATTTTCACATGAAACCTCCAATACGATAACACCCAAATCACATTTTCACTCTTTCAGCGATGATAAGTTTATGATGGAATCGTTTACATGATTTTATCTTTCGTGTCCCATGGCTAGTTTACATAATAAAATTATATATGATTTCTTTTTTTTTTTTTAACCTTTTCTGCGGGCAATCGAGTGATAGCTTCAGCCCATACAACAATTTCCTATGTTCACTTAATTTCTAACATTTTTCAACCGTCTTATGTTAGCTTTTTATACCTTTTCAGTTTTGGTATATGGGGAATATGACCTCCACTTTTTATTTTTACAAATTCAACAACTGAAAAAGGCCGTACCTCACCAAAAACAGTGGGATTTTGCAAGTAATGAATGAATGGGCTTTCACATGCCTGAGAATGTTAACTTCCGTCCAAACCAAAACCGAAGTTGATAAATAAGTATCTGAAAATGCAAGAAACCGCATTTTCAGACTCGGTCCTCCTGGAGAGGTGAATCGATTACAACAGATGATTGCACAGTAAATTACTTAGCGATGACATTTTTACAACAAAAAACCACCTATGCCTTCTTCACTGGAAAAAGGAAAAGAAACATAATAATAACGATGATAAAAACAAGCAACTATGCCTGATGATTTATACACAGGATTCATACAACACCAACTGGATGACCAGGAGCGTTCCCAATCTATTGCAGGAATGGAACCGGCAAGCGCTGATCCATTGCTTGAGCAAAGATACATCAAATGATGAAACCTGATACCTTCATAACTTAATGGCAGATGACGGTCATTCTTCCAGGATAGCACGTCCTAGATTTGTGGCGAGTGCTAGCCTTACAGAACCTATGGCATGAGCTGGCAAATCAGGTTCGACAAAGTGCGGACATAGCCTTGCCATGGACAACTCTTGCAGTTTGTTCAACAAAAGATGGGTTTGCGCAACATTCAGCAGAGGTCGTTCTTGCCAGTTAAGCAATTTCAACTACAGAAGACACCGCATATTAAAACAAAGAATGCATTAGGAACCACAAAGTTATTAACTAAAAAAGGACTAGATATAAAATTAAAACTAACATGAAGAGCCACCTTTTCTTGGTAAATGAGAAAATTACAATTTGTTATCTAAAGGAACAAGCAGAGGGAGTCTACTGATTATTGCAGCAATGGAACCAGCAGTCAAACTATAATCAAACTGGACCAAGGTCTATCGAATAACTGGATTCGCATCAAAGAAACATGAAGAACTTGGATACCACCAAGTGCTCGGCAAGATTAGCTTACCGAATCATAAAAGAGTGGTAACCAGAACTGCTGTGGTGTTGAAGGGTTTTTCATGAGCTGCAATTAAGAAATATTTGCCAAAAGATTAATCTTCTCTAATAACAATAATTTAATATTATTATTTATTAAAGAAGAAGAAGAAGAAGAAGAAGGATGAAGAATCAAATCTTCAAATATTAATGCAGTAATATGCAGGTGTGGCAACGGAAGAACCTACAATACTAAAAATCCAAGCATTATACTATTTGAAATGGAACCAAAGAAAACTCAACATACCAACATGAGAGACTCGATGGCTTGCCCAGCAGCTTTAGAATCTCTGGGATCGTGAATTTGCTTAAGGGATTTCTTGAAGTCCCTATACCTGTGAAGGAAAAATATGTATTATGTGTGTGTGTGCATGTGTGTCTGTGCACACGTGTCTACGTGTGTTATAAGGTGAAAATGAAAGGGAAAATCAAAGTTTAATCTTGAGAACATGGGGAGGAGAATCTTACTTATGTAAAAACTCAAGACCTCCGGCAGATTTAGACTCAGAACCCAACAATTCAATGAGTCCTTCCCATTGCTGGAAATAGGAAATATGTGAGAAAAAATGGCAAAGTTGTTAGTAATCAATTAACAAAATGCTTGAGTCTAATGCTACCCCTTTACAGCTGCTCAAGTAAATACAGAATATTTTTCTTCAGCAGCATTCATTAGAACAAAATATAAATAATCACAACCTTAAAACTTTCATCTGAAATTGATTTTCCAACAGAAGCGAACAACCACTGAGCAATTTTGTTGAGACGAACGGTGTCTTGTGCCTGTTGAAGCCAAAATACACCTGAACCCCTTCGAGCATGCTTCCAGTGATGCACTCCAGCAATCTTTAAAGCAGCAGACAAAAACTCAGCCTCGATGCAACACATTGCTCAAACACATTATATTATTCTAATAATGCTGCTAGTTTTAACTATAGGCCATTGATGTTAGCTACAAACTAACAAGTTTACAGAAAACATGTCACAATTATGAACCAACATTTCCCAGGAACCCAAGGGTCACTTAGGCCAAGGCACCAAACATGATAAATGGCATGATACTCATCTAGGCCACTTCTTAGGACTACCTACACAATACAAATTGGACTTAAAAGTTGCATGAGTCTCGAAAGCCAGTTCCTGTCTCCCACCTATAATAATAATTAATAAGAAGAAGAAGAAGAAGAATAGAGTTCTAGTCCTATCTCCCACCCATAAAGGAAGAAGTGCCAATGGACTGCCTTTATGAACAAGGCAACAGATAGCTTATACTACAACTGTAAAAAGAGGATTGACCTATGATGCATTAAAAAAAATGAAATAAAGGAAAAAAATGGTAGTCTACGTGAACTTTTGAAAGAGACACTTTTTTTTTCCAAGATTATTATACCTTCATCATATTCAAGCTGATATTGTCAAGATCATATAGCCGGCAGAAATCCAGACACTGCTTGAGACAGACAATGCATCCATCAGTCACTAAAACCATACTTCAAAACCTTGGTTTAGTAATTAGTAACAAGTAATAAACATGATTCTTTTTAATGATTTAACATTAACATAAAAAATAAGCATCAATGGAATAATGATAATAATTCAGCACTAAAACATAAAAGAGCAGTATGTATTCATAACCTTTAATAGGAGCCCGTTATGTTGGACAGGTTGCTTATACAGTAAAATCTCCAACAGACCCATCCCCTGCTTCATGCATGATGTCAAGTAGACTGGAGCAATCTGAATGTATAAAGATTATAATCAACATGACGATACAAAATGTTTCCAAAATTCTAAAATTAGCACAAATTTACAACCACTGCCAGCTTAAAGGGGGACAAGGTTGACTAAAAACAACCAAATTGAAGTTGAGACAATTCGTAATATTACAGACAGAAAACATATCCAATAGGCTCAGCTGACTTTCTGCCTCATTGTCGATTCATGTAACACCAGAAACCACTTCAAAATCCCCAACATATTAATTCACAAAATCAAACTTGACCGATTGATACACATGCTAGAGAGAATGAAAATGTTGTTCATTCAATATCGAGCTATATACATGAAGTGGCTTAAAACCATCAATGAAATTCTAAACACAATCATGCAACAATGTGAACCAAGTAAATTTGGA
This sequence comes from Lumnitzera littorea, assembly GCA_024138015.1. Classification (NCBI taxonomy): domain Eukaryota; kingdom Viridiplantae; phylum Streptophyta; class Magnoliopsida; order Myrtales; family Combretaceae; genus Lumnitzera; species Lumnitzera littorea. Next base: position 113,977,513 of record JAMXBB010000007.1, on the reverse strand, counting down.
CCTATGGAGTTTAGATAGATAAAGATGGTAATTTTAATGGTTTTTTGTACTTAAATGACAGAAAATAAAAGAAATGGATGGATCAAAATTAGATATGATGCACTAATCTCAAATCAAATCGGAGTATGGTAAATCATGGATTGATATTACTCACAATTTATGATATAATCCAAGGGTTGTTATTAGAAGACCATATTACATACAAACTCTAATATCACAATTCACCATAATTAATATGGTTCGTAAGAATACATGGATTAAAGAGCAAAAAATTCTGAATATTCAATCAAGACTCAAAGTCTAAAGTTGAAAAAGAACAAAAAACAACCCATAAAACTGAATATATGACTTTAGCTATGACTACAAAGGGCGAAAGTGTAATAAAATAAAAGAAATAATGTAATTAAAGTTGTGCATGAAATGTATGGCATTCAAATGGCATGTTGGCTGTTCAAACGATGGCTGTTTGAAAGAAACAGAAACAATTTCCTTTCATCCTGGGTCACTTCATTCAAATGCCGCAACAAGTCACTCAAACAATGTGTCACTGTTCGAATCTCCCCAGCTGGCATTGGAATGAAATCTCCCTATCAAACTTAACTAGAACTCCAATTGAACTTGTAGCAACCTTGACTTGACCTTTCTTGCTTCTACTGGGTCCCTACCTCTAGGATAATGTTTCCAGTCTAGATTCCCATTGATACGGTTATAGGATCAATCTGAAATAAAACTTTTGGCTCGTTAAGAGAAAACTCAACGATCTCTTTTTAGGGTTCAATTAATAAGATAATCCCACCATCTCCTTAGAATTTAGTCATTCTAATTTTCTGGAAAATAATAAGACTAGTTCCCTTTTTCCCTTTCATTTCTGCTCATGAAACACACATGGGGCAGCAGTTGAGTCTCAACTACTCCATTAATTACTCTTTTTGACAAATACACATAACTGCCACTATTACACAATAACCGGTGCCCTATAACTACCATATACACTTGGCACAACACAAATGAATGAAAATAAGTCAGCACACATTTATAAATATACCTGACACTGCAATTACCTTACTGCACAATTACAAACCACACACAAAACGACCAGAACTTCCAAAACAGCACACTACACATCACATGATACACACACAACACTGCTGCTACATCAGCAGCACACAACCCACTCACACAAATAACTGGCCGTAGCATTACTTTCCTCTTCAAGAACATGCATGACCTCGTGTGTGATGGTTAGGTGAATCTCCTTCAGCCTCTTCCTCTCTCATTCTCTTCTTTGATCTCATCTTACCTGAGTATTGCTTTCTTCTGCAGGTCTTCCTGGTACATGAAGACCAATGCTTCTATTTGATGGTGGAATTGGAGGTTTTTTTTTTTTTTTTTGGGGCCATAGCTTATGTTTCTATTGGACTGCTGCAACCCTCTGGCTAAAATCGATCCACCCGTTAGACCGTCCCCTGTTGTCACCGATCTTGTACAGCCATCCTTGCATGGTGTGCTGCTCTAAGGCCCCCCTGGTCAGACTCCCCAATTTCCATGCCATTTGTTTTGTTGCCTAATCTCCAAGTGTGCCTGTTCTTCCTTGTAAATAGCCATAAATGCTTCAAACTACTGCTGAAGTTGCTTCAACAACTTCATAAAACATAGCTTTGGTACCAACTTGCTATAGGATCAGGTTAAACTTCGAGTCTTAGTTTGTTGGAACACAAAATCTGTCACACTTGTGTTTAGACGATCTTCTACCACTCTTACTTTCTTGAATTTACAAGCTTGGACTCATTCGAGAACCCAAAAATCTCTTTTTAGGACTTAACTAATGAGAGAACCCTACGATCTCCTTAGAATTTAGTAATTCTCATTTTCTGGAAAATGATAGAATCTGTGCTCTTTTTCCCTTTCATTTCTGCTTCATAAAGTACAATACATGGGGCAGCAGTTGAGCGTCAACTGCTCTTCCTATTATTACTCTTTTTCGATGCACACACAGATCTATCACTATTGTTCCTAGACACAATAGCTGGCAGCTATAACTGCTGCATACACTTGGCACAACACAAATGACATGAAAATAAGTCAGGATACATTTATAAATATACTACTTGACACTGCAATTACCTTACTGCACGAATACAAACAGACAGACATTTCAAAACAGCACACTACACATCACATAATATACACAAAACCCAGCTGCTACATCAGCAGCACATGACCCCCACACACAAATAACTGACCATAACATATAGCTAACAGATGCACAAAGTATATTCTATACTTTGCTCTAGTAAGTTCAACAAAAATCTGCTCATCATCAAACCACTCCATCACTCAAGTTAAAGCAGAAACAAATTTCCTGCCACATATCATTCTTTGGCTACAGATGCCACTAGCATACATTAAACATGATCGATTTCCTATAAGAAACAAATGCTTTGAACAGATGCCAGTCAATTTTTTTTCTTTTTATTTAAATATTTGGGGTAGCCAGTTATTTGCATTAATCTATCAATCAAAGCCCTCAACTGGCCTTACAGCATTGGCTGAAAACATCTAGTATCATTTACCCTGAAAAACTAGATTCTATCTGCAACCTTCTCAGGAATGAAGATTCTCAGAGAAATGATCATATGGTTACATAATGAGGAGGACACGGTTCACTTAGCACTAGTGAAGCTGGGGCAAAATTCACTCACTTGCCAAGTTAATACATGAGAGGAAAGCACTTGAGCATAGACAAGCCTATGAAGCTCCTCCATACTGATATCGCCCAAATTATAACGATCTTCTCGCAAAAGGAATCCTGCTTCATCACTTCCTGCTGTCAATAACTCCATAGCATGGGCAACCATCCTAACAATAAGAATTCAAGGATGTTAGACTTACACTGACATAAATTCTTTGGAAAAAAATATACCCACTGTGGCTTCAATAGCTAACACACTTGAACTATGAATAGATGCAGAAATCCAATAAACCAAATTATATGCCCAAAGATTCTGTTAAACTAAGAATACTCCAAAAATAATCAATGGAGATTGGGATTTTTTGTCACTTACCAAGGTCCAAATTCCTTAGAGCATTCAGCTAACACAACCTGACACATATAAGTATTCATAGTGAAAAAGAAAAGACCAGAGGCCTCTTCACATTGCAAGGAAAAAGCATCTGTTGAATGATTATCACCTCTGTATGTTCCCCAAGGATTCCAACCAAAAGGTTCATCAACTTATGTGAAGTGGAAAATGGTTTCAACTGTGTACATTTCTGAGCTAGACTGTACATACTTTCCAAACCCTGATTTCAGAGTGAAAGGAAAAAAAGATGAGAAAGGCAAATATAATTTTAAAAGAGAATCTCCTCTTGTTAAAAAATAAAATTATTTATTATAATTATATATCCTCGTTGTTAGGCACTTGCCATTGTGAAAGGCTTAATATATAGAAAATGTGCAATATACAGCTCTATCCAGTGATAGGTTGCAGCTGACATGATGCTTGTGTTTCCCAACATTACTTGCAACAAGTTTCTCAAGCCTTCCCGGGTAGGATTGTGATCACACTGAGCCCAAAATGCACTGCAGTCCAGCTTAGTAATCTGAGATCTCCATCTTTCCCAAGCCTAGATCATTCAAAGAGTATGTGAGATAAATCATTAAAGGAAAATGAATGCTCAATGCATTTTCTCCAGGTCATAGTACCTTGATAAAGTCAGGCTTAGCCTTATATGATTCACCTAATTTTCCAGCTTCCAGTTCAGGACGCATGCGTGGCATTTTTGAGATTAGAACAGCAACTGCTTCTACCAGTCCATTCTCAGTCTATAAGATTGCCAAAGTAGACATCAGCTACATTAGAATAAGAATTTACAGAATGTACTATTTCAAAGAAAAGAAATGATTCACAAATTTTGACCATTATTCATAAAGTAATGATAAGCAATGAAGTCAAAAGTGTAAAATGTAAACCCACCATCTAATCTTGATATATACAATTAGAAAGCACATATCAGGCATATTTGAATAGGCAATTTTAAGCAAATTATAGATAGATCTTCAAACTTTTTCTTTACCATACTAAACCTAGACAATTGGAAGTTATTGAGATGTGTAAACACGAAGCTCCACTAGACATTAACTAAAATCAACTGTTTTCCATTGATTATTCCAATAATTGCTGTCTCCTGCAATTCAAACATTGCCTAAGACAATGCTCATTCTAAGAGGCACACCTCATCGCACATCTTGTTCAATTTCGTGTAGGAAATGTAGTTAGTCTTAAATTAGTGTTGTAAGTTGGTAGAATTAATATTATGGGTAGTTAAGATTGCTACAGTAATAATTTTTACTGTCAACCATGTTTGGAACGTTTATAAATAGGTCCTCTTATATACAATTTTTTATATGACTCAAAAAATAATTAGATTGATTACCTATACTTTTGTATTGTCAATTTTAGTACCTAATTAAACTTTGCACTACTAAAGTTACTAACAAAACAAATACTGTTAGTTACCATTTGCTACATTGAAATGCAACATCATCATGCAACACCATCTTTAATGGCTGAAACCCGCATCACACTTTTGCCATGAAACCCATCAAATAATAAAAAACAGTGCCAATATCCCAAATCTACATGTGTGAAATCCATTAAAGTTTATTAAACTCCAAAATCAATGGAACCCACATCATTTTTTCCCACAAAACCTACCACAGAATCAAAAAACTAATGAGAATAGCATGACCCATACAACGAACAGACTCACTCTCATTATCTTCATCCTTGCTCTACAAACACCTCCATTACCACCATGTTTCATGCACTGATTCCAACTCTATACTTCCAAAAAACAAATCTAAAGACAAATCATCTTTTGATTTTGAATGCCCAGATCAAGATGAAATCCAAAGATAAATGCTCCTTTGGTTTTGAACACCCAGATTTTCGGGTTCAAGCTTGATGTTTTGGTTCTTTGTTGTAGTTATGTGAGAGTTTGTTTTCTACAATGTTTTTCGCATCTTCTTTTTCTTGCAATTGTTGTTGTCCATCTTCATGTGTTGCAGGATTGAGGTACACTTCTAGTAAAGGATCTATTCAAAGTAATATCAGGTTTTTTAGGGAATTTAGTCGTTCTTCTTCCACGTTTACCTAACAAAGGCTTCAGCTTGTTTAAAAGAACCCAAAAAACACATAAACAAAGTATTTTGTATGAAATCAGGTATATCGCCTTCATAGCTGAAGTTTGTGTTTGTACAGCATTCCTTCCTTTTTTTCATTCTTTTGCAGTTACATAACTGCTATTGCCCTGATAGACACTCCCCACACTATAGCACGATAACGTGGAAATAACCAACAACAACCACCCACTACCACTGAAGGCAACATCCCTATGACAACTACTTACAACTGATATGAACCAGCAAATGATTTACATAGAAAATGAATATGTTTATTGATTTTAATGGAGGAAATTGATTACAAACCCTAATTCTATCTAGAAGAGAGCCATGAGCCAGAAACTCAGACACATGAGCACTATTACTGACACACAAACTAACTCACAAGACTTAACAGAATATCTAACTTACCTTTTCTAACTCACTCTGCCTATTTATAATAGTAACTAGCTAATTTGTAGCTTCTACAACACCTACACACCACATGACCTCACCACATCCACACATGACACACACTACAGCATGTCCACAAACACATACTTCACACATACAGCACTACACAGATAGACACACATGAAGAGATCCTATCAACAACACATATCTGCAACTGATTACAACACATTAAAAAGACAGTACAGTCCACATAAAGGACAGCCACACTAACTGATATGTACACTACTGATTTCATTCTCAACAATACACTAAATAACATGAACTCAAAGCTAAGGCCCTTATATGTATATTTATCAGCTACTTCTGTCACAAAAGTGATACAAATGCTATCACCCCCCTTCAAAACAAGTTTATGTCACAGCTGATGTATCTTTTTGAGAACTAACCATCTTATATTCAGGGGGTGCAGTCATTGAAAGAGCAGATAGAGGTACCCTTGTTGTTAGATGTCCAACCTAAACACTAATGTCAAGTGATGATAATGTTCTTCTTCAATTACTTAGCCTCAGTTTGCCAGATTTGAATGTCCCTTGTTCATTGAACCTGATAATTCGAATAGTGACAACTCTTCACAGTCTGGATTATCAAATCTCAATCCAATAAATGGGAGATTGTTGATTTGCAAGTAGGAAAAAATGTTGTTAGAAGTAAGTGAGTATTTAGCATAAAGCACAGTTCAGATGCAAGTGTTGAATGATGTAGGGCGTGCTTAGTTGCCAAGGCTCCACTTAAACTTACAGCACTGATTACGACAGATAGCCAAATTAAAATCCATTAAAGTAATCTTATCTCCTGCTGCAAATCTAAATTGGAAGTTAAATCAATTAGATGTAAAAAATGCTTTCCTAAATGGGAACCTAAAGGAGGAAATCCATATGCGAATGCCAAAGCATGTAAATTAAACAAATCACTCCATGGTTTGGAACAATCCCCTAAGGATCAGTTCAAGAAATTTGGTAATACTCTTGGTTTAGTTAGGTTGGAAGCAGAGTCAAGCAAAACATACACTATTTGTCAAAGTGGGAAAAAGAGTAGCTGAAGATCAATTCCAATTGTATATATGGAAGATATTATCATCACAGGTCAAGATGAGGTTAAAATTGCTCGTTTAAAGAGAAAAATCAAAGAGGATTTCCAGTCTAAAGAACTTATACAATTGAAATTCTTTTTGGGTGTAGAAGTAGCAAGGAGTAGAAAGGAGATTTTATCAGTCAAAGGAAATATGTCATATACCTACTAAAGGAGACGAGTAAGCTGGGTTACAAGACAATGAGTATTCCACTTCATCAAAATTGAAGAACCCATGCACTGGAGAATGAACCTAGATGGACAAGGATCAATATCAATGCCTAACAAGGAGGTTAGTTTATTTGTCTTTAACCTAACCAAACCTACCTAACTTATTCCATTAATTTGGTGAGCCATGTAATGCATGCTCCTACTAAACATCATGTAGATGGAGTAAAGCATGTTCTCAAGTATTTTAAAGGAACTCTAGGTGAAGGTTTATTCATCAAGAAAAATCAACGTCAGAGTATTAAAGCATTTAAGGATGCTGACTAGGGAAGAGATGCAACCAATTGCAAATCAACATCGGGTTATTGCACTAAATTACGAATAATCTTATGACATAGAGAAATAAGAAGCAAGCAGCAGTTGCCACAGGCAGTGTTGAAGCAGAATATAGAGCTATTGCTCAAAAAAATTTGTGAAGTCATCTACCTTTAGAGGTTGTTACAGGATTAGGATACAAAGTGTGACATATGAGTATGTATTTTTTTAAGGTAAAGAAAAACTAATGCACAAGTATGTATTGATAGCAAATCTACTCTAAGCATCGAAAAGAATCCAATTCAACATGATCACATGAAGTAGATCTAACTCTATTGCAATTTTATCAAACCAGCAATTAAAGGAGGAAGCAATCTACATTACATTCCTACCTAAGATCAAGAAACTAATATTTTGACAAAATTATTGACAAAGATGTTAATTATAGAGATTTCATGCAAACTAGGAACGAAAGATATTCATTTCTTAGCTTGAGAACAAATGCAAGAAAAGTAGTTAGTCTTAAATTAGAAGTCAATGCTATAAGTCGGTAGAATTAATATTGTTGGTGGTAAAGGTTGGTGCAATAATAATTATTGCTACTAACCATATTTGAAGCATCTGAAAATAGGTTCTCTTAAAGTCTTATGTATAATTTTTTGTATGACTTAAAAAGTACAATGGAATAAGAAAAACAGCACAAGATAGTACAATGCAACACAATACTGCACAAGAACTCATGCCTTGTTTGGTTCAAGGCTGGACAAGGAAAACTGCTCTACAGTGTCCTCCCTAAAAACACTACACATGAAGATATGAATGTGACAAAGATATCCTAGTTTGATGAGCAAATATTCCTATTCGACCAACAACACCATTACCCACACCACCAAATGCATACAATTTTTTTCTCCCATCCAGTCAAATTCAAACAACGTGGTCAAACTCAGCCAAACACAACAAACCCCAAATCCTTTATTTTCCTTTCCCTCGCTACAACTGCTGCCAAACCCAAAGCCTCACAAACGCTGGTCACTCTTCCTTTCTCCAACAACAAACTCAGGCAAGCCCATAGGCACCATATTCTCACAAAACAGAACAAGATTATATTCTTGCCAATTCCATTACAAAAAACAGTGTCACTAATAGGCATAAAATATATCAAAAATCAATAACATTTCCATTTGCGTTCACATAAAAATAGTGGAATCTTCAGTATCTTTGACACAAACCAAAAATCACAATCTATTCTCAAATCCAAAACACAATTCATTCATTGGTCCCTTACTTGAAAAATTCTCCATTCAAGTACAATATGCCCACAAGGGCAAATCAATACCCTATTACATCTAGGGATTCAGGGAAACACAATGCAATAGAAAATCTCCTTACCTCAATGAGAAGTAACCAATGCGGAGCCAACTCTCCCAAGTAGGGCACTCCACAGTCTTGCTGGAGAAGCCAACAGTATCTCCTCTCTCAATAGGCTTTACCTCCAAGAGTATATTTCTGCCTAACTAACTTGCTGTCCATACAAGTATTTATACTCTCCTGAATTAATAGCCCATTTACCAAACTACCCTTACTAAACATTGCCTACATGCACAACACACTACTACTAACAACAACTAGTACACTCACGGACATCCATGCAACACAGATACAACACACACTACGCAATACAACCACACACTATACAATACAGCACAGGTACACACCACATTCAACTCACACGTCTCTTACACATTTGCAAAGGTTGTTTATGGACTCTTGGAATCATATCATACCCCTTCATGGAATTTATGCAGTTCTTTGCTCTGAACATGCTCAAAAGCTTCCATGGTCAGGTCCCCATTAAAGAAAATTTCAAGTTACACTTTCAAGGCCACAGCAACCAACCATTTCCAAAATGCAAATTATGAGAAACAGAAAAGGATACAATATATGCTAGATCATATATGTCATTATATCACCACATCATTACCAACCTCACGATTACTGAGCTGATCCAGTTGATAAGATCCATGTAAGTGGAGCAGCTTCACCTGCACAAAAGAAAAAGGTCTTAAACTGATAGAGGATGCCACAACTGGCTCTAGGATCTATCTTGTATATAAGCGAAACCAGCCAATAGTAAACTGAGAAAAGAATCAAAGTTTGGTGGAGATCTCCAGACTTAGATACACCAACCACAATCTCTAGCCAGCCAACTGCTAATGCAGAGGCAATGACTTCCCAATATCTAGGATCATCTTCAACAGCCTGCAAGGATTTTAATGGCATCTTTTTTCAGCAAACCGTAATATGACAATCTAATGGATGCAGCAGCAGTGTATCCAATAACCAAACCAAAATTGTTGTGGAAGATAATAGATTTTTAATTAAGTTGATTAATAGATATAGTAAGGCATACAGCCAAAGCCAAAGAGCAGTTAACTGAAAGCAAAATCAACAGAGATGGATATCAGAGCACATGGGAGAGAGAGAGTAGAACCAAATGATATAAAATACATGATTAATAATTAAGCTAAACCCAATGCTGTTATACTATCACAGTACTTTTTGGATAGTAAAGTAAATAGAACAAGTGAGAAATGATAGGTATTAAGAGAAGATAATCTGAACCCTGGTCAGATATCAGTCCATGAGCAGAGAAAGAAAAAGACAGATGAATTCACATCTCATAAATTTTGAGAGCATATAAGCAGACACCATCCCGACATTAGATTAATATCTATGTGTTAGAGCAATCCTCAAAATAAAATAAACCAAGATCGAAGAAACGGACTTCGGGAAATATCACTAAAGACACAAACAAGACAGGTCACTGGCCAGTACTTGCAACTATACATCAGCCAAACCATTTAACATCATTTTCCCAAAAGTAAAGATAATCAAATGGAAAAAATATCTAGATGAATCCTCTCCCTTCTCTCTAGTTTCCCCTTCCTAAGTTTTCTTCTTTTCCTCCATCTTCCTAACCCCTCTAGAAGACCATTACTTCTAGAGCTAAAATCTATACACAAACCCACCCCCATTGCTTTCTTTTCCGACATCCTCTCTGGCGTTTTAATTTCTTTAGTTGTTCTTTCAAGTTGTTTATATTTTACGTGTTGCTAGAAGTACTTGTTAGTTTCCTTCATGAGGACCTTTATTCGTTGGAACAAGGTCTCTTTTAGAGCTGCTACAGCTACTACCATGGCCTTTAGACCAGTGGTGGTGGTTGGTCAAGGTAAGCAAGGGAAGCATAAAAAGAAGAAGTCTTCTTCTTTGGCTTCGACTAGAAGTCAGCCTGGAACTGGTGTTAGAGTAGTGTCTATTGAGAAGGGGGACAAAACCAAGGTGGTTTTGTGTACGGATAACATGAGGTTAGAGGAGTTTTGTCATGTTTCTCCTGATAAAGCTGCTGACAAAGCAGAAAAAGTCGTGCCCTCGTCTACTGGACAAAATGAGCCTTTTTCCCCATTAGGCCAAGGACCAAGCCCCCGGGGAAAAAACCTAAGCCGGAGAAGTTTCCTACTTGCACAAAAGTCAAAGTTCCACTAGCGACTCTACTTTAAGAGCTATGACAACTATAGCAAAGGTAATAAAAAATCCTTCGATCAAAGAAAAAAAAGACTGACAAGAATGGAAAACCAGCTTTGACAAAACCACTATCTTTTGCTCAAGTGGTAAATCAGAAACCCAAACGTTTGGAATCCCCTTTAGTGGATGTCTCCCTAGATCATTATCCTTCATCCAAGAGCAACGACCTCATTTGTCCCCCACCCTCAATTTCTCAATTTGGAGAAAAAATTTGAAGAAATACCATTGTCGAGTACTTTCTCAATCGAGGACTCTCTTTTCTCTCTATCCAAAAAATTGCGTAGAAATCATGGAGAGAAGGACTGGTAGAGGTTCTTGCCAATAGGTGCAATTTTTTCTTCTTCAAATTCAAAGACTTGACAATAGCTCCCTCCTTAGGATTTCAAGGCAACCTTGGATGTTCGCAAGACAACCTATCATCCTAGAAAAATGGTTGTTGAAAGCTAACTACGATAAAGTTACCCCCAAGAGGTTACCTGTTTAGATCAAGCTATAGGGAGTCCCAATGGAGTTTCTACATAGAGATGGAATTAGGCATATGGCGAGTGCCATAGGTTGACCTAGTCATAGTGAGAAACAAACAAATTAGGTTTGTGAGGGCATCTATAGAGATTGAAGCTGATGCAAATCTTCCATTTTCTTTTGCGATGAAAAGAGATAATGGTAAGTTGGCCATGGTCATTGTGGAATATCAACATGTTCCACTTCGTTGTCTACATTGTAAGGTGTTTGAACATGATTTCAACTAAAATGATTGTGACAAGGCATATGATCAAATGGTGGCGAATAACCCTACCATAGTTAGTATCAAAAGGTTGAAGGAGATAGTGACTTCGAAGTAGAGGCAAAAGGAGGAAGGGGCCCTGCTCTTGTCTAAAGGCATTGTCATCAAGGAGGGGGAATGTATTCAGGCTCAAAAACCAATGACTCCCAATACACAAAAAGATAAGCATGCTGCTATAGACATCTCATCCGCACTAGCTCTTCAACAGATCATCCGGTGGATGTAGGATAGTGCTCTCATATGATTCCTTTAAACGTAAACTTGAATTCCATTGAGGAGAAGGAGACGCCTCACAATGGATTATCCCCTATAGATTCAATAGAATCTATAGTCCTTGAAACCCAAGACATTCAAGTAGAGCAGCAACCTAAAGCTGACTCCTCATGGATCACTATCAAGAAAAAGAAATCCAAGAAAAAAGAGTAGAAAAGACCGGAGATAACTCTAGCAACAGTCTCACTTAATTCGAGTTTGCCCTTAGTTTCCCCTCCTTAGCTTCTCCTACTTTTTATGTTAGTTACATGGAATATTAAGGGCCTTAATGACCCCCAAAAAGCAAAGGCAGTGAAATATTTTTGTGAATTGAACAATATTTCTTTGATTGGTTTAGTAAAGACTAAGCTTAAATCAAATAAAGCTCTAGTTGTGTGGTCTAGAATTTCTCCGTCCTGGAAATTAGAAAGCCACCCAAGTGGTAGAATTTGGATTGCATAGAATCCCTAATTTTGGCAAGTTTCTATCTCTACATCCTCTATGCAATTCATCCATTACCATTGCCAACAAGTCGAAGGGGATGTTTCTTTTTGGTTCACCTGTGTCTATGGTGCAAACACTGCTATGGAACGGCTAGCCTTATGGTCGAATCGGCTACAAATCAAGTCTACTTGCCAAGGAGTATAGTTACTTAGGAGAGATTTTAAAGAGTGTCATTGCATTGAGGAGAAGCTAGGAGGAAACAAGGTAATAACCTTAGGGATGGAACATTTCAACAATTTTTGCTTTAAGGCGGAACTTAAGGATGCACGTACCAACGGTCCCCTTCACACATAGTCTAACAAATGCACCACAAACCGCCTTATGAGGAGACTAGATAGAGTTTTGGTCAATCTAGAATGGTTAAACTTGCTCCCGAGGTCCGAAGTTGTGGTGGGGCCGCCTGGTATCTTGAACCACAGTCCCCTAATTGTTAATCTCCATCTCCAAACATGGAAAAGAAATATTCCATTTAAGTTCTATGACTTTTGGAGCAAAGACCCTCTTTTCCTCCCCATAGTGGAACGGATTTGGAGCACAAAGGTAAAAGGATCTGCCATGTTTAGAGTGGTGTCAAAACTTCAGTTGCTCAAAAAGGAATTGAGAGACATTAATAAGAAGTTCTACTCGAACATATCCAAACGAGTTAACCTCAACCTTATTTGCTAGCAAATAAGACCAATCCTTCATTTGCTGATCAGGAGTTGGAAAAGTGTAAATTCAAACATTACTACTTTTTGGCAACAGTTGAGGAGGTCTTTCTAAGATAAAAATCTAGGGAATCTTGGTTGAAGCTTGGGACAAAAATTCCACCTTCTTCTATCGTTCCTTGAAACAAAAGCACTTACGTAATGGCATTTACTCAGTTGTGCTAGAAGATTGCTCCAGAATCTCCGCCAAAAAGCAATTACATGAGGAGGCCATTTCCTTCTTCAAGAGCCTGTTATCTGCTCCCCCATCATCTCCTTCAAGGTTAGATAGCATCCCATTTCTTACGGAAAAAAAAAGTCAAACCGAAGGATTGGTGGTTCCTCAGTAGACGGTGGACAGTAGTGAAATTAAGGAAACATTATGGTCGCTTGCAAAGGATAAAGCCCCAAGCCCAGATGGTTATAATGTAAATTTTTTCCAAGTTAACATGGCACATCGTTGGGGACGAAGTCAACTTGGCGATCAAAGGTTTTTTGCCTCTGAGAAACTCCTAAAATCTATCAACTTAACCTACCTTACCCTTATCCCTAAGGTAAAAAACCCCTAAAACTTTTGTAAATTTTAAGCCGATCACTTGTTGCAATATCCTATACAAGTGATTTAAAAAATTTTAGCATATCACATCTAAAGTGTCTTGCCTAGGTTTATAAGGAGAGAGCAATCAACTTTTATCAAAGAAAGGAGAATAGTTGATAATATTTTGATCGCCCAAGAGCTTATGCAAGGTTATCACAAGGACCAACACAGTGCTAGATATGCTATGAAGATCAACATCACAAAGGCGTATGATCACGTAAATTGGTTGTTTCTTGAAAGTCTTCTTAAGGCATTGAATTTCCCTCCCATTTTTATACGTTGGATGGATCACGCAATGTATTTCATCTCCAAGATTCTCGTGGAGTTTAAATGGGGAGTTGGTGAGTTTTTTTTGCTAACTCCCGTGGTTTAAGACGAGGTGACCCTATCTCTCCGTACCTATTTGTATTGGTTATGCAAACCTTATCTAGCCTACTCAGAAGGCTTAATACCAATAAGGATTTCGAACATCATTAGCATTATAGAAGAGAGAAGATCACCCATCTTTATTTTGCTAACGATTTGCTCATCTTTTCAAAAGGGGATATCCCTTCGCTATCGCTGATCAAACATTGTTTGGAGGATTTCTTCCAACTCTCGAGTTTAAGGGAAAGCCAATCCAAGAGTCTTCTCTTTACCAGTCGCATCATTCCAACGGTGAAGTCTCAAATTTCTTCCTTGCTGGAGTTCAATGAAGGACAGTTTCCGATTAAATATCTTGGAGTTCCTCTCATTTCGTCGAGACTATCTCAAGCCCACTGCCAATCCTTAGTGGAAAGATTTGACTCCAGAATTAATAATTGGACTACTAAACATTTATCTTATCCAGGTCGTGTTCAGCTAGTTGGAAGTGTTCCTTTTTACCTACAAGTGTACTAGTCATTTGTTTTCATATGGCCAAAGAGTATCCTAAAAGAACTAAATACAAAGATAAAGCGTTTTCTATGGAATGGCTTGGATGAAGCAAAAGCGACAGCCAAAGTTTCTTGGGAAGAGATTTGTTTCCCTAAAAAGAAAAGGGGCTCAATCATTATGGACATCACGTTATGGAACAAGGTAGCCCAACTGAAACATATTTGGTACTTATGTGTGGATCCTAATAGCTTATGGCTGAGATGGGTGAACAGCAAGATCCTTAAGGATAAGAACTTTTGAATTACTCCAAATCCTTCCCAAAGCTCCTAGTCGTGGTGCAAGATTCTACAAGCAAAGGTCTTAAGCAAGACCTCTATTTACATGGTGCATAGGGGAAGGTAGGGGAACAACATCTCTCTATGGTACGACTTATGGAACCCTAATAGTCCAATTGCTAAGTTGATTGGCAAGAGATCCATCCATGACATTGGATAGTCTAAAGAGGCAAAGCTATGTGACATTATCGAGGGATATGAATGGTGATGGCTAAGAGGAGAATATTGGAATACCATTAGATCGTCACTACCGACCAGTCTTGTTCCCAAGAGGGGAGTTAAGGACTCCTTTGTTTGGTTAGCTAAGCCAACAAAAGGTTTCTCCATCAAATCCACATACGATCTTTTGAGACTAAAGCATCCTTCCATCCCATGCCATGACATCATTTGGAACAAGAATAACCTCGCATGGCATTCCTTTATTTGGCGGTTGGTTATCAAGCAAAGGCTTCTAACCCAAAACAAATTACTTCATTGGGGTATCATAACACACAACCGTTGCTATCTATGTTCCATTGAGGAAGAGAACCATAATCACTCATTCTTAACATGTCAGTATGCTAAGGCTATTTAGAGAGAAATCCAAAGGTGTTGCATTCCATCTCACAGGCCGTTTTATGCTTGAAGGTCTTTATCTTCTTTGATGGAGAACTTGAAGAGATGTGGGATCTAAAAATGGAAGAGAATTCCATCAATTGTGATATATCATATATGAAGAGAAAGGAACTCTAGACATGAGTGCTCATCTATCTACAATGCTCGCTTTAGCTAGGATCATTCTATTATTTTTAGATGTATAGTTTTTGCGCTATTCGAGCTCTAAGTTTGACATCCACATCCTTTTGTATTATAGTTATGAATAGCAAATTTAGCATTTCTTCTTCAGCCTAGCTGTTCTAATTTTTTATATATAAATTTTTTACCTTACCCAAAAAAACTTAAACGATCATCACTTGGCTAACCCAATCCTCAAAATCAAATACATAATTCTAGGTTAAAGGATTTAAGCCCCTATCACACCAACCCAATCAAAGCTTGTCAAGTGATCACCTACCAATTTATACACTAAACAAATTTTCAAATTTCCGTTGGTGGATTAAAATAATGAACCCGAAATCCTGTGTTTGCGTATCAGTCTAAACCCTGATTCAATGAAGCACACCTCATATATGAATGATCTAAAAGAGAAACACAAACTCTAAGATAGTTGAACAAAAGATGAATAAATTTTATGAAATAGATCGCATATTATTTTTAAACCATTAAAATTGATTTTTAACAGCATCTCTGAAAGGGAAAAGGAGTACACGTATTCTTCTATTACATAATAATATTAGACATGTCACATTGGATCAATTAGAAAACTGAAGCAAGTCCTTTGGTCATTGAGAACTTCTCAGCAAGAAAAGAGAGAGAAGAAAAAAGGGATATGATTTCTTGAAAGCCTTCGATGTGGCAAAACAACATGTAAGACATTTTCATTTATTCTTTTCTCGTATTAGCATGAGCTTAACGTCAAAGAGCAACAGGATAGCAATCATCCAAGATGATCTATGCATGACAAACAAAGAGTTGATCCAGAATCAATAGATTTCTTTGCACTTCATATTTGAATTTCAGATAGAAGAAATTGAACTAAAATTCCAAATGGGAATCAATATATTCCATTAATTATAAATAGAATAAAAACCCCAAATTGTCAACTAAGGCTCACTACTGTATTCTTGAATAAAATATTTCACAGTATCCTATAATGCATGACGACTAAGCAGGTTGATGAGCTTATTTGAAAAATCTAACCTGCAGGCTAATGAGTTCTTTTTGAAAATCTACAAGTTTTGAATGAACTGTTGCAAATGCTCCCGAAAAAAGGCTATCATTATCCTGCAAAAGGAAAATGCATTACATTAAATTGAAGCCTCAACTATCTCTTTCTTTTCCCATCTCTCCTCCTTCTCTCTACCCCCCACCCCCAACCACACAAAAAAAAACACCCCACCAAAACTCTTTCTCCTCTCCAACCTCTCCTCCCTCTATCACACCCCTTTCTTGGGGTGGTTTTGGTGGAGGAACTTATTATAGTTGAATTACTGAAAGAAAACAATTACTAAGCCAACAAAATGGACTAAACTTCATATTTTGAACTAAAATCCAGAATCAATCAAAATTAAAAAGATTATTACAGCTAACCAATCTACAAGCCGCTCAGGTAACCAAGCTTGTGACAATCTATCTGCATAAAACATTTCCATCAACTCCCATGCAGCTTTCAAACAAGTTGGCTCTTCTCTTTTCTGCATTTGCATTTCCATATGAGCTTCAGGAACCCCAAGACTACACTCCAGGGAAATCCAGGAATTGCACAACAAAAGGAGAAATAAAGGATGTTTACCTTCAAAACTGTCTTATGATCCTCTATCAGCGAAGTAGTAGTAGATTTTGGATTTCCTAGAAGAGAATTAATGTCTTTACTGTACTCCATTACGTATTCCCACCTAAATTTACATTGAGAGAAATCAGCGAGTTCAAAAATAATGCTTTTAGAAAAAGAAATTCATTATCTACTATAGAAAGTCAAAAAATTTCTGTAATTATCTTTAAAAATATAAATAGAACAGTGGACTATAATTTTGACAACAAAAGAGAATGTTCCTAGTAGAAAAGATGGATAAATTATAATTTCTAGGAAGTTTAACATACTTTAGTTGCATGCAACACTTGCTAGGAGTAATCAAATCATGAGAGCAGCAATATTCATATAACAAAGCATATGTTCTTTGATGAACAAGAAATTGTACTCTCTTATCAATAGGCATTATGATTCCATAAACCACAACTGTTGAAAAGGAGTTACACAAATTTTGGGCTGTAAATAGAACTTTAACATGGTCACACTTGATTATGACAAAAGAGTTACATGCGGTGTTGCATACTCCCATAATTTTTCATGAGAAACTATTATACTACATGGCACTCAGAGGGCTATAACAGGAAGAAGGAAGAAGAAGAAGAAAAGAAAAAACTCATCTCATAATGAAAAACAAGATAAAGCATTTGCAACATGCAATATGTGATAAAACAAGTCTGACCAATTGGCCACCATGTCACCAACAATTATGTCGTAGAAAATACTATAACCTCTCATAAAAAAGAAAATAAGTAATATCTGCCCTAGAGAGAACATAATCGTAACGACCAAAGAAAATATAAACAATGCTGCTCACAATCTAGCTAATGACACAATGGCACAATCAAAAGATGACAAACTTAAAATGGCAGAACCTGAATTGGCATGACACGATAGACCTTAGTATTAATATATAAATTTGCTATCCATAAACAAGAAATAGTATTAGTTTGTTTCACGTAAAACAATTTCTCTAAGTCTTTCCATTATCTACCCACAGTTAGTATTTATATTCACTATATACTATGGTGCAAATGGATTGAAAAAATGCTTCCACTAAAGAGTGCTGGGGCATTTGACAAGAACCGAATGATTCAGGTTTATTCTCTATTCACAAACACCCTAACAAATAATCACAATTTTATCGGGTGCCTCGGTCAGTCCATATCAAGGCCCAAAAAGTAACACTACAGTGCTGTGCTAAAGAAAGTCCACAGGATTTAGTTGTGTTTATGGGAATGACGTTGTGGAAGGTGATAGTGACACAGCCGCACCCAATTCTGGTGGTTAACTAACCACATAATTCAGGAAGACAATTGTAAAAGTTTTTTGTGCATGTGTTTTGCGGAAAAAGCTGGATTTTTTTTATATTGTGAGTATCCAAGATTCATAAATTTCAAATATTAAAGTATCAACTCAGTATAATGGTAACTAGTGGCTCTTAGCCTAAGTGCTGATTGGCGACAAAGTATCGGCATTACTAGGACAACATTTGACAATTGTAAGGAGTGAACTACATTAAGAAAAACCAAAAAAAATATGTGCTTGGAAAATATTTTCAACGAAACAAACACACCTCATTATTCAACTTAGTTCATATCATTTCAAAGTTGACTCTAACAAATTGCGCAACCACCTAAATCACAATTGCAGCATGGTAATTAAATTGCCAATCTAGAAAAAGAAAAAAGAAATCGCAATCAAATTAAAACTCGGAAACCCAGATTTTAAGAAGCTAAACAATACATAGCTATTTAAAATACTTGGAGAATATACTTCCAATCATTTCTCAAGAAAATCCAGACCAATCTGCGTCTCAAATGTGAGAAATTTTACCACTCGACATGATAAGGAGAAGGATTTATCTTCTCTAAGCTTGACACTGAGTTTCGCCTACTCTGCAGCATCGCGAACGGTGAAACCGAGCCGTATGCGATCCTCCGCCACTCAGAATCACTTATATCCCCATCTCGGCCACTGAGCTTTACCTCAACCACTTCGCCACCGGGTTCCGACGAGGAGGAGGAAGAAGATTCTCGGAAAATGGAGATGCAGAGAGAGTTGCCGCGGGACCAACAAATGGAGAGGCGAGGGGAGATTGGAGGTTTTAGAGAGTGATGGAGAGGATAGACGGTAGGTTCTTTGAGCTCAGGAGAGAGTGGGACTAACGCGCCGCTGTTCGGGTCTGAGGGAAGGGCTCCCGGCATTTTCGCCTGACAGGACACTGTGCGAGGGTTTAGGGTTGTTGGTGGCAGAGAGATCTCAGAAGACAGCCGGCGGCAGCTTTCCTTGTTTAATTGCCGCGTTGATTTACCACAGACTAAACTTGAAGTTCAACAGTCGAGATAATGAAAATGAAATCAAAAATTATTCTAAAAATTATGGATAAAAGTGTAGAAAAACCCTTAGTACAAATGGAATTAAGAATATGAATTTAAAAAATTTCAATTTACATAGTATTATTTTCTATAATTATATATTAAAATTTTTAATTTATCTAATTATATACTTAATTAAATATTTAATTATCATCATTTATATCTTGATTCACTCTAATTTATTTCCTTAATTCAATCATGAATATTAACAAATGGGATGACTATTCACGAGTTTAAGGAGTTACGCAACCTCTAATTGGTGATCACTAGTTATTCTCTACAAAATAGCAACTATAACACACTTTAAAATTACGAGTAACAAGATTACTGTTAATCATAAATAGCTGTTTATGGCTCTAAAAGAGTCATGCGACCCTCTTATAGCTATCTGCGGCTAATCCAATTGACTAATCATACTTCTTAAATTAAAGGTGTAAATAGAAGTTAATTGAACTATAAATAATATCAACTAAATTTTCTATTGAGGGTATAATTAAACAAATAAAAACTTTAAATGTACAATTGTAAAAAAATAACAAAATTGAAATGTAAATAATAACTAATTCCTAATACAATTTGTGTATAAGGGGTTATTTTATAGTTTCGATTTTATAATGAAGCATAAAGTTAGTGGTGTATATATATTAGAATATTTTTTCCCCCTCTTTGGTAATGCTACATAATTTGTTTATTAAAATTAATT
This sequence comes from Lumnitzera littorea, assembly GCA_024138015.1. Lineage (NCBI taxonomy): Eukaryota > Viridiplantae > Streptophyta > Magnoliopsida > Myrtales > Combretaceae > Lumnitzera > Lumnitzera littorea. Next base: position 113,957,237 of record JAMXBB010000007.1, on the reverse strand, counting down.
ATGTCAAAGTAAATTAATTGTGCTTTGGTTATGCTATGTTACATAGTTCATCAAAAGTAACATCTCACAACTCCATAAGCAAGTACTTTTAAGGACATAACTTTAAACTATTTTTGCAATTGCTCTTACCAAACCATCTATAAAAGCTTAGATATCATGTCACAGCAAATAAGTACAACATCATGCAAAAAAATTGTTATCAATATTGGAATTATTTATAATATTAATTGCTTCCCAATAATCAGTTATAAGAACTATTCTTAAATAAGAAAATTCTTCTGGAATTTGAAGCTTAATAGCAATGCTTTAAACCCCACCTTATATAAGAGATGCATATGCTATTATATTTACAAATCCAGTGAAATAAGATCCACAACAAATGTACAAAATCATCGATGAATAGAAAAAGAGTACCAATATTTTCATCAGTTAGCTGCCACTTTTACCGAACATACAACATATATTTTACACATGTTTTTTCCTTATTGGCAAAAAATCTACCACACTTATCTTCATATACTCCACCCAATTTAAACTTTGATGTTTATTTGTAAAGCAAATTAAACCATTTTGATTGTTCTATATGCTCCATCATAAGTATAAGCCCCACAACTAGTCATTCGAGGTTTCGATCAATTGAAAAACTCGATCGAACCTAAATTATAAAGTAAAGCTAAAAATATTAGTAAAAATAACCCCGTAAACTTGAATTTAAGAAAATAAGTAATAAAATAGGAGACTATAAAATTTTCAAATTTTAAGCATAATAATTGCTAATTACCGAAAAGGCGAAAAGTGTAATCTAATAACTAATAAATTATTAGAAATAGATTATATGTATACTAAAAATTTTAGAATGACCAAAATAATAATTAGGAATATTCATATGTACTCCACGTGTATTTACGTGTATATAAAAATACACGAAATTACCTAAATTGGCCAAAAACTTAGTAAATAATTAAAGAAAATTAGTAATTAATTGTGGAAAAATCAGAAAAAAAATCAGAAGAGTGTGGAATGATGCAAATCTGGTCGTGGCAGGTCAGGATCTATAAAATAAAAATTAACCAATTAGAATTAAACAACACAAAAGCCAAAAATCAAGGAAATGAGGCAATGTCATGTCTAATTAATACATATTAATTACCAAAACCGTCTATAAATAGGGGAAAAATTCACAGAACTCATTTAGGCAATGAGGAAGTAGAGAAAAATAGAGAGACTTGAAAATTTAAGAGAAAATCCAATAAACAAAAAAAGAAAAGAAAACTATGCAGATAGGGCTAGGGAGCCAAACCCACACCTCACCACCATCTGGGACCGAGCCACCACCACCACCCCACTCCAGACCCACCGTCTGGGCCGGCCGACAAGCTTGGACCGAGTTTGGACGGCCAGAAAACATCGAACCGAATGAGTCCTACAATTGCCCCGATTTTGTGTAATTTCTTAAAATTAGTTATTTTGCCTAGAAAATTATGAAACTTGTTATCCTGAGGCTTTATTGTATGTAGATTTAGGGAAAAATAGTGATTTAGTTTAATCACATCTAAAAATATAGGGTTCTTAACAAATTAAACAAAACCGAGCATGATTAAAACTATAAATAAATAGGCTTAGGAGTGTAGTTTGAAGCTCAATTTTTTTTTATAGGATGCTCATGTGATATAAAATAGTGTTATGAAGCCATTTTTTTAAATTTAATTTTCGAAATTTTTAAGTTAATTTTTAGCCCTAAAATGATGGAAAAATTGGATAATTTTAGGTTAATTAGGTGATTAAAATATTAATTACTGATTTAGTTAGTAATTAAATGTTTAGGGATGCTAATCTTTGATGTGAAAACCTAATCCTAGCCTTTGGAGTATTAAGTATGGTTAATTTAGGAAATTAGGTAATTATTGTAAGAAATTAGTAATATGTGAAATTGAAAATTAATAAATCTAAAAAATTAGGGTTATTTAGATAGTATTGTAATAAAAATCAGAATAATACTAAATCTGAAATGACATTTAATTTTAAGAAAAATGTAAAAAATTCTCACATCAGAAGTGAATTCGGTACACTAATACGGATTTAAGTGTACCGGGTGAAATAAAATACCGATTAGGGGTAATGATGATATTTAGGAGATCGGGAGGTAATGTGATTAATTTCACATTATGGGTTAAAACAAATTTCTAGGGTTAGAGTATAAAACACTACTTAAAAATCGAACTAGAACCTAAATTAGAAATCGATGCGGAAACCGAACCTGAACCTAACCTCAAACTTAAAATAATTGTAAAAGACTTAAGACCTAAATAATTAGGCATATTAAACCCTAAACAAAACATAACAATAAACGTTATAGGATAAAATGAACCTATAATAATTATATGAAAAACTGAAACCACGTTTGTGTTATAGGGATGATCGGTGATGGCCTGAGTAAGTCAGACCTTGAGTGAGTAAGCGAGGAGTCGAGGTAAGTTGGGATTAATACAATACTATATTTTGGAGGCTTAAGATTATGCTTGCTTGTGCTTGTTAGATAGTTGGATGTGTGCATGTGCTTAATTATGGGTGATGCTATGATTCTATTTGTTGCTCTAGCATGTATTGTATGATTTGTATGAAATGATTGATCACCCTAAACTGAACTTAATCAAATATACGACCAATAATCATAATCGGGCATGCATGGCAACTCGTTAGGGGAACTTAGGACTCTCCGGCCAAATACCGACCCCTTCGAAAGGGATAGCGCAGAATTGCATAATGGTCCCTTCTTTATCCTCAGTCAAACTAAGTGACAGGTGAGGAGGTCACGGCGAAGGTGAAGTCAGTGGTTCGAAAGTAGTCGCGGAAAGAGCGAGGTCTCCATTGCACAAACCTGGGTTTAGTCGTGAGTTGTTACATTAATGGCAACTCCTCAATCCGGATTAGAGCAAGCGCAATTTCTCTAATCTAGCGACGGGCCGGACAACGTCGTGCGATGGCATTTGCTTGTACATGCATTGCACCTAATAAGTTGATTGATAACCCTGTTATGTGTTTATGGTATAGTTTTAATTCCTCCATCCTAACTCACTGAGTTGTGGTTGCTCACACCCCTATAAACGTCGTGCAGGTGCTGGCTAAGAAATAGCAAACAACTACTCTGAAGCTAGCAACTGCTGGATCCTAGAGAGTGAGGAAAAACATTGAAGAATAAACACATATTTTTAAGGTCTAAGTTTTTATTTTAGAATTATTTTCCGTTTCCGAATAATGTAATAACTAGGAAATATATTACAAAGAAATATTGTAAACTTTAATTACAATAACTGAATTATAGCATATATATATAATTCCTCACTTTTATAGGTAAATGATTTATTTAAATTACAAACTGTTTACTTCAAAGCGGGTTAATCGTGGACGCCTTGTGTAGATCAGGTCTAAGATAGCCGTTGTAAGGCCGACTTCTATCTTATGATGGTTTATACGGCGGGGCTATTACGACTCTGCCGCTTCGGGACGTAACAATAAGAAGGTAAACACCTAAGCCTAGAGAGGTTTTAGATTATTTTGTTCTTCTTATTTTATTTTACAATTATTTTTTCAATCCAAGTCGAAAGTGATTCATTAAAAAAAGATCTAAATGTGTAGTCTGCATTTTAGTAACTCTTATATTAGCATTCAAAATATTCTACGAAAAAAAAAACTAATTGTATTTATGTATGACAAAAAGAATATGAATAGAATGTATAATAATTCTAAGAATAAAAAGTATGTTTTTAAGTACTTCTAATTCATAAGAAATTTCTTTTTTATTATATATTTCCTTAGTTAAAATGTTAATTGCCATGCAACATTTGTATTAAGTCTTGCCATGTATGCAATAGCTCTTATATTAAATTTCAAAATACTAAATTTAGGAACTTTGATTGCACAAATGTATGACAAAAAGAATATCAATCAAATGTATGACAATCATAGGAATAAAAAGTATACTTTTAAGTACTTCTATATTGTAATAAATCGCAAGTATGTTAGGTTTCTAGTGCATCTTTGGTTTTGATAAATGTAATAATGCATGATGTACTTTTTTGTTTTTGCAAGCAAAAAGAATTTTGCATTCCTAGCTACACAGTTCAATAAGTGGCATAGGACGAAGATTTAGCTGGGAAATGAAAAAGGAAAGAGTGAAGTATGAATGCGTGATGAAAAGAATATTGATGGAATGAATGACAATCTTAAATAAAAAAATGTGTTTTTAAGTACTTCTATTTCAAAGTGAATAAGAAAAAACTCTCTCCAACATGACCTCTCATATACTTTCTTCTACTTGAAAAACTTCCTTTGCTAAAACATCCTCTTTCATTCCTCCTCTACATATCAAGAAAAAAAGATTGAAGCCCATTGAAGATCTTGAATATGAAATCCACTTTAAAGGGATAAGATCAGAACTACACAAGTAGGTAGAAGGAATAAGTGAAGGCTTGGGAAATCAATCAAAAGAAAAGGAGCAATCAAGCAGCACAAAAGTTTAAGCTAAAAACAATAGGAAGCAATCTTATAAAGAGAAGGTTATACATAACATACTGAATGCTTATGCAGCCAATTTCGGTTTACATGAGCAAATAAAGGAAGATGATGTAGATAGAGAAGAAGGAGAGTGAACATTTGAGCATCTAGCAAATCAGCTCAAGAATGATAATCAAATTCATAACAAACCAGATACAAGAATAATTACCTTACCTCAAGAAATTAAGAAGAAGCCGCATTCTCTACGGTGTAAATCCTTAATCATAAAGTCATATAGACAACCATTAGGTTACAAAATATTATATAATAAATTGCAATACTTATGGAGTTTTATGATAGGCTTTAACATAATAGCATTAGATGTTAGATTTTATTATGTGAATTTTTATTCAAAAGATGATCTTAATAGAGTAATAAAAAATGGTCCCCAATTCATCAATGGTAGTTTTTTAACAACACAACCATGAGAACCAAAATTTTAAGCTTCTATGGCTACTTATAATTCAATTGCTGTATGGGTTAAAATCCTATAATTGCCATTGGAGTACTATGATCCAAGAAGTCTCGTACTAATAGGAGAAACAATTGGGCCAGTTTTACGGATAGATACATATACATTAATGTAAGAAGAGGTAAATTCACATGTTTTTGCATTCAAGTAAATTTTCATAAGCTACTTGTTCACTCAATAATCCTTAATGGATACATTTATGAAGAACAGTATGAAGAAATTAAAAATTTATATTTCAACTGTGGTTGCATTGGTCACCCTATATATCTCTACCGTCAGGTCAAGAAGCCTAAGGTATCATCAAATTCAAAACAAAGCTTTAGAAAATCAAGAAGGGAGGAGAATTCTCAAATGATGAATGAAGAAACCACAAATGGTGACATGTTAAACAATAAAGAAGAACAAAAGGCAAATGTAGAAGAAGGCAATAAACTGCTAATGGAGAATAATTATATTAAAATGGCAAGTGTAAATGGATGGTTATATAGAAAAGAGGAGTTGCAAAAAATAAGAGTAACTATTCCCATACTAGACAAGTCACAGTTCTAATATAAGGTCGAGTTTTATCCCAAAAGATAGCCAAGCGGCAGCTACACAAGTACAGAATTATAAATGGGAGAGGAAAATAAAAGACTCGAGTCAAAGTCTTTCAAAATTGAATTTTATTAAAAAAGATAAGGGAAAAAAAGAAGAAGAAAAAGAAGAAATTTAAAGATAAAACATAGGGGATATTATCGAGGCAAATGAAGCCTTGAATAATGAGCTTACTTTCCAAGTTGCAAGCTCACAACAACAAAAATTGAACACTACACAAAGAAGGTTAACAAAAGTAAAAAACTTAGCTAGGAAAATCAATATAAGACACTTGCATCATGACTATGAAGTGGCCTAAATAGACAAAAGCTTCAAAATGATGTATCTACCACTGAACAATAGAACGAAGAAAGTTCTAATCCACTTAGAGGACATAAAGATACCATTATGAGAGATATTCCCATCTCATAAAGTCCCTATGATCAAACCAGCGATGACGGAAATGGACAATGTTATTACATTAACATGGCTGGGACAGACTATAAGGACAAGGAGAGAATATCTTGTATTCATCTTGGTGGCCACATTATTAGAAGACATTTACCCCTTCGTGTGAATAAAGAGGCAGGAGATGACTCTTAAGATGGTAGTCCAAAAATTTTCGAAACAATAAATTTGCTTGTGCCAAAGTACACACTACTAACAAGTTACTTGCTAAAGAAAGCACAAACGGTGCTTATGTTGTCAACAAATGTGGAGGAGACATTAGCCATAATTGACACAAAGGAAACACCAGCAAACTTTAACCTTAAAACTCATGCAACTATGGTGGAAACAAATGAGATCATCTATTACGCCTCGAAACTATAGAGTCGCAACAGTCCCGCCATGTAAATTAACCAATGACGGTAACTAACCTTATAATCCTTATCATAGATATAATTTACACAAGGCATCCACAACTCCTCATTTTGAAATAAACAACTAAATTAAGATTTAATCTAAAATTTACATAAAAAGCTAAAATCTTAAGTCATATACATATACATAATTACATCCACATTATCTTAAAATCTTAGGAAACTACATATACTATAGTAGTTAGCTAACTTACATATCACATATCAATTCATAAACCTAAACAATACTGATAGGGCATTTTAAAGACTCGATCGTGTAGTCGGTTGATCTTCACTCCCCCATAGTTTAAAAAAGAAACTGACCTCTAGATAATTGTATCACAACATATCAGTTAGAACCTACAAGAAAATCTATATAGGTATGAGTAATCACAGCTCAGTAAGTTAGGTTGGAGACTTATGAATGCATAACAAACACAAACAGGGTGATTAATTAATTAATTCCATGCAATGTAACATGTAAGTACCATTACACAACATAGTCTGGTCCGTTGTGAAATCAGAGTAATTTCACCCTCTCCAATTCGGGTTGAGGAGTTTCATGGTTATACAACAGCTCACAATCAAACCTAAGTTTGTGTAATAGAGACATTACTCCCTCCAAGACTATCTTTCGAACCATTACTCTCATCTTTATCGTAATCTCCTCTCCTATCACTTAGTTCAACTAAGGATAAAACAAAGACCATTTTGCTATCCAATGCTATCTTTTTCAAAGGTGTCGGTGTTTGGTTGAAGAATCCTAGTAGTCCCCTAAAAGGTTACAATGTATATCTAATTAGGGTATTTAGATCGGTTATAATTAGATACGATTTAGGGTGATCAAGTAATTTCATACCATTCAATTCACATTAATCACCAACCACAACATAGATTTCAACACGAAATCAAATACGTAAACACATGTATTTATATCTACTTACAAACACAATCATATACAATCTTAAGCCTCTGAATACTTTAAAATAATACTCTAAAATATGATAAAATATCAAACCCAACTCACTTAGAATCCTTAGTTCTCTCACTTAACTTGTCACAAATCGACTCATCTCCATGTGTCCTATAATATAAATACGCTTTTAATATTTATATCTTGATGATATATATATACTTTAGGTGATGATTTAACTCAATTTGTTTATTATCGATTCTATTTAGGTTAGTTTAAGATTCAATTTCCGAATCTGATTCCAATTTAGATTTTAAATTAGTTCTAACTATGAATATTATACATAAATCCAAAAAATATATTTTGAAGCCTAATGTGAAATTAATCACATTAGGCTCAAGTGTTCTAAGTATCACTTTTGGTCTTTAAGCAGTATTATAATTGCTTGGTACATTCTAATCCTCATTTATATACCGAATTTACTCTTGATATAAGAAAATTTTATATTTTTCCTATAATTATCTAAATTGATGTTTTCTATTAGATTCATTATAATTAATATTGTTATTATATTATCCGTTTTAACCTATTATTTTATATTTATTATAATTCCAATTCCATATACTCTTAAAATCACTTATATTTACTACATTATACTCCTAATAATCATATCTAACACCTTAAATACTACAATTATCATACCACATTATATATGAACATCTTAAAATACCTAATTATTCACTAAATCAGTAGTTATTCAATTAACAATTAATTAACCTAAAAATTACTTAAAAATTTTCAAAAATTCATTTCTTAAAAAGGGTTTTATAGCATTGTTCTATATTACCTAAGTAGTTTATACAAAATTTTAAGCCTAAAATTACACTCATAAGGCTATTTATTTCTAAATTAAAACACGCTCGATTTTACACAATTTCTTAAGCACTACATATTTCCAAGTATAATTAAATCAAACCAATATTTTTTCTTAAATATATGTATAATAAAACATCAGAATACTAAAAGTCATAAATTTCTAGATAAAATTGATAAATTTAATAAATTACATAAAATCAAGCTGAAATCAAATTCACTTGGCTATTACACTTCCAACCACTGGTGATGATCTTATGGGTATTGGCTAGTCCAGGCGGTAGTGGTGGGGTGTGTTGGTAGCAACAGTTCAGTTCCAATTGGTTATGGGTCATAAGTTTGGTCTAAATGCTCTAATTGCATAATTTTTTTGTAAATTTTAGGAAAAACCCTAATCTTCTCTTTTTTCAGTTCTCTCCAATTTTCTAAGACTCCAAACAAACCAAATAAACTTTTGATTGAGTTTGGGTATTTATAGAGCTACTTAGGATTTTTTCTCATTTAATTGAGTTGACATTTGCCTTATCTATTCTTAATTTTGACTTTCTAATTAGTTGATTTTAATTGGTTGAATTTTTCTTCTTAATCCTAGCATGCCACAACCTTGATCTAGACAATTCTCCATTTTTTTAAATTTTTTTCTGATTTTTCCTTGATTTTTTGTAATTTTCTTTAATTATTTAGCTTTTTGAGCATTTTTGAGCATTTTTTGGGCATTTTAAGTAATTTCACATATTTTCACCTACACATAAATACATATAAATATAAGTAAATACTCCTAAATATTATTTATGTTATTCTATGATTTTTAGTATGTATATAACTTATCTCTAGTAACTCATTAGTTATTGGAACTTATTTTATACATTTCCAATAAATAACATATAATATATTTAAAATTTAATATTATAATATTCTATTATTTTCTTACTTATTTTCCTAAATTCAAACTTACAAAATCACTTTTACTAATATTTCTAACGTTATTATAATAATTTAAGTTTTATCGGATCCTTTAATTAATCATTCTAAATTTTACGTACTAAATCCGATCCTATGGTCATAGGGCTTACATCATCTATTATAATTCAACATTAACACATGAAGGAATGAGAGCACATCCTACTTTGCCTAGGCTTATGAGGATTTTAGTATAGAATGTGTATGGGTTAAATACATAGAACAAGCAAGATGCAGTTTTGATGGCATTTACTAAATATATGCTTGTCATGGTAGCTCTTCTAGAAACGAAAACGTCAAAGGCTACTTTGTATCTATTTCATTATATTTCATAGCTTGATGGTCATACGTGTGTAGAGGCGAGAGGGCTCAATGGAGGCATGTTGCTTTTGTGGAACGGAAAAGTAATGGAGGTGCATATTAAAAAAAAAAAAAAACTTTTCAAGAGATTGACATTGAGGTTAAGGTTAGTAATTTAACTTACACATGATTTTTATTTGTTAAATATGGTTCTGTAAACTTGAATGAAAAATTGGAATTATGAGAAAATCTAAAAGAGCAAGCGCATTTCGTAAATAATACACCTTGGTACATAATAGATGATTTCAATAATGTCATTAAAAGAGTTGATTGTTAGGGTGCATAATATGCGATTTCAATAATGTCATTAAAAGAGTTGATTGCTGGGGTGGTGGGCAATATCCACAAAATAAAGCTTATAGATATGCAGAATATATGAATTATTGTAGCCTTAATGACATGGGTTATGCAAGGAAATCCATATACTTAGTCTAACAAGTAGGACTAACCTCACTCATTCAAAGGAGGCTAGATAAGGGGTGGTGTAATAAGGCTTGATATAACACTTACCTTGAATAAAAAAATTTTCACCTACAAAAGTAACTTAGTGATCACAACTCATTTCTGTTATTAACACATCCAAGTCAGGTGAAAGGAACACTTGAAAAACCATTTCGGTTTCAACCAATTTGGTTTCTAGGTTTGACTTGTATTAAGTTAATTAAAGAAGTTTGGGAGTAGCAAAATCATCATGTTATTATAACTGTACAAGTTATCCCAAGCTATCTAAGGGATTAGAATAAGAAAACTTTTGGTAATATATTTTACCAAAAAGGAAAGCCTTAAGAAAGCTTGAAGGATTGGATAAAGCTTTGAATATATATCCATTCGAGTTTTTAATAAAACTTAAGAAATCGCTCAAAGAAGAACTTAATGTCCTTTTAGAACAAGAAGAGTTACTGTGGAAAAGGAAATCAAGGGTTAAATGGATAAAGGATAGTGAGAGAAACACAGCATACTGTCATGTCGTGGTTCAAAATAAGAGGGCTAAGAACAAAATAATGGCAATAAAAACTAACAAGAGCAATAGTATTATGAATCTAAGAAATTTTAAGATATTTTTGTTACATATTTTTGAAAATTATATAGTTCTAAAAAAGAAAGTGGCTTAATACTTAACCCCTTTAATATAATCTTAGGAAGGAGGTTAAATCAATAGCAAAGGTTGCAGATAAAGCAATAAATAACTAAGTAAGAAGCATATAGTGTACTTATGTAAATGAATTCATAGAAGACAACAAGAAATAATGGATTTTATGCCTTCTTTTATAAAAATTGGTAGGTATCTTAGGAGATGAGCTAGTACGCCTAGTTCAGCAATGTGTTAAAAATGGTGAACTTCCCCCCTCACTTAATAAGACACTCATTTGTTTAATACACTAGAAAGATCGAACATGTACTCCAAAGGAGTTTAGGCCTTTATGCTTGTGTAACACTATTTATAAACTAATCACAAAGTTGCTAGTGAATAGATTAAGGCTTATGTTGGAGGAATTGATTCACCCTGCATAAGTTAGCTTCATTAAATGAAGGAAAGCAATAGATAATATCATTTTAGTTGATGAGATCTTGCATAGTTGTTGTAGGAAAATGAATAGGAAAGACTGGATGATTATTAAGATAGATTTGAAGGAGGCTTTCGACACAATTGAATAGGATTTCTTATATTGGGTGCTAAGAAGTTTTAACTTTCCGCTTAGTTGGATTAAGTTGATTACTTCATGTTTAAGTACAACTACGACAAATATCTTAATAAATGGGTATAAATCTCAACCAATCTTCCCTAACAGAGGTATAGGATAGAGGGATCCTTTGTCCCTTTATCTATTTATTCTAAGGACGGAGATATTGAGTAGGCTTATTGAAACTAAATCAAGAGAAGGTAAATGGGAAGGATTTAAAATGAAGGGAAGCAAGTTATATATTACATATGTTCTATTTGCAAATGATGTTGTTTTATTTGCAAGAGCAACAAGAGAAAAATGCAATTGTAGTCGAAGAGGTGCTTGAAAGCTTCATAAAGTTATTAAGGTTGGGACTTAGTTATAAAAAATCATCTATCTTCTTTTCAATAAACACCTCTACTAATTTAAAGAATTATATTGGAGATATCTTGAATATGAAAAAAGTTAATTCGATTGGCAGGTATCTAAGCTTCCCTCTACACTAAAGCAAAAAAACCAACCAGTAAGTAGTTAAGGCTAGTAATTGAGAAAGCTCAATCAAAGCTTTTAGGTTGGAAAGCTAGGTGATAGGATCCTAATTACCTATATTTTATAGAGTGATTTTTTTATAATTTTTCCCTTAAATTTTGAGTTTATTTTGAGAAAATGATACTTAATTGAGTAAAATCTTGTTTTGTAGGTTTTGGAATGATTTATGGATGGAAATGAGAAAATAGAAATAAGTTTAAGTCAATTTGGAGCTAAAACAAGGAAGTTATAAAGTTTTGATAATTAACATGACCAAACGACACAACTTTATCATTTCTAGAGGAATTTGAAGCGAAAATATGAGTGATTAGTAGAGAGCATGACCCAAAAGACAAAACCATCTCCAAGTCAAGTCACTCCTAAATTTCATGAAGCTATGAAAAAGATTCAAAAAAAAAAAAAATTGATAGAGTGTATTAAGAATGACATGACCAAGTGATACGGTCGTATTATCAACTATGAATTCTTTATTTCATTCCTCTTATTCAAGGCTTCTTTAAGGTTTTTTGTGAGAACTTTAGCACATCTTCTAAAGAGAAATTCAAGAGTAAAACACTCAAGAGAGCATAAAACTTCAAGAATTCAAGATTCAAGAGTCTTTTCATTGCATCCATGGATCTTTCTTCTACTTTACTTTTAGTTTTTATCAAATATTGTTATTTTATCATGAGTAGAGAGTAGATTTTTGTATCTAAGTCTTGTAGAACTTAAATATATTATGTGACAATTGTTTTTATTAAATCTAATGAAATTCTTTAGTTTTCTTGAATTTATTATGCTTAGTTAATTGTTTGGATTGATATTTCCATAGGGATTAATTTAAAAATCTAATATTGTATAGGAAGATCAAGAGATTTCTTATATGATTAGATTTACTCATAATTGATCTGGGTTTTTGCATTGCTAGAGATAAATTGTAAGATTTTTTTGAACTTTAACATTATCTTTAAGAGATTTCACTGCAAGTTAATGTGATCTTAGGTTATACTATTGAGAAAATATTTTAATAAGTAATCTAAAGACTGAGATTAATAGGCTTAAGAAAGCTATTAGCTTTAATAGAGAATTCTCTCTATAAAGAAAATTAACAATTAAATTAGATTATCTTTAGTGAAAGTCGCATGTGTAGGTTTAGGGAAGCGAGATCTAGGTACGCCATCGAGTCTTGAATTAAATCTTAAATTGATTACTTTCTTGTTTTAGTTCTTGATTAGTTGTTAAAGTTATTAGTTACTGCAATTGAATTTACCAGTTAAATAATAGAGTTAAAATTAGTATTAATATTGGGGGTCTCTAAAAGATTGACTTAGACTCATATTTGCTATACTAGAATTTGATAGGTGTACTTGCCTTATATTGCTAGACAACTCAATATATGTAGTAGGCTAATCCTAAACAAATCAATGTTGGAAGCCCTGCTAACTTACTTTATACAAGTATCTAAACTCCCTAAGAAGATATTGCAAAAATTAAATAAGATCATTAAACACTTTCTATGGAATGGAGTTAACGACATGAATAAGATTCATTAGATAAATTGGGAAAAATTGACAAAATGAAAAAATGATAGAGGATTGGATATTTTCAATTTGGAAGCAAGGAATGAAGCTTGTACAATAAAAAGATATTAGGAATTCAAGTACAAGCATTTATTATGGGTGGAACTCCTAAAAGCCGAACATAGAAAAATAAGAAATGAGGGTAAATTTCTAAGATTTGCAACTGTTTCACATTTCGCAAAGGAGTTAAACACAAGTCAAGCCCGGTGTTTAGAAAATGATAATAAGTGCATAGTGGATGGGAGAACTATAAACATTTAGGTAGAAAGATGGTGTGGTAAATATATAATGAAGTAATGCATTTAGGGTCAAATACATGTACAAGTTGTCAATTTAACCATTGCTGATTATTGGATATCCCCTTATGAATGGGATGAAGATAAAATATGGTTTAGTATGGTTGATATCATCCTAAATATAGTAGGTCCTATAGTACTTCAATAAAAACTAGATGTGGGGCTAGTGAGAAGCCAGACATCCAACAATCAGCATGCCTTAAGCACCCATACACACTTCACCAATTTCATACACGTTGCCCACCAAGATCACTAGCATGATACATTAACAAATGCGAACACAACGACTATACATGATTCGAGCAATTTAGGTAAAAAATTATTTTTTTCTTTATTTTTTTATTTATTAGTTATTTATTTTATTAGTTAGTTTTATTGTTTTTTTTTTACTAATCTATTTTTGTTCAAGTGTAGGTTTTTTTATTATTTATTTTATTGTGTATTTTTCTATACAATTCCAATTTTCCATAAAATTTAGTTAAATTGTATTTTTTTAATAAAATCATGTTTTTTTTAAATATACATATCTTACGGTTGAGATACGTATCTTGCAATTATGATTTAGAAAAAATACGTATTTAGTGGTTAAGATTTGAAAAAGATATATACGAAAATAGATATCTAATTGTATCTTCAACATATTTTATAGTTAGGATTTAGAAAAGATGTTTTTTTTATACATAGTGTTCTTAAAAAAATAAAAATCTTAATCGGGGTTCTCAAAAGGATTTAATTAGTTAGGGTTTTCTTTAATTCAGAAAAATTAGATTTTTTAGGTTTTTTAAATAATAATAATAAATTGATAAATAAACGTAAACCCAGCTCGATTTTCGAAATAAAAAGAATTCACCTATTAAATATTTTATAAAAAGAGAATTACAACCAATTTGATTTTAACTAGTAGGTACGTATACACTTTTGGGGCAACTACATAAAAAAATAAAGAACTTTTTTTCCCTTTTTCTTAGAAATTCGTAATACAAAAAATAATCTAAAAATCACTTTAGTTATTTTTTGTATGTTTAGGTATATTTTTAGTTTTTTTTTTAAGAAAATTGTAAAAATAAAGCCCATCAATTTTTCTTTAGTTTTTACATGGTAATTTAGTCTTAATAGGTTAGCTCTTGAACATGGTCTTTTTTGGTTATTTATTCTAAGAATCATTTTTTAGAAAATTTGCAGATTAGTGGCTAAATTAGGGTTTTTCCACCTGAAAACCTTAATTTAATTTTTTTACCAATTGAACAGGTTGGCGACTCCAATTTTTAAAATTTTTTAGAAAAATATTTCCTTAATTTAATGTCGAGTAATTTATATTAAACGGGCTGTGTTTGATATTAGTTAAATTAAGGAAATCAAAATAAGACTTGACAAAATTGGCGACTCTACTATAGAAGCCTAATAGGCTAACCATGTGAAAATTAAGAATTATTGATGGGTTTTTGTACTTTCATTTCTTTAATTATATTATAGTTGTACTAATTATTTTTTTATTGATGCAGGCCCTAAGAAAAAGCTCAACTTAATGGGCCTTGTTGGGGAATTAGGGGGGTTTTTTCTATTCTTAGTAATCATTTGCATATTTAGATATGGTCGAACCTAGGCCTCCTTATGAACTTAGAATGGGCCACCATTGTGTAACCCTCAGGTTGCTGGGCTCTTTACCCTCGCCTGAAGATAATAGGCAAGCCCACTTAGACTTCAATGTAGCCCACTAGGCTTCTCTTCGAAAAGTCTTAGAGCTATAGAACTTGAGACCTGTAGACCCTATCCTCTTGCATCATTCTTTTTGAAAAAGGGCTAGTTTATTTTCAATTATAGGAAAAGCCTAATCAATTTGTGGTTGGTTCAATTTTATTCTTCAAAAGGGGAAATTAAAAAAAAAAAACCAATAAACCTTATATATAAGTATTCACAAACTTCATTTTTTAAAAAAAAAAAATCGTATTTCAGACCTACTTATTTATAAGGGTATTTCCTGATCGCGGATTTGTAATTCTTCCTATAATCTATTTACTACTGACTGTAGACACCAAATTTTTGCCCCCTTTTATTTTTTAAATTAGGTTATATGGTTCTAAATTACAAAAATTTCAAAAAAATAGAAAATTAAAGAAAGTCCCAAAAAATGAAGAAATTTAGAAAAATAAAAATTCTAGAAAAATATAAGAAAATAAAAAAAAAACACAAAAAATAAGAAATTTAGAAAATGCAAAAAAAAAAAGAGAAAATTTGAAAAAATCACAAAAATAAAAAAAAATAAATAAAAGATTTTAGAAGATAACATTTTGTTAGATTAAATTTAGGTTTAGAAGTTAAGCCATTGAACCAAGGCTTAGATTTAAATACGGCCTAAGTTGACCGAGTCCGCACATATGGATAAGGCACAGGCCAACAGCCTGACGGTTAAGCATATGGACATAGCACTAGCATTAAGCATGAGATCTTAGGTTTGAAACTTAGCAAAGGTAGGAAAGCCTTTTTTCTACTTTTTGTTTTTCGTACATTAGAGACTACCACGTGTCTTGACACGTAGTATAATCGGATTGGATGACCTTTGCTGACATGGCGCCATGTGGCATGCCATGTCAACTGCCACATGTCAAGTGTGATACGCAGTAGGTCAGGGTTTGTCAAGTCGGCTGACGTGGCACCACATCAGCACTTTCCCTCGATTTTCCTCCATTTTCTCTTGATTTTCCTCAGCTTTCCTTCTCAAGAATAGCTCACTCCTACCACCTTAGTTTCAATTTCTACACAAATTCCATACACAGGCTCGTGGTTTCTTGCATTAATCTCACACTAGACATAGCCTACTATGAATCGGTACAGAAAACGCGTCCAAGTTCAGTCAATTACGCATTCAAATCGAGCTTCAAAGATTGGAAAAAAACTGAGAATTCGGCTATTTTCATTAACTTCAATTTGAGCTTTCCTTTATTACTAAGATGAAATCCAAATATAAATAGGGACGTCAATGAGCAGAAGATCCATCCCTAAGCTTTAGAATCAATTCTTAAGCTCCCTTTCTCTCTGGCGATTCTCTTTCTCTTTCTAGCTCACTCTTTCTCTCTTCGATTCCCTCTCTTCACTCTGACCCAAGCTGAGCCACCGCTCAAGGAAGACTCCTCACGACTTAGGCTCCTCGATACAACTTTCCTCGACCTCCGCCGTGCCCCCTAGCAGCACCGCCGATGACTACCCCAAGCTACAGCACTCGACCTACCCCCTTATTCTCAATCCATAACTGACAAAAAACTCCTCACCCCCTCGCTTTGGCCACTAGAACTGCCCGAATAGTCCTCTGCCGCCATTGCTATTGAAGGCATTGAAGCCCGACCTAGAACCAGTGAAGCGACCCCACCCAACCCGACCCACCTAAGTCCGACTAGCGCATCCGAATCCACCCAAAGCTTTTTCTTTCATTTAGTATTGTTGTTTTATTTATTTTTATTTTATTTTATTTATTTGTTTTGTTTAAATGTAATATAAAAAAAGGAAGAAAAAAAGAAAAAAGAAGAAGGTAATTTTGTTTTATTTTATTAAATAAGTAATAAGTGATAAGTGATGAATAAATTAAGAAAAAAACATGAAGTAAATAAAATGAAATAAATAATAAATAGGTAAATAAAAAATTATGATTTCTTTTCTCATACTTAGAAAAATTAAGTTTTCTAAAAATAAATGAAAATAAATAGACCTTTTTTTCAAATTAGGACGATTTTAGAGTTTCCAAAAATAAAACACCAATTAGGATTCCTTAAAAGAATTTCCTTGGATAAATTGAATTGGGTAAAAATGTAAATACAACCCTTTTTTCAAAAATTAAAATCAAATCACCCACTAAATTTTTTTTTTTATAAAAGAACTACATGCGTCTGATCCCGAATAGCGGGTACATAGGCACCCGTATGCAAGTATAGGGTGACGTAAAATATGGAAAGTTTTATTTTTCCCATTTTTAGATATTTAGGTAAATTAACCAATTTAGTCGCACGTATCATAATTAGATTTTTTTAGAAATTAAAGGGTATATTTAAAAAGCGAAATTAAATTCGAAAAGTTAAAAGTGGTACCCGTTTAGGGTTTAATAAATTAGCCCCCGAATTCAGATCTCTAGTTTTCAAAAAAGCCATTTTACAAATTGGTTTTTTAATCGATAGTCCGGTAGCTAAGTTATAACCAATCCACCTAATTGGTCATAACTTAACCCCTTTTCTCGACTTCGGTCAAGTGGCGACTTCAAATTTTTTCAAGTTGGAATAAAAATCTTCTTTAAACTCTAATCTAGGATCAATATTAAACGGGTAGAATTTAGTACCGATAGGTTTAGAAAAGACCTAATTTTATAAAAAGAACCCGAAGGGTGAAAAACTAGGCTCGACATCGACCCTTATTACATTAAATGCGTGTGTAGCATAGTACATTTCTTTTATTTGATTTGATTTTGCTAATACTCATTTCCATTTAATTGTTTTCATTCTTTATATTATATGTGTTTTCTTTTATCGTCTCTTGGTGAGTGAAAAGCTGTATAATTTCTAAGAAAATTATTTGAAAAAGCTGCAAAATTATTAATATCATATATAACTTTATTGTAAATTTAGTGATCTCGTTGTAAATACTACATCATTTCATTTTTTTTTATGTAATTTAGATATGGAAAGTTAGGGCAGTGTTAATTCAGAGCTCGTCCACGCGATCTAGTTGGATAAGTATTCCTTCCCCGAAGACATCTTAAGAGATTGGTTTAACTAGCTTCCGGCCATTATGCAAGATCACATTCGTAAGAAGATTGGGTTAGTCATATTCCTCATGCGGGTCTAACTCCACTAGCCTCAAATTCAAGCCTTTGTCTATTACTGAGATCTAGAATCTACAGTTTTCAATTGCGACCCACATGTATTAACACCCACTTTAGAAGAATACCCGTAACTACTTAGTGCTCCGCCTCTCAAAGCAGGCATAATTATCCTAGATCTCAAAGTCCAACCCAAGAAAGCTTTCATGACCTTGTTGGGAGTCAAAAAGTCAACCTAGCACCGTACTTATCTTTAGAGGGCAAGAAATGTCTCGGTATCTTAAGATTAGTAAAGTGGTTCTCAAGTGCAGATGCTTACCAGAAATACCTTTAGATCTTTTGTGAAGGATACGAATCATGGGCTGAGAAGAGAGTCAATACCTTTATCGTAGCAGTGTTTGGGATAGTGCTATTTCCCGTCAAATATGGTCAAGTCCATTATAGGGTAACAAAGCTAGTAACTTAATTCTTAGCCGGTAAATCCTATATACTGGGGCTATTGGCAGAACATTCAGGACACTCACCCACATGAAGAAACAAGGGCATAGTCATTTCATGACTAACCTTACAATCTTTGCCGTGTGGTTTCTTAGTTACACATAAGGGTATAGAGGGAACCTTCCCAGAGAGTCTTTAACTCGAAATATGAACCTGATTGACAACTTTACTTGTCACCTTAAGGTACTAGATGAAGCTCGGTTTAATGGATAGGTGTCAGTCATTAGCAAAATGCAGCCAGTAGGCTTTATGTTTGCTATGTGGTTTCTCAGTTACATACAGGGGTATAGAGAGAACCTTCCCAAAGAGTCCTTAACTCGAAATATGAACTTGATTGACAACTTTGCCCGTCACCTTAAGGTACCAGATGAAACTCGGTTTAATGGATGAGTATCAGTCATTAACAAAATGCAGCCAGTAGACTTTATGTGGATAGCTAGATAAAGCTACTGTACTTAAGCTGTCTTAGGGTGTATCGACTATGCAGGAATTGCCTTTATTGGTATTATGGGTTGTATAGAATATTTTTCAGCTTGTATCACCAGATAGTTAGGTTCGCTTCAAGAAATAGCCTACAAAGATTCCTTAAATGTCGTCACAATGAGTTATCAAGATCTTTGTCTACTCACGACTACTTTGATTCAACAATTAGCAAAACTCGTAAAGCTGTGGGAGCGGAGAGAAGTCGAGAAGATAGTTAATGTGGGAACTTTAATGGGCAAAGTTGGAGAATACCGAGCCACCAAGCAGTTCATTTATGATTAGTTAGAGAAAACTAGAAAGGTACGGTATGAAGCTTCAGACGTATTCAGACACGAGCTAAAACTAACACGTCTTTCACCTACCAAGTAGGCCTATTGAGACAAGATGGGCCAGAGTTAAAGCCTAATTCCAAGCAAGTAAGAGCATTATTGAAGAGTTAAAGTTGGAAAATGAGAGACTACTGAAAGAAAATCAATTCTTGAGGAGCATGATTCGAGAAAGGGATATTATAATCTGAAGACTTATGAGAGAAGTTGACGAAGCCTATCCTAGCCAGATTTGTCGGCTCTTATAGATATAGGATTTAAGTTTTTAGAAAGATTAGTTAGGAGTTTTTCTTTTCTTTCCTTTTCATTTCTTTTCGTTTAATGTGTTATATAAGTTAGATTTTACAATTATTAATAAATTTGTAGCTTTATCAAATGAAAATTTTTATTGATTGCGCAGTCTCTTGCTCATTATTTTTTTTCCTTGATATTGAATTTTTAATAAAAAAACAAAAAAGAAGAAGAAGCAAACAACAAAAAAAAAAATCACAAAAAAAAAGAAACAACAATAAATTTTTAGTTCACCAAAAAAGTCTAAAACTTGGGTTTTTGCATAGGATTTCGAATATAGCATCCAAGCAAGTAAACTCAATTAGAAGCCCAATATTCACTCATTCTAAGGCAAGAATGTCAACTCAGGGTACTGGAAACGCCAATCAAATCGAGCCCAACTCGAGAGTCATAACCTTAATGGAAAACATGAACAAGATGGCTGAACAGATCCAAGCTCTTACTTAGGCTATTAAGATTCTTAATAATAGACAAAGATCTTAAGTCAACCTTAATCAGAATGCAGAAGCGACCCTTTCCCCTGAATTGGAAGATGAAGAATCGGTTCCTAATGCTGAGATATGGAGAAAAGAGATTGAAGAGAAATATCAAGAGATGAAAAGAAAGTTTATACAGAAGTTAACTAAGAAAATGAAAACCTTAGAAATAGTTAACGGGTTTGAACAGATGGGGATGATAAACTTGCTGAAATATGAAGATGATGACTTCCTGAAAAGATTTAAAGCGCCAAAATTCGAGAAGTACGATGGGACCAGCTACCCGAAGCTCCACATTAGGTTGTAAATCAAGAAAATGAGGAAATACACAAAGTATGACAAGGTAATGGTTCAGACTTTTCAAGATAGTTTGACTGGGCCCGCTTTAACTTGGTATGCGCAACTGAACTTGAATGAAATCGATACTTAGGATAAATTAGCACGGGCTTTCTACAACCAGTATAGGTTCAACATTGAAGTGGCCCCGTCTATGTGGGATCTCAATAATCTATGAAAGAAAGCCAACAAAAACTTTAAAGAGTATGCTTAGAGATGGAGGGGCATGGTAATTAAGGTGACTCTACCCTTAATAGAAAAGGATTTGACCTTTGCTTTCTTCAACACTCTTGGAAGCCCATATTACCAACATCTGGTTGGACACTCCACCCTTAACTTTGCAAAAATTGTGGCCTCGGGGTGCCAAATTGAGAAAGTTATTGCTATTAGAAGGCTTCCTAATCTTGAAGCAGCTAAGAAGTAGACACCTCCTATAGGATTTTCTAACAAAACCAAAGAAATTACCGTAAACGTTATCAATACCAGCAACCTTATTAGACCTACAGCCTTAGTAGCCATGACAAGAGGATCTAATCCCCTGCCAAATCCGAGTAAAAATAATTGCCCGCAAAGGAGACAATTCACACATATTCCCATTCCTTGACGCCAAGTTATTGTACAACTCAAGAAAGAGAATCTTCTAACATTTAAAATACCAAAGGAGGGATAGAGACTGAGAGATTATAACCCGAAGCTTCGTTATGATTATCATTTGGGGCAAATGGGGCATTTTACGGACTAATGTTAGAGACTCAGACATAAGATCCAAGATCTTATCAATGCAAAATTGGTGTAATTGGATTTCATTCAAACTCCCACTCCGAACGTGGGTAACAATCTTCTATCGAATCATGGAAATTCAATCAATATGATCATAGCTGAAGTTTCTGAACCAGAGATTGATCTAAACAATCTCCCTATCACTATTGAAGAGATAGCTTGGAATATGAGGTAAGCCAGGTATTTATAGAATATGAATATCAGAGATAACACTCGGACTAGGCTGGCAATATATCAGTTGTTGAAGGATGGGAAGATAAAGAAAGCTGATATTATGGCTATGATGATTCCAAAACCACGAAAAAGAAGTACTCAAAAGGAGCTTAGAGAAAGGCATGAAGCTAGAGATCCGACGGTTGATACCCTAGGAGAACTGTCGGGGGAGTTTGAGTATTTGGTAGATTATGCCGGTTCACCCACTACATATGCTGATGAACCACCTACTGGATGGGGTCCTGAATTTGAGGAAAAAGATAAACTTATTATAGAAGCCAAGAAGATGCTTAAGATGGTTGGAATGATTGGAGATGGGCCTAAGCCATTGGTTTTTTAGTACTTTGGGAAAACTAAGGAGGTTGAAGAATTAGGAAAGCTTAAGAAAATTGCTTTCAATGTCCCGATCATTCCGGAGAATTATAAAGCAACCCCTTTGGATTACCAAGTAGTGAATCAGACAACCAGATCCTCATAACCTATGGTTGATGGGCTTATGCGCTTGGGACGAGTTTATGACCAGAACGAGGAAGCCAACAAGAAGTCTAGTATGAAAGAGGCTTTTCAAAAGATCTTTGAAGGTACAGATGATAAAGATCGGAATGTTGCCAAAAAGATAGTGAAAGCTAGTAAATATAAGATTATGGATTAGCTAGCCAATATACGGGCCTGGATCTCTCTAATGGGCTTGCTGTTATCATCAGATACTCACCAGGAAGTATTAATCAAAATTCTAAAGGATGTTAAAGTACTTAAAGGGATTTCCATTAAGAAGTTGGAATTGGCGGTGAACTCGATATTTACAATGGATTAGATTTCATTTTCATCAGATGAGTTAGGTGAAGAAGGAGACCAGCACACAAAACCCCTTTTAATAGTGGTTAAGTGTGCAGGGAAAGTGGTTGCTTAAGTATTAATAGATAATGGGTCTTCACTGAATGTGTGTTCCTTGGCAACACTAAATTTACTTAAAGTATATTCAACTGAAATAAAGCCCAGCTTAATTTCAATAAGAGCTTTTGATGAATCAAAGAGGGAGATAATTGGAGAAATTGGGTTGCAGGTCGAGATCGGTCCACAGATGTTTGCTATTCCATTTTAAGTTCTGGATATATTATGGACTTTTAATCTTCTATTGGGAAGATCGTGGATTCACTTAGCAAGGGCAATTCCGTCCAGCCTAAATTAAAAAGTGAAATTCATAGCCAATGAGCAATTTGTTACTATTCTTGGGGAACAAGACTATGAGATTTACAAAGAGGTAGCTATTCCATATGTTGAGAGTAAAGAATTGGAGGAACCAAGATTATAGATTTTTTATGAAGTTAGTATGATTAAAGAATCAAGACAAGGAGCATAGGGTCGTTCGAAACAGCCTAAGCAGCAGATTGGAATGTTTGGGCATGGATATGAGCTCACTGAATATGAGATCCAAGAAACGAAGGCTAAAGCTAGAGGCAAGAGAAGAGATCAGCTGTACTATGCTCACATGGACTTTCCAAATATTCGTTAGACATTCCCAGTACCAGCCGATGTTTAAGAGCCTAAAATAGCCAGTTTATCTAAGGTTTTGGCTCAGCAATGCAGCATCGATCCAGACGAGAAGAAAGACATTGGCATATCGGTTTCCTTAGGCAACTGGTTTTCTATTCCCATTAATAGGTCTCTTTAGAAAACCAATATTACATTAATTAAGAACATTTGATTTCAATAATTATTTCGATTTGTTAGGCCCTTTTCTTTCAAACAATTTGAATTTATTCAATAAAATTTGTTCATTTCTTTCTATCAATTCTTCCTTGTTGTTTATTCGTTGTCCTTTTCTTTTTCCTTTACTCTACAGATCCAATAAAAATAATGAACGTAATGGATACCTCGTGCATGTAAACAATAAAAGTAACAATATCACCTTCGGCCTTGCTGAGTCATATGTCAGAGATGATATTAAGACTCCAAGCAAAATACAAGAAAGTTGGCATCAATATGAATGGGGTAGAGTAATTATTGATGAACCAATGGTTGTAATTAATTTAGGGATAGAAGAAAATCCGTGAAACTTGAAAACTGGAGGTAATTTAATGGATGATCAAAAACAAGAGTTGTCATAATTGTTATCAGAATACTTGGGCATATTCGCTTGGTCTTATGAAGATATGTCCAGGTTAGATTCATCTATCATAGTTCACAAATTGCTAACAAGGAAAGAAATTAAACTGAAAAGACAAATGCTTAAGTGGTTTAGACTGGATATATTCCTCAAAATAAAAGAAGAATTGAAGAAATTGCTAGAAGTTGGGTTTATGGAAGTGTCAGCTTATCCCGAATAGGTAGCCAATATAATGCCAATGTTGAAGAAAAATGAGAAAGTTAAAGTCTGTGTAAATTTTCGTGATTTAAACTAAGAGATACCAAAGGACAACTTTCCTTTGCCGTATATTGACGTATTAGTGGATAATACTGCTGATAATCATATTTTCTCATTTATGGATGATTTTTCAGGATATAATCAGATTAAGATGACAAAAGAGAATAAAATCAAAACCACTTTCGTTACTACTTAGGAGTGTTTTGTTATCGTGTGATGCCTTTCGAGTTGAAGAACATTAGGGCAACTTATCAGCTTGCTATGGTTGCCTTGTTCCATGATATGATGCATCAAGAAATTGAAGTTTATGTAGATGATATGATCGCCAAATCCAAAGAGGATGAGAATCATGTAAATATCTTGTGTAAGCTATTTAAGCAGTTGAGAAAGTTTCAACTGAAACCGAACCTCGAAAAGTGCACTTCCGGAGTAACCTCAAGCAAATTGTTGGGGTTTGTAGTAAGTAAAAAAAGAATCGAAATGGACCCAGATAAAGTCAAGAAAATTGTAAACATGTCTGCACCAAAGTCTGTAAAAGAATTACGAAGACTGTTGGGGAGGTTAAATTACATCTCTCGGTTTGTATCGCAGCTAATTGATAAATGCAAATCGTTATTCAAACTTTTGGGAAGAACACATCAGTAGATTGGGGTGAAGAATGTGAGTAAGCATTTATTGAAATCAAGGAGTATCTCATGAATCTACCAATATTGGTTACTCCTACATCGAGACAGCCGTTGATTTTTTACTTGACGATTCTTCCTGAATCAATGGAGCATATCTTGGGACAAAAAGATAAAACAGGTAAAAAAGAGCATCCTATATATTACTTAAGCAAGAAATTTATAGAAGGCAAGCAAAAATATTCAAAGGTGGAAAGAACGTGTTGTACCTTAGTATGGGTGATGCATTTGCTCAAACAGTACACTCTCTATTATTCAATAGAGTTGTTGATAAAACATGACTTGTTAAGGTATGTAGTAGAAAAGTTGGCACTAATTGGGAGAATTTTGAAGTGGTAGATACTACTCTCTTGGTTTGATATTAAGTACATAAGTCAAAGTTTAGTCAAGGGGCAGGCGATGGCTGATCAATTGGCAAAATACTTATTAGAAGATTAGGATGATGGTTCAAAAGCACAATTTCTCAACGAAATTGTGATGATGGCAACTAAATTGAGTGGTGAGAAATTAAGATCGAGAATGTATTTTGATGGAGTAGCCAATATGTTTAGATGTAGGATAAGAGTAGTGTTCATATTACTTAAGGATAATCATTTCTCTATGGCAATCAGATTAAAATTTCCATATACCAACAACATAGTAGAATATGAAGCCTATACTTTGGTGCTCAAAATAGCGTTAGATATGGGAATACAAAAGCGTAAAGAATATGAACATTCTTCCCTTATAATTCTTCAGATCTTAGGAGAATATAAGACGAAAGATGAGAAATTGATACTTTATCATGAGCATTTAAGCAAGTTGATTGAAAAATTCAAAGAAATTTCATTCTCTTATATTCCAAGAACTCAGAATCAATTTGCTGATGCACTGGCTACGTTAACGTCAATGGTGAAAGTGATGGATGGGATAGAAATTCAACCCTTAAAGATTGAGGTAGAGGAAAAACCGGCTTTTTGCTTAACATTTGAAGAGAAGGAATTAAAAGAACCATGGTATCATGATATCAGAAAGTTACTTCAAGCGAGGGAATTTCCTAAAGATGCTGATAGAAAAGGTAGAAAAACTTTAAGAAGATTAGCAACTGATTTCTTGTTAAATGGAGCCACGTTGTACAAAAGATCACCAGATGCAAATTGTTGAGATGTATGAATGAAGAAGAAGTCGATAAATTAATGAAAGAAGTGCATAAGGGAGTATGTGGTCCTCACATGAATAGATATATGTTAGCTAGGAAAATCATGAGGATGAGATATTTTTGGATGACAATGGAATCAGATTGTATCAGGTACGTAAGGCACTATTACTTGTGTTAGGTGTATGCTAACAAAATCAATGCTTCTCCCTAAGAATTGCATGTATTGTCAACTCCTTAGCCTTTCTCAATGTAACAAATTGACATGATCGAACTAATTTCGCCAATAGCTTCAAACGGGCACAGATTCATTTTAGTCGCGATTGACTATTTTACCAAGTGGGTAGATGCAACGTCGTATACCATAGTGACTAAAGGAGTGGTAGTCAAGTTCCTGAAAAGAGATATTATTGCAAGATACGGTGTACCTAAGTCTATTATTACAAATAATAGGACAAATTTGAACAACAAGTTGATGGATGAAGTATGCAACCAATTCAAGATCAATCATAGAAACTCAACTCCATATTAACCTTAGATGAATGGGGCAGTTGAGGCTGCTAATAAGAACATCAAAAGAATTATTAAGAAGATGATGATCACTTATAAAGATTGGCATGAGATGCTCCCCTTTGCTCTCTTGGCTTAGAAAATTTCAGTCAGAACCTCTACTGGTGCAACACCGTATTCATTGGTGTATGGAACTGAAGCAATACTACCGGTGGGAGTGGAAATACCTTTGTTCCGAGTATTGGCAAAAACTTAGCTCAATGAAGCTGAGTAGGTAAAGAAACGAATGGAACATTTGAATTTCCTAGATAAAAAGAGGCTTGCAACGTTATGTCATGACTAGTGCTACCAACAGCGGATGATCCAAGCCTTTAATAAGAAAGTACACCTGAGGTATTTCAAAGAAGGAGACTTGGTGTTAAAGAAAGTATTGCCTAATGCAAAAGACCTTAGGGGCAAGTTTGTTTTGAATTATGAAGGCCCTTATCTGGTGAAATGGGTATTATCGAGAGGTGCATTAGTGTTAATAGAAATGGATAGCCTAGAATTAAGGAGACTTGTGAATTTAAATGCAGTTAAGTTGTATTATCCATGAAACCTAAGTTCAATAAAGATTTCAATTTTTCTTGAATTGTTTGTGGTTAATCTTTCATTGTTTACAAGAAAAGTTGATATCCATGAATATTCTCGAATTTGGATGGTCATCAACTGACAAACACTTCATCAATAAACCCTTGTATACTATGTTTCTCAACCTCATACACTTAAACACCAAACACTTACTAATGAATCTGAATCACCAGATAAATTAAAATAGAATATTTTTAATAATTTAATCTTATTTCTTTTGAAAAGAGATTTATCGTTTAAAAGTCATAGATAGTGAAAATTGTAACTTAGCGATGATGAAAGCAAAATCAAGATGTAAGCATGGTATGGTTATGAGACTCATTAGCAAAAGTTTTCAATTATGAAGAGGATTTTATTGAAGAAAAAGAGGAAAAAATGGAAAAAGAAAGAAAAAAGAAAAAAGGAAAAAAGACAAAGAGGAAAGAAGAAGCAAGCATAATCCTTTGGTGAAATTCTACTGCTTAAATGAGTGAATATTGGAAGTTAATGTGAGCATGCCAATTGGTTGCTATCCGAGAAATTTTCTATTCCTAGGTAAAATGACCCTAAAAGTCCTTGGAAGTGATATTTAGGAGAATTAAATCAAGTTTTCGAAATCTCGAAGATATCTATCCTCTTTGGATTAACCAAAACGAATTTTCAAGAGATCTATCCTTTTCAGATTAAATCAAAAGAAATCTCGAAGAAATTTCGAAGAAATTTATCCTTTTCAGATTATTCATCAAATCAAATCTCGAAGAGATCTAACTCCTTTGGATTATTCACCCAAACCAAAACTAGTTTTTTGAAACCATAAAGAGATCTATCCTCTTCAAATCAGTCATTAAAACCAAAAACAAAAAATCTCAAAGAAATCTATTATCTTCAGATTAATTAAAAAAAAATCTTGAAGAGATCTATCATCTTTAGATTGTTCATCAAATCAAAAGAAGCCTCGAAGAGATCTATCCTCTTTAGATAGTTCACCAAACCAAAAGAAATCTCGAAGAGATCTATTCTTTTTGGATTATTCACTAAATTAAGAGAAATCTCGAAAAGATCTATCCTCTTTGAATTATATACTAGATCAAGAGAAATCTTGAAGAGTTCTATCATCTTCAGATTATTCACCAAATCAAGACAAATCTCAAAGAGATCTATCCACTTTGGATCACTAAACAAAACCAAAATCCTCAAGAAATCTATCCTCTTTGGATCATTTACAAACCAAAACAAAGTTTTTTTTTTTTTGGAATATCGAAGAGATCTATTCTCTTCAGACTATCTACCAAAAAAAGTTTTTTAAATCTTAAAGAGAACTATCCACTTCGAATTATCCAAGTCGGGTTTGGCAAAAATGGGTATCTCTTTTATTTTTATAGCGAAGTTTTAATTGATCTTCTCTACAAAGAGAAGTAGCTGTAGATACCTTATTTTTGCCATTTTTCATTTTTGTTTTATTTTAGTTGAGCCAAGTTAAAAAATAAACAAAACCAAAAATGAGAAAATAAAAAAAAATTAAAAAAGAGAGTCGAGTCGTATCAAGTCGAATCATATTGAGTTGAGTTGTGTTGTATCAAGTAGTATTGTGTTGAGGCAAGTCATGACTTATCGAATTGAATCATATCAAGTCAAGTCGTGTTGAGTCGAGTCGCATTGGATTGTTTAAAATCAAATCGAATAACGATACGTGATTAATTTAATAAATTTTAAGTCGTTGAAGGATTAAACTTTATTAAAATAATTTTGCTCCAGTCCGATTTAAAGTAGACTTTTATCTAATTTATATTAGGCCGAAATAGACTTAAGATTTATTAAATAAGTTATTGGGCTATATTTAATTAGATCGAATTGGGCTTTGAAAAAATGAAAGCTTGAATTAAGTAGGGTTTCTAGAAGTTACGTTAAATATTTAAAGAATCATAACAGTATCTTTGATACAAAAAATACGATTAAGGGTTTATAAATAACACATCGACGAATGGATTGAAACATGTTTTTTTTTTTTTTAAGTACACAATTCCCCAAATATGTTTCACCTGCACCACTACAATTTACAAAACACAATAGAGCCGACTCACCTAAACTAATCTATCACCAACATAGTCAATTCCGTAACCATCCAATTCCATACCACGCCGTCCAAGCAGTACTCTAACCATCCAATGCAAGTCAACGCCTTTATCCGAAGTCCATCTCCAGCAATCTAATTTCCTAATCATGTTCAACACAGCGCGAGCCGTAAGTCAATCGAAGCTCTACGCCGTCGACTCCACAAACCAAAGTTCCATGCCGATCAACTCCATGCTAATGCCCTGATCAAACACTGACACAATCTAATTTTCAACGTCCTACGGCCTAACGTCCTTCAATCCCATCCTCAACGAAGCAAATTTTCGAAGTCCAAATTCACTCCAAAGCCCCTAATGCTATCTCACGTAGACCAATCCTCAATTTACGTACACATTCAGCAAGCCGCAATTTCATAACTGAATCTTTAATTCCAATCTCTTGCTCCAACACAATCAACATACACACCCCTAACGCCAACAAGTCCAACCAAAAGCTAACCCCTTTTAGCAAATTTCAAACGTCCCACATACAATTCCTTGACAGCAAGTCCAATGCCATCTAAGACCCAACCCTTGTTTGAACTTCAATACGCCCTAATGCAATTCATAAAGTCCATCCCTCGACGCAAGCCGAAGTCCACTCCATAAGCCTGAAGCTAGATGTCCAGCAATCAACATTCCATATGCACCCACCATACTTCACTGATTCCATACATACTGCCCACTAAGATCACTAGTACGACACATCGACAAACACGAACACGACGATCGTACATAACTCGAACAATTTAGGTAAAATATTATTATTTTTTATTTATTAGTTATTTATTTTATTAGTTAGTTTTTTTTTACTAATATATTTTGTTCAAGTGTAGGTTTTTTTATTATTTATTTTATTACGTATTTTCTAGACAATTCTAATTTTCCATAAAACTTAGTTAAATTGCATTTTTAAAATAAAATCGTGTTTTTTTTTTAAATATATGGATTTTGCGGTTGAGATATGTATCTTGTGATTTAGATTTAAAAAATATACGTATTTAGTAGTTAAGATTTGGAAAATATACGTATTTTTGTACGTATCTTCGTACGTATATTATAATTATGATTTAAAAAAGATATTTTTTGACATGTAGTGTTTTTTAAAAAATAAAAAACTTAATTCAGGTTTTAAAAAAGATTTAGTTAGTTAAGGTTTTCTTTAATTCAGAAAAATTAGATTTTTTTGTTTTTTTTAAATAATAAATTGAAAAATAAACATAAAATCGGCTTGGTTTTCAAAATAAAAAGAATCTACCCGTTAAATATTTTATAAAAAGAGAACTACAGTTGGTTTGATCTCAACTAGTAAGTACGTAAGCACCTTCAGCACAACTGCATAAATAAATGAAAAACTTTTTTCCCCCTTTTTCTTAGAAATTCGTAATAATAAAATAATCTAAAAATCACTTTAGTTTTCTTTTATATGTTTAGGTATATTTTTAGTTTTTTTTTTAGAAAATTGTAAAAATAAAGCCTATTAATTTTTTACATGGTGACTTAATCTTAATAAATTAGACCCCGAACCTGGTTTTTTCTGGTTATTTATTCTAAGAATTTTTTTTTTTAGAAAATCCATGCATTAATGGCCAAATTAGGGTTTTTCCACCTAAAAACCCTAATTTCATTTTTTTACTAATTGAAATAGTTGGCGAGTCTAATTTTTAAAAATTTTTAGTAAAATATTTCCTTAGTTTAATGTCGAGTAACTTATATTAAGTGGGTTGGGTTTGATATATGTTAAATTATGGAAATCGAAATAAGGTTCCATAGAAACGAAGTGGTATTTAGAAATTTATGTATGCAACAAGTATATTTAGGATGTAGAAAGATATATATATATATATATATATATGTATATGTATATGCATATAGAATAACATATCCTATAATAAGCTTGAATTCTAAGCTAAAAAAAAAAACCCTAAAAATATGAGTTGTAATTATCATAAGCAAACTAATAAGAGAATATAATAAAATAACAAACCCAATGTTTTTGCATATTTCTTACCATTACCATCATTGGATACATAACCTAAAACAAAATATTAAGGAAAGAAAGGACTTAAGGAATAAGTTATATACATAATACAACATTGAAACTTAGGGATTATCATCTTCATACTCTCTAAAAAATTTGATCTCATCACCAACCACATACTCAAAAGAATATTCCAGAAAAGTAGTTGCATGTAAACATCATCAAGCAAATCTTAGTGGGAATAAAGACAAAATTAAGTTGACTTTTGGGTAAAAATTTAAGAAGTAGCAAAAATTAGTACAAATTTAGGGTAAGAAGAGGTCACGGGTATAAAGAGCTGCTGAAAGTGAAAGGAAATTGCCGCTTGAGGGAGTGGCCAATGTGTAGTCTAGCTGACAAAGGGGGTAACATCGCTGGTGGTTGGAGCTTAGTGTTTTAGTGGGTGATTGATTTCTTCATTTTTTTCAAAATTTTACTAAAAATAGTAAATAAATCTAAAAAATTATGAAAGTTGGTTTTCTTAGTAATTTTAAATGCATAATCCAAAAATTAAACCAGGTTTCAAAATTCTAAATGCATGAATGGGTTCCTTAAGATATTGTACGCATTGACTGATTTTTTATCGCACTTGTGAAAAGTCAAACAATATAGTTTTGGCCTAATTTTTTGTGTGTAAGATTCTCAAATAATGTATTTTTAAGCTATGTACTTAGTTTTTCAAAATTGTAAAGCTGGATTTTTTATAAAATTGATTGTAGTCAAAACAATATACTAATGGCATTTTTCTTGAGAATTTTTTAGTGAACTACATATTACCATGTTGTAATTTAAGAAACTTGTGGTTTTAAATAAGTTTCAATAGAAGGGAACCCTTAATATTTGGTAAAAACATGTTTACAAGCTGGTTATTGGGATTTAAGCCAAAACTGCTTGTTTTCCCTAAAAAATGCATACGTTTAGTTAATAAAGTAGAGTTTTAATGATATAATTAAATAGAATCTTAATAAATCATGTTGAATTTAGGATCGTATATAGATTGTTATTGTTAATCTTAATGTTCAATAGAGGCATCATGGTGTTTGTCAAGTTTAAAGTGGGTAACTCTTAAGTGTGTAAATAAGTAATTGATGTTAGGAATGAATATGACTTGAAGTGAAAGTATGGATATGATGTGAGGATGTCTAATTGATGCGTCTTTGGGGTAGAACACACGGAAAGGCATCACAATGAAGCAAAACAAACAAACAAGAAAAAGGTTAGCAAAGTCCAAGTAGCTACTGAATGGATATGACTCACCACTCGATCTTACTAGACCTACAATCTGTCAGATATGACACATCGATCTAAATTAAAGGGTCATTCACCACTACTCCTAACTAAAGAGAATAGATAAGAGTTGAATAATGAAAACATTAAGGTTGCTCAAATGAGCAATTTCTGTATTAAAAAGGATATGATTCTGCGTATAAGGAAAGTAGGGGTTTATATACTTACTCACTAGGGTTGTTTTACATGTATGAAAAGACAAAATGGTATTTTACAATTACGTTACATGAATCATACTAAAAAGGGGTAAAAAGGACAAAAAATGTTCAGTATGAAAGAGAAAGAACCATTTTAGAATATTGTATCAGAAGATACGTATCACTTAATGGTTGGACGTCAGGAGTATGATATAATATAGGCAAAAATAAAAAGTGCTGGTAGTCAGGGGCTGACCTGATCTAGATAAGGTCGGGAGCCAATTAGTCTAGTTAGGAAGTCAGCTGAATTGGAGTTAGGCGCCAATGGTCGGTTGGAGAGCTCGACTCGGCCAGCCTTTCCTAGGTTACCTTTTTTATTAGGATGCAGCTGGACAGGAGCATGTTAGACACACGTGAGGATTTGAGAGATAGGTCAGCAGGAGGTCAGATTGAAAAAGGAGTCCCCGTCTCAACTATGGCTTAGAGCTAGTATTTTCCGTGCAAGCTCTTAAAGCCCTCTAGCTTGGCTTCTTGCGATTGGTCTAGGGGGTTGATTCTTATCGCTAATTATATGCAATTGTTGTCAATTCAAGGGGTAAGCAATGGCGTAAAGTAAACTACTAAAGTGTTAGCTATGAGATTGTAGTCAAAAGTTGGGTTAAAGAGTAATTTGGTGGAGAAAACTTAACAATAATAGGAATTAAAGGGTGAGTTAGATGGTTGCATTGTATAAAACTCTAAAGGTTATCTTAAGTTAGAAGGTATAATACATGAATCTTAATTAATAAATGGCTTAGAAACCATACGGGACTTAAATGAAAGACATACTTAATTCTCAAATTGAACTCCTATCTAATGACTTTGGTGAAAAACTAAAGTTGATATATTGAATGTTTAGGAGTAATTGAAGTGGACAAGATCGACAAACAAAGCTAATGAGTGTCGAGCACTAAAGTAAGTGGGATCAATGCTTTATAGCATTTCGGAGTATTATTTTATAATATTTGGAGACTTTAGCATGTATAGTTTGTAGCTGTATACAGTTGCTTATGCATGTACAGTTTATGTTATGGAAGTTGAGCTTCATATTAGATTTATTTTGTGTATGCTGTTTTGTTTGAGATTGATTTATCACCGAAGAAATGGACTAACTTAAACTCAATCTACCTTCTAAGTTGACATGTATTTCAACCTACTGGGAGAAGCAGCTAGGATTATCGAGCTAAACACAGATCATTTGATGTTGATAGCTGAAATGGTCCTTTTCCTATCCTTAGTTAAATTAAGTGACAAGAGAGGAGGTAGTGGCAGAGTTGGAGACAATAGTTCAAAGGTAATCATTGGCGAATGGTATTTTGCATTGCATAAGCTCCAGTTTGGTCCTAATTTGTTAGTATGTAACATCAAAATTCTTAAGCCAGATTAGAGCATCTGTAATTTCTCTAATTCCACAATGGATCAA
Source organism: Lumnitzera littorea (assembly GCA_024138015.1). Lineage (NCBI taxonomy): Eukaryota > Viridiplantae > Streptophyta > Magnoliopsida > Myrtales > Combretaceae > Lumnitzera > Lumnitzera littorea. Next base: position 113,923,081 of record JAMXBB010000007.1, on the reverse strand, counting down.
ATAACGTTATGCCACGACGCTTGCTTGTTCATACTTTTGCATCAAACTAGCCTGATTAGAAAACCATGTTTGTTTTGGTTAGATGCATACTCTTATCTTCGTCTCATTTACTAAGTAGATTGTTGCTTATTCTCCTTTAGGTTCTTTCGCAGGTCTATAGTAGAAGGCAGCATTTCACAAAATTTCCAATTTAGCAAAGAATGGGTCAAGGAGTGAAGATAATGAAGAAATGATAAGACTTCTCTTAACTTTTATTGTCTTTTGTACATTTTAGTAAAACTAATCAGATCTTCTTAGGTGACCTAGTAGTAGTTTATATGTAAATATCAAGTTACCTGTAGAATTTGTAAACTTTATGTTGAAAGTGTAATCCCTTATGTAAATATGCTCTTGTAAATACTATTATAGTGATAAGAAGTACACTATAGGTATCTTTTGAAAAGTTTTTTGAAGAGATTGCACCATAGGTTTTACATCTAACAAGTTCTAAATTGACTACTTCAAAGTAGTTAAATCGAGTATGCTTTGTGTAAACTACATTTATGATAATAACTGTGAGGTTAGTTTTTTTCTTATAATGGTTTACATAGCGAGACTATTACGACTCCACTTATTTAAGGTGTAATAGTTTTTTCGTTTTTCATAAAAAGCAATTTATGGAGTCAACATATACATATGCAATTTGAGTATTTCAACAAAGGCCAACTTTATTAGAAATTAATTTTTTAGGCTCATGTTCGTTTGCTCATTTGCAAAGTAATGAAAAGTTAAATTGTTTACAAGTTCAAATGGGGTTTCTATCGAAATTAAATTTTTATTTTATGAAAAATCGTTTTTAGTTGGATAAGATATGAAGCCAATCTTGTAATTCCATTAAATTGGATTGCTCTTGGAAATTATATTTGACATACATTATAGATCCATTAATTAATTAATGGTAAAGTCTATTTTTTCAAAGATGTAAGAGGATTAGACCAATTTTTCTTTTTTTTTTTGGCTTAAAAGTTGATTAGGTACTTAAATCACTATAGGATGTTAAAGGATATTTATTATTTAGGCGCATTAAATGATATAAGAAATCGAAGTAGTCTAATTGGTCAAAGGCGTGGTCATGGTCATAGTTGGAAAATTATAAGTTATGGGTTTGAGTCTCTAAGGATGCATGTGTGCACTCTTTTCTCTTCTAACCTCCATCAGATACATGGTACACTGCTATTAGACCACGTGTGACATGTGGCTTCTAGTTATGGTGCCATGTGTAATCTACATATTATCTTATGCCTCGTTTCACATGGCAATCTTTGATTGGTCCATGTAGTGCCACATATCTCCACATCATCATCTTCTTCTTCAGATAGGCCCTTAATTTTATGCAATTTCCATGTTCAAAGGCAAAATCATATAGTAGCCTTAGGATACTGTACGTATGGATAAAGAAATGTATCCAAATTGATTGATTTTCTAAGTTAAAAAGCTGATGAAAGTTTGGACAAAGTAAAAAAAAAAAAAAAAAACAACTTGAGTGATTTTTTATTAAGCTTAAAATAACAAAAATTGAAGCTTTCTAGTGCTATTACGAGCAAGCTAAGCCTTAGGAAGCTTCATGCAAACTTTATTTTCTAAGAATTTCATTCACAAAGCTGTCAATTGTAGATTACACTTGAGCTTCTACACTCATATTCTCACTTTAGCTCAAAATTCTTTCTCTCTCTAAAAAGATTTAATTTTAGTGGTTTTTAAGCAAAACCACCACTAATAGCTTTGTTAATATTAAAAACCACCTATGTTCATTGCCTCCATAAACCCCATGTCGATATTTCCTTTCACCTCATGGATCATTAGAACTTCGTATGCAAGACCCCGTAGTTGCTATTCATTCTTCTTCCATCTACATGCGTTGAATGTGTAAGCATACCTAAACTCAACCAAAGCACCATGATTTGAACTACGCAACTTGTTTTTCGAATATTGCGGGATAACCACACTTAGGGACAATTAGGGACAACTTACTTAAATAAAAATTTAAAAAATACGATAATAAAAATAAAAAAATATTTTTTTCTTTACAAATTAAGATATTTTTGGGGTCTTTAACATAAATAATAAAAAAATTAAAATTAACATAACAAAAATGACAGATGAGTTTTTGAAAAAATATATATAATAAAAAAACCTAAAAAATATTGTTTTCTGAATTCATAAGATTAAGGTATTTTGCAAAAAAAAAAAAAAGGGTTTTACCACTTAGAAAAATGAATTTTTCAAAAGTAATAAAATTTTTTTTCAAAAATTAAGAAAAATAGAGACTTTCAAAAATGGATGCAAAAAATAAATAGGGCCTTTTCCTTAAGCTTTTTCAAATAAAAATAACTAATTAATGACATAAACTTGATGGTTTTTAAAATTAAAATAAACTAAGCCACTAAACTTTTACAAACTGAACTATAGAAAGTTTGATCCTCACCAGAGGATAGTAAGTACTTATAGGGTGACTTAAAACATGAAAGAACCTTATTTTCTCTTTTATTCTTGTACATATAAATAGAAAAAGAAAAAAATTGTTTTCTTTTAAATTTTAAGGGTTATTTCAAAGATTAGGACCTTATTTAATATTCTAATGCAGTGACCTTTAGGGTTTCTTTAATGTGAGTTGCTCTTGCTTTTGGTTGCTTGCTTAATATAGATTTGATCTTAATATGAAGTTTCATATAAGCAAACTATGAATTAGCTAATTGGATTGATTTTACTCACAAGTGAATGTTCAGATTAACAACAAACGGATATGACTCTCAGTATATTATAATTTAAAAGGAATAATATCGCCACAATCTATTGCCAATCTGAATAGATTAATAAGACAATTGAGAAAGAAGTCTCTCATAAGAAATACTCTTAAGGAGTTCTATGTAACCAAGACAAAACAAAGATTGGCTAAACAAAGAAAATAATCCATAAATAGCTACCCTAGGCTAAAGACAAACTTGTGAATAAATAACATTAAATAAAAGTCGAAATAAGTCATCTAATAAGTTCATGACAACGTTTACACTGGTGAACTAGTCTATGCTTCTCATGGCTCTAATATATCCTTTGATTCTTGCAAGAATTTGACAAATAACTATTCCTTCTAAATCTTGGCTATTGTAATAGGAGAAAAAATTATCTGTTAGCCTTCATGGACAAACATATAGCTATTTTTAAACCTATCATAAATCACACCATTGCCATACATCTATGACATTCCTAATAATATGCATGCTACTCCCATGACAGCCACAACACAAAGTACCTAATTCCTTTATGCCCTTATCTTTAAATGAACTTTAACCTATATATTAGCATATAACTTACCCTTCTCCCTAAACCAATCTAACGTATATGGTCGAGGATGTAGAATCATTTATAAACCCGAATTATGCATAAAAGCTTTTGAAATAATATTTGGATAGCTCCCAAGCCTTGTCTTTCACGTGGCAATCAATAAAGACTAGGTTGTTCCTTTACTCGGGGTTATCGGATGAAGTAACATTCAAATCTTGCCCTAACATGCCATTAAGAGAAAGTGCAACCTATCTTTGCCCTTTGCATCTTCATCTTACTGGCTCCTCTTCTTCCTTCTCCTTCTCTTCATCACTCATTACTTCCCCCTCAAACATAGGCATCACCCTTCGATTAAGACATTGAACAACTAAATGCTCAAAATACAAGCATTTAAAATACTTCGTATCCTTGCTCCTACCTACTTCATCTCTAGAATTAAAACCCCCCTCATGAGTGGTTTTAAGTGAAATTACATATTGTTGTATTATTATTTTTTTTTAAAAAAAATGAGCTCATAAGTAATGTGAGAATCTACTTGGCCCCTATAGTTGCAAGCCATGACCAAGAACAAATAAGATCGGTCGCTCGATGGGTCCAAGCTTGCAGAAGGCTTGAAAAGGGTTAATGGGGAAAGGTACAAAAAGGGGGAAAATGATGAATAAAATAGTAAGTGAAAACCCACAAACAGCTCTAGAGGATATGACACACCAATGAAACTTCTGAGGACTTACGACACAATTCGATATGATGCATGAATTGGTTCAATGAGGTTACTCGCCACTTAACCTTACTTAAGGGAAAAGATAACAGTGATACTAAGAGTGGACAATAATATTTACGCAAGGAAGAAAATCCTCAAGAGTATATTAAAGATAATCCGATCATTTAGAGCTACAATGTCGAGCCTGATTTTTCGGTTTCCTATTATTTAAAATTAATTTCCCCATTTCCAATTAATACTAAACCCTAACTCATTTAATATTAATCCGCAACTAAAAAAATTGAGAAATTTCAATTTTTTTATTGAAAATAATTTTTGGAGTCGCCACCCGACCGGAGTTGGGAAAAAGAAAAGAAACCGTAATCAATTGGGTGGATTGATTACGATTTGGCTACCGGTCTTTCATTTCAATTTAAATGAAGAACCAGAGGTTCCGAGTTCGGCGGCTAACCTATTAAACCATAATGGGTATCATTATTTATTTACCGAAATTAGGATTATTCTTCTAATTATAATATTTAAAAAATAAATAAATAAAATCAAAAGAGAGAAAAAAAAAGGACCTAAAATTCTACATATTTTATCATCGTCCCGAAGGTGCCTACGTACCTGTTAGCTGGGATCAAACGACAGTAGTTTTTTCTGAAAACTTTAATGTGCTAGTTCTTTTTATAGAAAAAATAATTGGTTGAATTTACGTTTTTATTAACCATTTTATTTTTATTAAGAAAAATCCCTAAAAGCCTAATTTTTATTCCTAATTAAAAAAAAAACCTAAAAACCTAATTTTTGAAAAGTCCCAAATTAAGATTTTTATTTAAAAACAACTAAGTGATAATTTTTTTATTTTCAAGAAAAATCCTAAAGATTTTATGAAATATGAAATGTTCTACATGATGAATCTTTTATATAGAAAAAATGCTTAAAACATAAAAAAGAAAAAAAAAATTCCTAATCATAGAAAAGATGCCTAACTATAAAAAAGATGTCTAAACCATAGAAAAGATATATAAACTATAAAAGATGTTTAAACCATAGACAAAAAAATCTAAATCATAGAAAAGAAGCCTAACCATAGAAAAGAAACCTAAACTATGGAAAAGACATCTAAATTATGAAAAAAATATCTAAACTGTGGAAAACAAACCTAAACTATAGAAAAGATGTCTCGCTGTAAAAAAAAAGTCAATTAAAGATTTTTTTTTTATTTTATGAACATCAAAATGATTTTTTTATCTAGAAAATCCTAACATGCTTAATGCAATTTTTCTAAACTAATACAATATGCAAAGAACAAGATTTTGTAAAATATGAAATTTTATAAAAATGTTATTTTGAAAATATGAAATTTAAAAAAATAAAATAAAATAAAATTTAACTTAACACATGTTCACTAGACACTAATGCTATAATTAATTACCAGTAATTAAAGACATGATAAAAATAAAAAAATTAGTACAAGTCTTAAAAATAACTGCGCATATACTAAGTGAGGTAAAAATAAATAAATAAGACAAGCTATAGAGAATAATTAAAAACCACTATTATGTACCTACAAGGCAAAGCACGTAAAGCCGATGAAAGGGAACACATTGGATCCCTAGTTTTATCACATACACAACTATATAATTGGTCTAAGAAGTGGGTTCGAGCGCATTTTTAACAAATGTGTAATTGTTCTTTCTTGGCTCGCACCATGCAACCCCTATTTATAAAACTCGAAAACAAATCTTTTAAATCGAATCGAATTAAATCAAATTGACTCTAAATTGATAAAGATCCAAAATAGATTTGAATCTTACAAATCTTGATTTTATTAGATTTAACGTCATCATATCAAATTTGTTTTTTTTTTCGTACAACTATTTAGTCAAAATTCCATCAAATTAATTTTTTCGAATTTTTTTCTTTTTTTTTTCCAACAATTTTCTTTTTTTTTTCTTTTTTATCATTTTTCAATTTTTTTATTATTTTCTAAATTACGACCTAAAAAAAAAATTATAACTACTATAGGCAAAAATCAAGTGTCTACATATAAGTATAAGAGTATTTATACCTGTAAGTTAAGGTAACTTGCCCTAAAGGGAAAAGACAAAAAGGACATTTTCTAAAGAAGCAATACACGATACAAAAAGGTAAAAATGAATATATAAAGAAAACAATCATTGGTGCTATAGATTCTACATATGATACTATATAAGTGGCAATGTTGCATTGATAAGGTTGTTAGGAGATGCAGACAAAAAAGTACGGACATATGGGCTTGTCTAAGTAGGGATGGCTTAATTAGTCCAAATTCTTTATCTCTCGTCTTCTCGACAACGATGATGCTAAGTGATTGGTCGACTCGGCGTTAGAGAGTAATTATCAACTCGGCATATTACAAAATAATGGGTAATCATACGGCACGACATTAAATGTAACTCGGCAAAGAAGCACTTAGCTTTAGTAAGGGCTGGTTAGAACAGAAGGATTCGTTGTGCTAATTCCTCTAGTCCTTGAGCTCTACTGTGGTTCAGAGGTCCAATAGCTTGATTCCTATCATTCCCTCTGGTTGTTTTGGATTTGAGATCAAATCTAAATGGTGTTTGCTTAGTTCTTCGTCAAGGTGATATGGACTAAGATTGGCAATGTTGAGGGCGTTAGAAACCCCATAGTCCTCAGGCAATTCTAACCTATAAGCGTTGTCACTAATTTTCTAAAGGATTCTAAAAGGTCCTTCCGCTCTTGCAGATAATTTGTTCTTCCTCTTGTTCGGGAACCGTTCTTTAGCAAGGTGTAGCCATACCAAGTCTCCTAGTTGAAATTATTTGGCTAATTTACCCTTGGTCTTTTCTCGTATTTTTCTAGCGACTTGGTTGATATGCCGAATGAACTTATCATAGATGTGCTGAAGAGATTGTACTCCTATCGAGGCATTGGGGTCCTTTTGCGTGGGTATTGGTACAAAGGCATAGTCGAGGGGTAATTCATGATTAAATCCATAGACTACTTCAAAGGGAGTCTGCTTAGTGGTGTCATGTACGATTCGGTTATAGGCGAACTCAACCATTGGTAGGCAGACGTTCCAATCAGCCAAGTTCTTGCTTACTGCAGCTCAGAGCAATGAACCCAAATTATGATTAACCACCTCTGTTTGGTTGTTAGTTTGGAGGTGACATGAGGTACTGAAGAGTAATTTGGTTCCCAGCTGATGCCACAGGGTTCTCTAGAAATGGCTTAAGAACTTCAGATCTCTATCGGAGACTACACTTCTCACCACTTTGTATATCCGCACAACCTCTTGTAAAAAAAGAGAAGCAATAATCGAATCGTCATTAGTTTTGGTGCAAGGTATGAAGTGTATCATCTTACTGAACCGATCTATGATAACCATTATAGAATCTTTGCCTCGGGCAGTTTGCGGCAGTTCGAGAACAAAGTCCATGCTCAGTTTAATTTACGGCTTCGTCAAAACAGGTAAGGGCATTGCTTTCTTTTGTTCGGCTCGGCATTTGGCTTTTTTGTACACAGTATAGCTTTCAACAACTCAGTACACATCTCTTCACATTTTCGACCAAAAGAATCGGCTATTCAATAGTTCATAGTCCTCTTATCCCCAATGTATCTATAAAGTCCTTCGCTGTGGGGCTTTCCTGATTAATAATTCCCGTAAGGAACAAGTCAACACGTATAGTTTCCCCCCTCGGAACAAATAACCATCCTACACATAATACTTATCTACTATCCTTCCATCCATACATCGCGAAATTATTGGTCCAAAGTATGGATCCTCGGAGTACTATTCTTTGATACTCATAAACTTAAATAGCCCGGTCTGCAATTTTGATAAAAGCACATGTCTCCTTGAAAGAGCATTTGCAACTACATTGCTCTTTCCCTGCTTGTACTTAATTACAAAATCGAATCCCTTAAGGAATTCAACCCATTTCGCTTGCCGCTTCAACAACTTGGTCTGACTTTGGAGGTTCCTCAGCGATTCATGGTCAGTATATATGACAAATTCTCTCAGCAATAAATAATATTGCCATACTTGCATCACTTAGATCAGTACCAAAAGTTCCTTGTCATACATAGAGAAGTTCAGCTGTGGTCCTCGAAGCTTCTCACTATGGAAGGCAATTGGCTAACCTTCTTGCATCAGGATAGTACCTATTCTAATGCCTGTTGTGTTGCATTCTAGCTCAAAAATTTTGTCGAAGTCAGGTAATACTAATACCGGAGTGAAGGTCAATCTTTCTTTTATGTTGGTAAAACTCCTCTCCTCCTTTTCTCCCCATCAGAAGTTGATGTTCTTCTTTGTTAGCTCGGTAAGCGGTGTGGTGATGGTGCTGATGCTAATGCTAAAATTCCCGACAAACCTTCTATAAAACGAAGCCAATCCGTGGAAGTTTCTCGTGTTGATACAAGTAGCGGGAGTTCAATAATTGCTCGAATCTTTTCATCATCAACTCATAAGCCTCCTCCACTGACTATGTAGCCTAAGAATACCACTTCCTTTTGGCAAAAACAACATTTCTTTAAATTGCCAAATAGTCTCTCAGCAAGGAAGATATCCAGGACTACTCTAAGATGTTCATAATAACTCGGTATGTTGGCACTGTATATCAGGATGTCGTCAAAGTACATCATGATATACTTCCCTATGAGATGTCTCAGTACATGGTTCATAAGCTTCATGAAAGTGCTCGGGGCATTCGACAAGCTAAAGGGCATGACCATCCACTTGTAAAGACTATGTCGAATCTTAAACGCAGTCTTCCACTCATCTCCTAGTCTCATGCGGATTTAATGGTAACTAGACTTAAGATTAATCTTGCTGAAAATCTTAGCTCCACTTAGTTCATCCAACATGTCCTCTAGCTTTGGGATTGGATACCTATGTTTGATGATGATTTTGTTCACGGCTCAGCTGTCAACACACATTCACTAAGTTACATCGTTATTCGACCGTAGAAGTGCAGGTACGGCATAAGGGCTGAGACTCTCTCTTATATAGCATCTCTCTAGCAACTCATTAACTTGACATTGGAGCTTAGAAGACTACTCGAGATTCATTCGATAAGCTGACTTATTTGGCAGTGCAGTGCCGAGTACTAAGTCAATGCAGTGCTCTACTCCTCGAGTTGAGGGCAACCCCTTAAGTAATTGTTTTGGGAATAGGTCAGCATATTCATCTAACAGGTCTTTGATTTCCTAGGGAAGCTCACCTAGCTCCTTCATTTCCAATAGTCGCCTGACCAACAATAGGATCGATAGCCTCTCAAAGCTCAACTCTACTAATCACTAGAGCCTTCTTCGAGAGCAAGTTTCATCTACAACTTGTTAACTTCTCTCGGTGGCATTAGATTCAGCGTGATCTTCCGGTCATCCTTTTCGAACATATACGTGTTCCTATAACCGTCGTATATAACTTTCCTATCAAATAACCACGGCCTACCCAACAACATGTGAAAAGCGCACATAAGTAGTATGTCGTAAAGGATCTGGTCAGAGTAATTCCCTATAGTGATCAGTAGTAGTATTTGCCAAGTAATATGTAACGCTCCTATCTTACTCAACCAGTGTAACTTGTACAACTTGAGATGTATAACAGTTGGCAGCTTTAATTTAGAAACAAGATCGGCCGATGCTACATTGGTATAACTTCCACTATCCACAATGAGAGCACATATCTGATTATTCACCTTGCAGGTCGTATGAAATAAATTCTCTCTCTGCTCTTCCTCTCATAAGGGTTCTACGCTCATCGTGTGTTGGACAACCATGAGTAATTAGTCTAAGTCTTCAGGAAATACGTCCTCCTCAATCAGTTCTTTCTCAGCTAGAACCTCCTCTTCCTTGGGCTCCTCATCTGTACTCTTTGCTTCTAACTTCAGGATGTCTCCCTTAATGAGCATCGTCCATTGGTTTGGGCACTAAGCAGCCATATGTCCAAACCCCTAGCACTTGAAGTACTTAATCTAGCTAGTCTTCCTGTTAGACCTTTGCTCCTTCTCATACGTTCGGGTTGGTAGTACACTTTCAAGTCAACTTTTCTGCTTGGCTCTATAATCGACTAAGCTCGATGACTTGCTTGACTAGGTTGATTAGTTGGCATTTTAGTCATTACTCAGCTCCTTCTTCACCTTTCTACTCGCTGGGCAATCCTAACAGCTTCATCTATTGTATCAAATCGTTAGAGCTCTACAACATCTCGAATGTCTCCTCTCAACTCGATAATGAACCTTGAGACTGTTTGAGCTGGTCGTTCCTCCACTTCACAACGCATCATAAGCATTTAAAATTCTTGAACATACTCATCAATAGTTCGGCCTCTTTATGATAGCTCCTGAAGCTAAGTGAAAGTATATTGGAAGTATGTTTCCAATACGAATCTGTTTTTGAGCACTCTCTTCATCTCGAGCTAAGTATTAATCTCTCAGTACCCCTCTCATCTTCTCATAGCTTAAGCACTCTCTTCTTCCAACAGCAGCAATTCTTACTTTCTCATAATCTTCATACTGATAATCATCAAACATATGCTCCACCTTTTCTTCCCACTCCAGATATTCATCAGCATTCTCAGATCCATTGAAACTTTGGATTCAAAGCTTCACATGGTCGAATGTTCTAGGGATTCGTATACGCTCCCCTTCAAAATACTCTTCTTCCTCCTCATCAAGCTCTTTTAAGTCTATCCTTCACTTTACTCATCCGCCAACTCCTCCACCTTAAACTGGTCGAGTTGGGTTCTGACCTCAAACAAGTTGAGCAGCTTATGGAGTGTTTTGCGCAGCCTTAATGGGTTAGCAAGACAGTGCATGAACGACTCGAGTCAAATCTACCAAGAGGTTAGCTACCTCATCGAGCCTTTCGTCGATGCTTCTGGGAGTTCCTTAAGACTGACGCCCATGGTGAGCAGCTAACATTCATATTTGGGTCTGTCATTTTTCCCTACAGATTCAGAATTTAAACAAACACTTCAAAAAGTGAACAGTTAATAACATAGCAGTCAAATAAACACAATAACTGACTTTGTTTCACACACATAAAACAGAACTTCAAGAATTAACTACAGTTCACTTAAAACCTCCGCTCTAATACCAAGATGTTACAAGTTGTGACCAAGAATAGACATGCACAATTGCTGGATGAGTCTAAGCTTGCAGAAAGCTCGAAAAGGTTAATGGGGAAAGGTATGAAAAGGGGCAAAAAATGACGAATGAAATAGTAAGTAAAAACCCACAAACAGCTCCAGAGGATATGACACACTAATGGAACTTCCTAAAACTCACGGCACAATTCGATATGACGCACGATTTAGTCTAATGAGGTTACTCATCACTTAACCTTACTTAAGAGAAAGGATAAGAGTGATACCAAGAGTAGACAAAAGTGTTTACGCAAGGAAGAAAGTACTCAAGAATGTATTGAAAATAATCCGATCATTTAGAGCTACAAGTATAAAGGTATTTATACTCACAAGTTAGGATAACTTACCCCAAAGGGACAAAAAAATAACATTTCTTAAAGAAGTAATGTACACGATACAAAGGGTAAAAATGAATATATAAAGAAAACAATCATTAGTGCTACAGATTCTACATATGATACTGTACATGTAATGATGTTACATTGGCAAGGTTGTTAGGAGATGTGGAAAAAAAAGTACGAGCAGATGGGCTTGTTCGAGCAGGGATAACTTAATCAATTTGGATTCTCTATCTTTCATCTTCTCGGCAAGGATGATGCTAAGTAATTGGTTGACTCGGTGCTAGAGAGTAATAATCAACTCGGTATACTACAGAATAATGGGCAGTCATATGGCATGGCATTAAAGGTGACTCAGCAAGGAAGTACTCGGCCTTGGTAGGAGTTAGTTGGAATAGAAGGATTAATCGTGCCAGCCCTCTAGTCCTCAGGCTTAGCTACGGGTCAGAGGTCTGGTAACCTGATTCGCATCACCTATAGTTTCCTCTATGCTATTGTAGCTCGATAATGGTGATCATTTGCATTGCCTCCTCAAGATTAACAACCTTATATATCTCAATAGTATTTGCCGTATCATAGCATAGTCCATCCAAGAACCTCAACATGACCTACCTATCATCTTCTACAACTCCACTCTAATCTTAGCCACTTCAAACTCTTTAATATATTCTTCTATAGATTTATTGCCTTTCCTCAATCTTTGCATCGTTATATATAACTCATATTTGTGATGCCCTAGTAAAAATCTACTTCTCATGGCTTCTTTTAACTCATTCCATGTATCAATCTCAACTAGCCTAACACCCCTCCTAAAATGCTGTATATTAGACTACCATACCTAAGTATACTCTAAAATTCTATGGTAGCTAGTTGTATACGTTTAAGCACTATGCCCACAACATTCGAAAACCCATTTTATTTTATCTAACCAATCCAAAAGTCATTAGGAGTACTTGTGCCATCAAAAGGTAGAAAATTTGATCTCATGGTCTCCACAACCTTATGCCTTTTTACCGCCTGGCATCTACTCTTGCATCAAATTCTTCACCTTGGAACCCACATTAAATTCTTCAACCTATGCCGTGATATGGTCTCACGTGGTTCGGTTATGTTAGTTTATCATACTCAACCTCAATACCTTCTATAGCATGGTTTGCACGATCTTATGATGCATCTTCAGGGTCATACACACAGAGAAGCACCACAACGAATGAGAACTAAAAGAAAGTAAAGGGTCTAGCAAATCCGAGCAGCTACCAATCGAATATGACACACCAATCAATCCTATTTGGCCTATAATCGTCAAATGAGATTCACCAGTTTGAATTATAGGGTCACTCGCCACTATTCGTTACTAAAGAAAATGGATAAAAGTTAAGATAGAATGAGAACACTTGGATTACTTAAGAAAGAAACTAGTAATATTCAATAATGCAATGATGTGTTTGCATACAAGTTAATGGGGTTTATATATTAGCTCCACTAGGGTTACAAGGCATAAATGGAAAAGACAAAAGGGTAATTTACAAATAGAATACATAAAACATACTAAAAAGGTAAAAAGAACAAAAAATATTATGTACGGAAACAATAAGGAATGTTGTACCATAAGATGTATGTCAAGGGGTAGTTAGAGGTTTGGAGTATGGTTGACTAAGTTGTAATGAATATTGAGGCCGCTTGGTAGTTGTAAGATCTTGCTTAGACAAAGTCATAAGGGTGTCATCAATTAGAGCTAACTAAGTTGGGTTCAGGTAAGAGCTCGGGCTATAAGGAACACTCTGTTCTTTTCTTAGTCGGGTGTCTTAGTAGCTCGGTTCGAACAAAGGTTTGATACTAGTTAACTAGAGAGCTATTTAGATCATGGTGTAAGCTTAGCAATAGATATGGCTGGTCAGCTAGTTGGCATATACGTTAGACTGGTCGGCATAATTTCTTGGGAACTCAGAAACTATACTAGAACTTATGAGAGATCAGTGCTCGGGTCGGTAGTAGTATAAAAGATGGAGATCGAAATAGGAATCTTCATCCTAAGTAAGGTTTTGAGCTAGTATTATTTATATGAGTCCTTATGGTCCTTTAGCTCAACTACGCGTTACTAGTCCAAGGAGTTGATTCCTATTATCTGCTTGGGGGTTGGAAAGATTTATCCTCAAATCCAAAGTGACTTCATGCTCTTGTTCTATCTTGGCATCTGTTGGGTTTTCTTCTAATCAGTGGGGAATCACATTAGATACATTGAAGGTGGAGGAAACACCATAGTTCTCGAGCAATTCAACCAGTTGGCGTTGCGGTTAACCTTCTTTAGGACTTTGAATGAACCATGAGCTCATAAAGATAGCTTTCTTTGTCGCGTGTAGAAATCATTCTTAGTTCAAGTAAATCCATACTAAATCACTTGGTTTAAAGGAAATAGTTTGGTAGCCATGATTATAGATCTCTTATTATCTTTGGTTGAACTTGGCGATCTTCCTTGCCATGGACTAATGCAAATCTTATAATTTTTGGGCTTGGGCGACTCCAGATTAACTCTCTTCAGTAGCTGTAGGGGTATCGATTAGATGTAGGGGAATAGTAGGATTAAGGCCATAGACAACCTCAAATGCAGTCTTCTTAATAATGTTGTAGACAGTTTAGTTGTATGTGAACTCTACAACTGGTAAATACAGATCCCAAGCATTTAAGTTCTTTCCCACGACAACTTGGACTAGATTCCCTAGTGTTCTGTTCACTACTTCGATTTAGCCATCAATTTGAGGGTAGTTACTATAGCTAAATATAAGTTCAGTTCCAAGTTTTCTTTAGAGAGTCTTCTAAAAATAGCTCAAGAATTTTCTATCTCAATCTAAAACAATGGTCTATAGCATTCCATGTAGTTAGACAACTTCCTGGAAAAACAATTGAACTGAAATGGGTCTTTCGAGATATCGAAGAAAATTAGAGGGAAGGGTTCACAATTGAACATAGCTGATGTGAAGCTGCTTGGAGGATATGACTCACCAACGAATACAATACGACTTGACACCTCACTTGATACGACACACAAATTGATGTCAAGGTCCACCCGCCACTAATCCTGAGCTACTCGACAAGATTAGATAAAAGTGTAAGGGGTATAAACTTGGAGAAGATTGTCTCATAAAAACAGAGTATTCAGTATTAAGATGTAAGTTATCTTCAGCTTACAAGAGAAAAGGACTACTTATAGTAAATCCCTAAGGTATCATTATAAATAAAGAAATTACAAGAAAGTATTTACAAAAAGGGGATTCCTAGTACATACGAAAAGGGTAAAAAGGACAACAAACCAAAAATGGAAAAGTAGTTAAATGTCAGACAAGGTGGACAACTAGTAGTGCAGCATTGGTCCCATACGAATATTCTTTGAGCACAGCAGTAGGAAGGGTCAAAATTTTGTGACATTAAAGGGGTTGGGACGAGAGAAATGGTGGTATGCCGAGAGAAAATTACTTGACCGTTTTAAGTGAGTCTCTCGTCACTTGGCAAGAGATTATTGGCAGCAGTTTGTCGGAGTACTCGGCATAAGGTCCTCGATAAGGGAATGGTCGGCATCATCACTACTAAGTGTACGGATCAACGTATGTCTAAGGGTAGCGTGCAGGAGGCTACCAACGGTTCTGTTAACTACTTCGATTTAGCCAACTGTCTAAGGGTAGCAGGGGTACTAAACATAAGCTTAGTGCCGAGTTTCCTCCATAGGGTTTTCTAAAAGAAGCTCGTGAATTTCGAATCACGGTCAGACACAATACTTTTTGGCACTCCATGGAGTCATACAATTTCTTGTAAAAAGCTTCATTAGTCCTATAGCAAGGAATGAAGTAGTCTATCTTGCTGAACCAATTAACTACCACCGTGATTGAATCGTGTCTTCTTAGCTTGTAGGGAAGGCTGAGTATGAAATCCATGCTTATATTGATCCATGGCTACTCGGGAATTAGTAGGGGCGTGTATTCTCCATAGGGCCCTCTCCTCCCTTTAGAATACTTGCACACCTTGCATCTCTTAAGTATTCAGTGCACATCCCTCATTATCCTAGGTTAGTAAAAATATTCCTTTAGCATCTCAATCGTTACATGAGCTTTTCGAACCAGTAGCTCCCTTGCAGAACTACCTTGGCATACACATCTGCTTGCTCTTCATCAAGAACCCTTCACTCAAGTAGAATCCGTCCACATCTCCTCTATCACTGCACTTGGTTACTAAAGGCCTAAAATGTGGGTCATGTTCATATCAATCAGGTAAAGTGCCAAATCCAAGCACTGTAGCTTGCAACGTCGTGATGAGGGTATAACGACGAGAAAGTTCATCAGTCACTGTATTGGTGCTTCCCTTCTTATACCTGATGACATAGCAAAAGGTCTCTAAGAACTCAACCCACTTGGTGTGACACCGATAAAGCTTCTGTTGCCCATAAAGATTCTTGAGAGATTCATGATCAGAATAGATGATGAATTCTCTCGGCAATAAGTAATGCTGCCAGTTCTAGAATATACAGACAAGAGCATAGAAATCCTTGTCGTAAGCTAAGTAATTTCAGGGCAGCACATTGAAGTTTTTCGCTGAAGTAGGCAATGGGTCGGCCCACCTGTATAAGTACAGCACCAATGTCAACACCAAAAGCATCACATTCAACCTCAAAAATCTTCTTGAAATCTGGTAAGGTAAGTATTGGCGTAAACATCAACCTACACTTCACATCTTCAAAACTCCTTTGAGCCTTTTTTGTCCATTTAAACTCAACGTTCTTCTTGGTCAATTCAGTCAATGGCACAATTATGGAGCTGAAGTTCTAGATAAATATTCGATAGATAGAGGCTAGGCCATGGAAGCTCCTGACTTCAGCTACACTTGTCGGCGTAGGCCACTCATTAATAGCCTGGACCTTTTCCTCATTAACGTAAACTCCACTCCCTGAAACGACATATCTAAGGAATGCAACCTCGCTCTGACAGAACGTGCATTTCTTTAGGTTGCTGAATAATTTCTCGACACGGAGTATGTTAAACACTAATCTCAAATGTTCAATATGAACAAGAAGGTCGACACTGTAGACTAGAATATCGTCAAAATAAATCACAACACATTTGCCTTTCGATGCTTGAAGTACATGATTCATGAGTTGCATGAATGTACTCGGCACGTTAGTTAAACCAAATGGCATAACCATCCGCTCAGATGGATTATCCCGAGTCTTAAAGGCTATTTTTCATTCATCTCCCAGTCTCATTTGTATTTGATGATAGCCACTCTTTAAATTTATTTTCGAAAAGATGCATGTACCTTGCAACTCATCGAGCATGTCTTTTAACTACGGGATTGGGTATCGGTACTTAATAGTAATCTTGTTGATAGCACAATTGTCAATGCACATCTTTCTTTGGTACTAACTGTAAACCTCACAGCCAGTCACTTAGGGTTTGGATCAGTTAAAAGATCTAATCGAGCCTAAATTATAAGTGAAGTTAGAAATATTAGTAAAACGATTCCGTAAATTTGAATTTAAGAAAATAAGCAATAAAATAAAAGAATATAAAAATTTCAAATTTTAAGTATATAACTCGTTATTTATCGAAAATGTGTAAAATGTATTCCGATAATTAACGAATCGTTAAAGATAAATTATATGTATACTAAAAATCATAAAATAACCTAAATAATATTTGGGAATATTTATTTGTATTATATATGAATTTACATGTATGTAGAAATACGCGTAATTACTTAAAATACACAAAATGTGCTAAAATAGTAATAAATAATCAAATAAAATTCATAATTAATTAAGGAAAAATCAAGAAAAATATAGAAAAATGAGGAAAAGCCCAGAAGTGGGGTGTGGCAATCTGATATTGAAGAAAAAAAATTAACAAATTAAAATGCAACAAATAGAAAGTGGAAAAAAGAAGAGATAAGGCAATTGTCTTATCTAATTAATACACAATAATTTCCCTAAAGCTCTATAAATAGCAAGAAAATTTCAAAAGCTCATTCGGTTAGTTTGGAGAGTGAGAAAAAAAGGGAGAGGTGAAATTGAGAGAAAATTTAAGGTTAGGAAAAAAATAAGAAAAAACTGTGCAATTACAGCCATAAAGGGGAACCCACACCAGACGAGCAGTTGGAAGTGAACAACCACCACCACCACACGGTGGTGGCAGCACCTAGACCGGCCGACAAGGCCACGATAGTCGACAGTGGCCAGAGCCACCTAGACCGGTAAGTCTGATTTTCAGCCCGATTTTGTGTAATTTTTTTAAAAAATAGTAAATATTCTTAGAAAATTATAAATTTTGTTTTCTGGAGTATTTTTTTATGTAGTTTTTAGGAAAAATATTATTTTGATGAAAATATGTCTCGTGATATATGGTCCTTGTCGAGCTTGATTTTTCGGTTTCTTTTATTTAAAATTGATTTCCCATTTCCTGATTAATACTAAACCCTAACCTATTTAATATTAATACTCAACTTAAGAAATTAAAAATTTTCAGTTTTTTTATTGAAAATAATTTTTAAAGTCGCCACCTGACCGAAGTCGGAAAAAGAAAAAGAAAAAGAAAACGTAACCAATTGGGTGGATTGATTACGATTTGGCTATCGATCTTTGATTTCAATTTTAAATGAAAAACCAGAGGGTTTCAAGTTTGGGAGCTAATCTATTAAACCCTTAACGGATACCACTATCTATTTACCAAAATTAGAATTATTCTTCTAATTATAATATTTTTTAGAAATAAATAAATAAATAAAATCAAAAGAAAAAGAACCTAAGTTTTTACATATTTTATTGTCGCCCCAAAGGTGCCTACGTACCCGTTAGCTGGGATCAGACGATCATAGTTTTTTCTGAAAACTTTAATGTGTTGGTTTTTTTTTATAAAAAAAAATAATTGGTTGAATTTATGTTTTTATTAACCATTTTATTTTTATTAAAAAAAATCCTTAGAAGCCTAATTTTTATTCCTAATTATAAAAAAAAAAAAACTAAAAACCTAATTTTTGAAAAGTTCTAAATTAAGAATTTTATTTAAAAACAACTAAGTGATAAATTTTTTTATTTTCAAGAAAAACCCTAAAGACCTAAAAATGAAATTTTTATAAAATATACAATGCTCTACATGATGAATCTTTTATATAGAACAGATGCTTAAAACATAAAAAAGAAAAAAAATTCCTAATAATAGAAAAAATAACTAAATAATAGAAAAGTTGCCTAACCATATGAAAGATGTCTAAACTACAGAAAAGATGTCTAAACCATAGAAAAGATATATAAACCATATAAAAGAAGCCTAAATTATAGAAAAAATGTCTAACCATAGAAAAAATATCTAAACCGTAAAAAAAATATCTAAATTATGAAAAAGATGTTTAAATTATAGAAAAGATGTTTGAATCATAGAAAAGAAACCTAACAATGGAAAATATATATAAACTATAGAAAAGAAGTCTAAATTATGGAAAAGATGTCCAACCATAGAAAAGATGTCTAAATCATAAAAAAGATGTTCAAATCATGAAAAAAACATTTAAACTATGGAAAAGATATCTCGCCGTAAAAAAGAAGTCATTTAAAGATTTTTTTTATTTTATGAACATCAAAATGATTTTTTTTAATCTAGAAAACCTTAACATGTCTAATGCAATTTTTCTAAATTAATACGAGATTTTGTAAAATATGAAATCTAAAAAAAAAAAAGAAAAAACGAAAATTTAACTTAATACATGTTCACTAGACACTAATACTATAACTAATTACTAACAATTAAAGATATGATAAAAATAAAAATAAAAATAAAAAATTAGTACAAATCTTAAAAATAATTGCACATATACTAAGTGAGAGAAAAATAAATAAATAAGACAAGCTATAGACAATAATTAAAAACCACTATTATGTACCTATAAGGTAAAGCACGCAAAGTTGATGAAAGGGAACAGATTAGATCCCCAGTCCTATCGCGAGCACAAATGTATGATTGTTCTTTTCGACTCGCACCATGCAACCCCTATTTATAAAACTCGAAAACAAATTTTTTAAATCGAATCGAATCTAAATTGATAAAAATCCAAAATAGATTCAAATCTTACAAATCTTGATTTTATTAGATTTAACGTCATTATATCATATTTGTTTTTTTTTTCGACAACTATTTAGTCAAGATTCCGTTAAATTAATTTTTTCGAATTTTTTCCTTTTTAGTTTTTTTTTTCTTTTTTTCTAACAATTTTTTTTTTTGTCTTTTTTATCATATTTTAATTTTTTTTATTATTTTCTAAATTACGACTCTAAAAACAAAAATTATAACTACTATGGGCAAAAATTGAGTATCTACAGTTGTCCCTCTTCGTGGTGAAGTTTAAATAAAACTTTGCCACAAAGACAAAAGTGACACCGTTTTTGCCTTAAGACAACTTTATCCTAAGAAGTGTTAAAACACTTGATGACGATTAGTTTAAAACGAAGAATAGCAAGGGTAGCTCTCTTGTGGGCTGATAAGAATCCCTAAAAAGAATAATGAGAACTTGGTCGTTCCCTAATGAGCTGACTAACCAAGGCGGTCAAAGTGCCCTTTGAGCTGACTAAGACCTAAAGAATGAAGGAAAACTTGGTCGTGCCCTAATGAGCAAACTAACCAAGGCGATCAAAGCGCCCTTTAAGCTGGCTAAGACCTAAAAATGAGGAAACTTGGTCGTACCCTAATGAGCTGACTAACCAAGGTAGTCAAAGCACCCTTTGAGCTAGCTAAGACCTGAAAATGAGGAAACTTGATCGTGCCCTGATGAGTTGACTAACCAAGGCGGTCAAAGCGCCCTTTGAGTTGGCTAAGACCTAAAGATAAGAAACTTAGCCGTACCCTAATGAGCCGACTAACTAAGGTGATCAAAGCGCTCTATGAGCTGGCTAAGACCTAAAAATGAGGAAACTTGGCCGTGCCCTAATGAGTTGACTAACCAAGGCAATCAAAGCACCCTTTAAGCTGGCTAAGACCTAAAAACGACGAAACTTTGTCATGCCCTAATGAACTGACTAACCAAGGTGGTTAAAGCGCCCTTCAAGCTGGCTAAGACCTGAAAATGAGGAAACTTAGTTGTGCCCCGATGAGCTGACTAACCAAGGCAATCAAAGCGCCATTTGAGCTAGCTAAGACCTAAAGATAAGAAACTTGGCCGTGCCCTAATAAGCTGACTAACCAAGGCGGTCAAAGCGCCCTTTGAGCTGACTAAGATCTAAAGAATGAAGGAAAACTTGGTCGTGCCCTAATGAGCTGACTAACTAAGGCGATCAAAGCGCCATTTAAGCTGGCTAAGACCTAAAAATGAGGAAACTTGGTCGTGCCCTAATGAGCTGACTAACCAAGGTGGTCAAAGCGCCCTTTGAGCTAGCTAAGACCTGAAAATGAGGAAACTTGGTTGTACCCTGATGAGCTAACTAACCAAGGCCTTCAAAGCGCCCTTTGAGCTGGCTAAGACCTAAAGATAAGAAACTTAGCTGTGCCCTAATGAGCCGACTAACTAAGGTGATCAAAGCGCCATATGAGCTGGCTAAGACCTAAAAATGAGGAAACTTGGTCATACCCTAATGAGCTGACTAAACAAGGCGATCAAACTGCCCTTTAAGCTGGCTAATACCTAAAAACGACGAAACTTTGTTGTGCCCTACTGAGCTGACTAACCAAGGTGGTTAAAGCGCCCTTTGAGCTAGCTAAGACCTGAAAATGAGGAAACTTGGTCGTACCCTGATGAGCTGACTAATCAAAGCGGTTAAAGCGCCCTTTGAGTTGGCTAAGACCTAAAAACAAGGAAAACTTGGTCGTACCCTAATGAGCTGACTAACCAAGGTAGTCAAAGCGTTCTTTGAGCTGGCTAAGACCTAAAAATAAGGAAACTTGGTCGTGCCCTAATGAGCTAACTAACCAAGGCGATCAAAGCGCCCTTTGAGCTGGCTAAGACCTGAAAATGAGGAAACTTGGTCGTGCCCTAATAAGCTGACTAACCAAGGCAGTCAAAGCGCCCTTTGAGCTGGCTAAGACCTAAAAATAAGGAAACTTGGTCGTGCCTTGATAAGCTAACTAATTAAGGCGATTAAAGCACCCTTTGAGCTGGCTAAGACCTGAAAATGAGGAAACTTGGTCGTACCCTGATGAGCTGACTAACCAAGGCGGTGAAAGCGCCTTTTAAGCTGGCTAAGACCTAAAAACAAAGAAAACTTGGTCGTGCCCTAATAAGTGGACTAACTAAGGTGGTTAAAGTGCCTTTTAAGCTGGCTAAGACCTAAAAATGAGGAAACTTGGTCGTGCCCTGATGAGCTGACTAACCAAGGCAGTCAAAGCGCCCTTTGAGCTGGTTAAGACCTAAAGATAAGAAATTTGGTCGTGCCCTAATGAGCTGAGTAACCAAGGCGGTCAAAGCGCCCTTTGAGCTAACTAAGACCTAAAGAATAAAGGAAAACTTGGTCATGCCCTAATGAGCTGACTAACTAAGGCGATCAAAGTGCCCTTTAAGTTGGCTAAGACCTAAAAATGAGGAAACTTGGTCGTGCCCTAATGACCTGACTAACCAAGTGTAAACCCTAAAGCCAAGCCAAGTAACCATAGGTTTGAACTTAAAACCCAAGGTTTAGGACGATCGGCTAAAGGATCCGATCAAACCCAAATTATAAACTATTTAACAAAATACCAGTAAAAATGACCCTGTAAACTTAAATTTAAGAAAGTGAGTAGTAAAATAGGAGACTATAAAATTTTCAAATTTTAAGCATAATAACTGCTAATTACTGAAAAGGCAAAAAGTGTAATATAATAACTAATAAATTAGTAGAGATAGATTATATGTATACTAAAAATTTTAGAATGACCAAAATAATATTTAGGAATGTTCACGTGTACCCTACATGTATTTACGTGTAGATAAAAATACGCGTAATTGCTAAAATAGGCCGAAAATTAAGTAAATAATTAAAGAAAAATATAAAATAATTATAAAAAAATCAGAAGGAGAGATCTGCAACTAGATCAGGTCGTGACTAAAAAGAAAAAAAATTAGCCAATAAAAATTTGCCAAACTAAAAGCCTAAAATCAAGGAAATTGGCAAAAATCACATCAAATTAATGCACATTAATTGCTATGTTTGTTTATAAATAAGGAAAAAATTCACAGAAGACATTTGGACAGTTTGTAATCTGAGAAAAATCGAAACACAAGAAAATTCGAGAGAAATTCCAGAAAAAAAAAAACTGTGCAGATTAGCAAGGTGAACTAGAACCACCACCTGGGACCGAACCACCACCTGGAACCGAACCACCACCACCACCCTACCCTAGGACCAGCGTCTGGACCGGCCGACAGCCTTGGACCGGCTTTGGACGGCCAGAAATCCTTGAACGGGTTAGTCATTTACTCATCCCGATTTTTATATAATTTTGTAAAATTAGTTATTTTACCCAGAAAATTATGAAACTTGTTATTCTGAGGTTTTATTGTATATAGATTTAGAGAAAAATATTGATTTAGTTTAATTATGTCTGGAAATATAGGGTTCTTAAAAAATTGTTCAAAACCGAGCATGATTAAACCGGAAATTAAATAGGCTTAGGGATGTAGTTTGGGGCTCAAAATTTTTCTGTAGGACTCTCATATGATTTAGAACAGTGCTATGAAGCCTTTTTTTTTAAAATTAATTTTCGAAAATTTTAAGTTAATTTTTAGCCCTAAAATGATGGTAAAATTGGGTGATTTGGGATTAATTAGGTAATTAGAATGTTAATTACTGATTTGGATCTTGATTAGATGATTAAGGAAGTTAATCTCTGCAGTGGAACCCTAATCCTAGCTTTTAGGTACTAATTATGGTTAATTAGGGAAATTAGGTAAAGAATATGAGAAATTAGGAATATGTGAAAATATAAATTACTAAATTTAAAAAAATAAAGTTATTTAGATAATATTATAATTGAAATCAGAAAAATAATAAATCGGAATTAATATTTAATTTTAAGTAAATATCTTAAAATGTAAGATTTTTACACCTCGGGAATAAATCCGATATCCCAATTAGGGTTAGTGTATACTGAATAATTAGAATACCAAAATTACGACCCAATTGGATATTTGAATACCCGAGCATAAGGTGATTAATGTCACATTGGGATTCGAGCCTAATTACGACTTAGGAATTAAAACTAGAATCTAGTTTAGGAACCGAACCCCGAAATAAAATACAACGAATTATTAATACGTTATAGGTATACATGAGGAAAATGAGTTACATTATAAATTAGAATAAGAATCCATAAAAATAAGTACTAAAAGGACCTCTTTGCATTATAGGACACCCAGAAACAAATCAGCTCGCAATTTGAGGATCGAGCAACCGAGCAAATTCAAGTAAGTTGGGTTATTGCTTATTGTGATAGAGTACTAGTTTTGTAGTGCTCGGAGACTTAGGCTTGTATATGCTTGTGATTGTAAGTAGTTTGCGCATGTGTTTGATGTATCTGAATTCATGCTGGAATTTGTGCTGTGAGTGATTTTGTGACTGATTTAATTGGTATGAACTTGTTTGAAAACTTTAACCAGAATTTAATCTTAGTCGACCGTAATAACCGAAAACGTCATGCATTGCAACCCGTTAGGGGATCATAGGACTCTCCAACCAAATACCAACCCCTTCGAAAGGGATAGCGCAGGATTGCAAAATGGTCCCTTCTTCATTCTCAGTCGAACTAAGTGACAGGAGAGGAGGTCGCGGCGGGGGTGAAGTCAATGGTTCGAAGGTAGTCGCGGGAGGAGCGAGGTCTCCATTGCACAAGCCTGGGTTTGGTTGTGAACTGCTGCATAACATAGAACTCCTCAACCCGGATCGGAGCAGGTGAAATTTTTCTGATTTCACAACGGACCGGACTACGTTATGCGATGACACTTGATTGTTGCATTGCATGAAAATAATTGTTTGATAATCCTGTTTGTGCTTGTATGCATTCATGAGTCTCCAATTCAACTTACTGAGCTGTAGTTGCTCATACCCTTATAGATCCTTTTGCAGGTTCTGATTTGTAATCTCTTCGAGTACCATGCCGCCCTACAATTATCCAGAGGTTAGTCTTTTTGAAGCCAGGGGTGTGAGGATCAAGTTATTTAGCTTAATGTGTAACCAGACTGACCTTGTAGTTAAAGGATGAAGACTGTTAGTTATTCTGTAAATTAGTAAACTGTAGTTATTATGTAAATCTTCCTGGGAAGCTCTGTGGACTTATTTATATGATTATCTATGTTTAATAGTAATTTGAGTTACTCATCATATTTGTAGTATAATCATTAATCGAACTGTTTACTTCAAAGCGAGTGGTCGTCGACGCCTTGTGTAGATTATCTCTATGGTAGGAACTGTGAGGCCAGTTTCTATCATAGAATGGTTTACACGGCGGGACTGTTGCGACTTCGCGACTTCGGGGCGTAACACCAAGGTAATCAAAGCGCCCTTCGAGCTGGCTAAGACCTGAAAATGAGGAAACTTGGTCGTGCCCTGATGAGTTGATTAACTAAGGCGGTCAAGCGCCTTTTGAGCTGGTTAAGACCTAAAAATGAGGAAACTTGGTCGTGCCCTGATGAGCTGACTAACCAAGGCATTCAAAGCGCCCTTTGAGCTGGCTAAGACCTAAAGAATGAAGGAAAACTTAGTCGTACCCTAATGAGCTGACTAACCAAGGTGATCAAAGCGCCCTTTAAGCTGACTAAGACCTAAAAATGAGGAAACTTGGTCGTGTCCTAATGAGCTGATTAACCAAGGCGTTCAAAGCGCCCTTTAAGCTGGCTAAGACCTGAAAATGAGGAAACTTGGTCGCGCCCTGATAAGCTGACTAACTAAGGCGATCAAAGCGCCCTTTGAGCTAGCTAAGACCTAAAAACAAGGAAAACTTGGTCGTGCCCTAATGAGCTGACTAACCAAGGTAGTTAAAGCGCCCTTTGAGCTGGCTAAGACCTAAAAATGAGGAAACTTGGTCGTGCCCTAATGAGTTGACTAACCAAGGTTGTCAAAGCGCCCTTTGAGCTGGCTAAGACCTGAAAATAAGGAAACTTGGTCGTGCCCTAATGAGCTGACTAACCAAGGCGGTCAAAGCGCCCTTTGAGCTGGCTAAGACCTGAAAATGTGGAAACTTGGTCATGTCTTGATGAGCTGACTAACTAAGGTGGTCAAAGTACCCTTTGAGTTGGCTAAGTCCTAAAAACAACGAAAACTTAGTCATACCCTATTGAGCTGACTAACCAAGACAATTAAAGCACCCTTTGAGCTGACTAAGACCTAAAAATGAGGAAACTTGGTCGTACCCTAATGAGCTGACTAACCAAGGCGGTCAAAGCGCCCTTTGAGCCGGCTAAGACCTGAAAATGAGGAAACTTGGTCGTGCCCTGATGAGTCGACTAACAAAGGCGGTCAAAGCGCCCTTTGAGCTAGCTAAGACCTGAAAACGAGGAAACTTGGTCGTGCCTTGATAAGCTGACTAATCAAGGTGACGCCCTTTAAGCTGGCTAAGACCTAAAGATAAGAAACTTTGTATTAGGATAGCGCTCCATGAGCTTACTAAATCCCTAAAAGATTATAAGTTGAGCAACATTCTCTGAGTTGGGCGATTGGGAGCCTATGAAACTCTGGATTAGGACTATACTCACGAGTTGGCTAGCTTCTTAAGAGATTATAAATTGGGACTGTGTTTTGGGAGCCAGCCGAAAGCTTAAGAAATTTTAGATTGGGATTGTGTTCTATGAGCTGGCTAGATCCCTAAATGAAAATATGAATCTAGATAGCGCTCCATAAGCTAACTGAAGCGCTAAAGAAGATATTGATAGGAACAATGCTCTATGAGCTGACTATATCATTAAGAAAACGGATAAAGGGTAAGCACCCTTTAGACTCGCTTAAACTCTATTGACAGTTGAAAGTAAAACTAAGAAACATAGCCCATTCGAAAAAAACTCTTGATTCGAGAAATTTACAAACGAGGAATTTGGTGAAAACTGTTTATAACATGAATTGAAAATTTGGCTACAATGGATGAAATAGACTGGAAAATGAATGAAAAAACTTGTAACAAGCCTCCACTTTCTCTCTCTCCTTTTCATGTCTTTTCATTTTCTTTTTTCCTTCTTTTTCCTTGAAAGTTTACTAACGAATATAAATTCCTATTCAAAAGGCAAACGCTATAATCATATAGAGTATCTCATATCCACCCTAGTTTGTAACCTAGACAATGAGCTTCTTGGATAGGCGTTAGACATTCATTTCATAAGGAAAAGGTAACTCATGATTAGTCTAGTCGAAGAGAACTTCCTTACGGACTCTCGATCTGGATTTCACTCTTGATTACTATTCCAGAAATTATAATCCAGTTTGTAAGTGATACGTTTTGATCGATCTGTTAGGTCTTTTTGGGTTTAATATTGTAAATTGGGCTTTTGGTCAAATGGTTTCAAAAGAAGTTAATTGAGAGGGCCTATTTTGAAAGAAGTGCTTTCGTCTAACCCGGGAGGTACAATTCAAGAACCCTTAGGAATGAACTAGATCTGCGCTTGCCCCAGTTTCAAAATAATTTTTATCTTAGATAAATTATTTTTCAAAATTAGAAGAGCTTTGAGTAGGGAGGTAATGTAGGTGGGAAGGTCTTGTGTTTGAGAATCGAGTAGATAGAAAGGGTTTTTGGAGTGTGATTTTGAACTGAATATGGAGTTTTTGATTTGTGGTTGAGAACATGATTCTGAATGAATATGAGGTTTTGTGTTTTTGGTTAAGAATGCGATTCAAGGCCTTTTGTTTTTAGAGTAACTTGGGCCTTCTTTGATTGGGGATTTTCTCAAGCCCGATATTTGGGTATTTCTTCATTTTCCTTTTTCTTAGTTTTTTTCTTTTTCCTTTTCTTTTTCTTTTTTGTTTCGTTTTGTTTCGTTTCTTTCTTTTCTCTCCCCAAAAATAACTATCTCTTTTGTCAAGTTTTTGTCTTTAGATGAATTAAGGCCTTAAATCCATAGGTTCAAAGTGCATTGGCTTGGGTAAGGTATGTGTGGCCTTTAGGGTATTTGGAAAAAAAGTTAGCTCTTCTTCAAAGGGAATAATTTATCAAAAACAAAAATTATCTTTGAATTATTATTACTGGGGTAAGCACAAATCAGTTTTGTCCTTCTCTCCTAATTAATGAACCTACCCTCCCAATTGCCCCACTATAAGGTGGTTCTTGACAGGGTTTACATTTGAAACAACTCTAGATGAGTCCAACGGGGTTATCAAAGGATAATTGTGTTTGGGATTTGAAAACGAATGCCTAACTTCATTCTGGTTTGCATATCAAATTCAAAATGGACCTCCTTTAAGGAATGAGTCCAAAATATCCTCACCATGATGTCTCTTAACTCTCAAAGTGTTTAAGGGTTAGTGTATAGGATATAGCTCACCTCTTTTCATTTAAAACTTTTTAAAAGTGAGTTACCAATTCCTTACATAGGGATTGATTGACCTTAAGGTATTGACCTTACTCCCCAATTCCTTGAAACATGCCCCAGTAGTGAAATTTCAAAGACTAAATGCCCCATGCCTCAGACTTATAGGTCTTAACGCCTCTAAGCTTCCATATGTGATTTTGGGTTACGTTCTTTAGAGTTCGAATGGGCTGGAATTAACAACTTTTGAAGTGGAAGGGACTAATGTTTCATGGCTTTATGTTTTGACTTGATTCATGGTTAGACTTGATGGATCAAGCCTTGAGTTAGTTCAACTATCTTGATAGGCTAAGGCTCGAGTTTGGTTGGTTATTTTCTCGGGCCAAGTGGGTCTGTTTAGGTTAGCTGCCTTAATGGGCTAAGTAATTGTGTTTGTCTCGAACCCTATAAGGATTTGTAACCGTTAGCAAATTTCTTTCTTTTTCTTTTCTTTCCTTTCCTTCTTTTTTCTTTCTTTCTTTGTTTTTTTTTTTCTTTTTTTTGAAAGAGAGAGAGGAAAAGTTAGGGCTTTTGTGTTACAAAAACTAAGTGATGTAATTGTAAATGGATGATTACGGAGGATTGCCTTCATAGAATTCTATATACAAGCCTATACAACTTATCGTTATTGAGGGTCTATTTACAATTGAGGAATTTTAAAGAATAAAAGACTAAACAAAGAAAATATCTAAATATTATTTATTCCAAATGAAGAAGGCTATTTGCAAAATGCTAAATTTTCCTAAAAGAATGAATATTTCTAGTTGGTAGAATACTAAACACAATGATAACTACATATTATTTTACAGGTTTGATTCTTTTCGTCTGCCTTCCTTTTTTATTTTTATTTTTGTTTTCTATTTATTCCGTGAGGGTTAGGCTCAACTGATGTAGGCCTAAACAAAAAGCGATAGATTCGGGCTCCCATAGATGTACTAAGGCCCGCACTAAGGTAATATTTATAGGGCTCTTCTATAAGGGCAAGATAAGCCCAATCTTGTTCCTAATAAATTCGTGCTTATTTAGGCTAAAAAGTTGAGACCATGTCTAAAGTATCTTTTAAGGCCAATGAAGTGAGTAGACATGGATCCGTTTGGAAGCCCCTTGACTCGATCTAGCCATAGTTATGTAAAAAAAATCAAAATTACAATCATCACCTATTCTAAACTTTATATAGAATTATTACAAATTATTTACGAAGAAATATTACAACTGCAACTTCACAACTGCCTTTGACTATTTAGGTTCGCCACATAATAGGTTCTTGTGATTTTTTTTTTTAAAAATGTTTTCATGTGATGCAACAGGTGGGTTTTAAAGGTCATTAAGTTCTACAACCATCACGTTTTTTTCAAAGCAACGGTTCTGTGGTCGCATTTGAACTTGAGTGGGGTAGCTTGATCGGTCTTGAAAGGTGGCCCCCCTCCCAAGGTCCTAAGACAGCCTAGTTCTGACCGTATCTACTATGCATTTATGATCTAGAAAAATAAAATAAAAATAAAGTAAATCCCTAAAGCTACCCCTAGTAAATAAACTTCAACAAAAAAAATGTTAGTAAAAAAAAGATAATAAAATAAAATAAAATAAACAAATACATAAAATAACATACCTAAGTTCTTTTTTTAATTTTTATTATTTCATCTTTTTGTTTTTTTTTTAAATAATCTGATTTTCGGTAACTTCTAGTAGCTAGCCCTCTAGCGATCCCCAGTAGAGTCGCCAAATTGTCGAGCTTGATTTTTCGATTTTTTTTATTTAAAATTGATTTCCCATTTCCTGATTAATACTAAACCTTAACCCATTTAATATTAATCTAAATTTCAGTTTTTTATTGAAAATAATTTTTGGAGTCGCCACCTGACCGAACTCGGGAAAAAAAAAAAGAAACCGTAACCAATTGGGTGGATTGATTACGATTTAGCTATCGGTCTTTGATTTCAATTTTAAATGAAGAACCAGAGGATTCCAAGTTCAGGGACTAACCTATTAAATCCTTAACGGGTACCACTATCTATTTATCGAAATTAGGATTATTTTTCTAATTATAATATTTTTTAGAAATAAATAAATAAATAAAATCAAAAGGAAAAAATCTTAAGTTTCTACATATTTTATCGTTGCCCCGAAGGTACCTATGTATCCGTTAGCCGGGATTAGACGATCATAGTTCTTTCTGAAAACTTTAATGTGTTGGTTCTTTTTATAAAAAAAAATAATAATAATTGGTTGAATTTATGTTTTTATTAACCATTTTATTTTTATTAAGAAAAATCCTTAGAAGCCTAATTTTTATTCCTAATTATAAAAAAAAAAACCTAAAAACTTAATTTTTGAAAAGTTCCAAGTTAAGAATTTTGTTTAAAAACAACTAAGTGGTAAAGTTTTTTATTTTCAAGAAAAAATACTTTACATGATGAATCTTTTATATAAAACAGATGCTTAAAACATAAAAAAGAAAAAAAAATTCCTAATAATAGAAAAAATACCTAAATAATAGAAAACATGCCTAATCATAAAAAAAATGTCTAAATCATAGAAAAGATATATAAACTATAAAAAAGAAGCCTAAATTATGGAAAAGATGTCTAACCATAGAAAATATGTCTAAACCATAGAAAATATATCTAAATTATGAAAAAAATGTTTAAACTATAGAAAAAAAATCTAAATTATAGAAAAGATGTTTGAATCATAGAAAAGAAACCTAACAATGGAAAAGATATATAAACTATAGAAAAGAAACCTAAATTATAGAAAAAATGTCTAACCATTGAAAAGATATCTAAATCATAAAAAAGATGTTCAAACCATGGAAAAGGCATCTAAACTATGGAAAATAAGCCTAAACTATGGAAAAGATATCTTGCTGTAAAAAAGAAGTCATTTAAAGATTTTTTTTATTTTATGAACATCAAAATGATTTTTTTATCTAGAAAACCCTAACATGCTTAATGCAATTTTTCTAAATTAATACGAGATTTTGTAAAATATGAGATTTTATAAAAATGTCATTTTGAAAATATGAAATCTAAAAAAAAAAAATAAAAAAGAAAAATCTAACTTAATACATGTTCAATAGATACTAATGCTATAACTAATTACTAGTAATTAAAGACATGATAAAAATAAAAATAAATTAGTACAAGTCTTAAAAATAACTGCGCATATACTAAGTGAGATAAAAATAAATAAATAAAACAAGCTATAGACAATAATTAAAAACCACTATTATGTACTTGTAAGGTAAAGCACGCAAAGCTAATGCAAGGCAACAGATTAGATCCCCAGTCCTATCGCGAGCACAACTATAGAATTGGTCTAAAGAGTAGGTTCGAGCGTGTTTTTAACAAATGTGTGATTGTTCTTTTCAGTTCGTACTATGCAACCCTTATTTATAAAACTCGAAAACAAATCTTTTGAATCGAATTGAATCTAAATTGATAAAGATCCAAAATAGATTCGAATCTTACAAATCTTGATTTTATTAGATTTAACGTCATCATATCAGATTTATTTTTTTTCGACAACTATTTAGTCAAGATTCCATCAAATTAATTTTTTCGAATTTTTTCCTTTTTATTTATTTTTTTTTTCTTCTAACAATTTTCTATTTTTTTGTCTTTTTTTATCATTTTTTAATTTTTAATTATTTTCTAAATTACGACTCTAAAAACAAAAATTATAACTACTATGGCAAAAATTGAGTGTCTACAGTCCTTAAGAAATCATGTAAAACCAAGCATGATTAAGATTAGAAATAAAAAGGCTTAGAAGTATAGTTTGGAGCTCAAATTTTCTGTAGAATGCTTAAGTGATATAGAATAGAGCTATGAAGCCATTTTTTTAAATTTAATTTTTGAAATTTTTAAGTAAATTTTTAGCCCTAAAATGATAGAAAAATTTGGTAATTTTGGGTTAATTAGGTGGTTAAGATATTAATTACTAATTTAGATAGTAATTAAAGGGTTAAGAATGTTAATATCTGATGTGGAAATTTAATCCTAGCCTTTGGAGTGTTAAGTGTAATTAATGAAGGAATTATGTGGTAATTGTAGAAAATTAGGAATATGTAGAATTAGAAAATTAATAAATATGAAAAATTAGGTTTACTTTAATAATATAATAATAAAAATCAGAATATAATAAATCTGAAACAAAAATTTAATTTTAGGTAATTGTATAAAAAATATAAAATTTTCTCACATCGGGAATAAATCCGATACCCCAATTAAGATTAATGTGTACCGAACAGTTTAGAATACTAAATTAAGACCCAATAGGATATTAGAATACTCGAGATTAATGTGATTAATTTCAGATTAAGATTCGAGCATATGAAAGATTCTAGAATCAAAACTAGAATCTAATTTAGGAACCGAATCCTGAAATAGGGTATAATAAATCATTAGTAAATAATAGGTATACATGGAAAAAAAATAATAAGCTAAATCATAACTTAGAAATCGAACCAGAACCTAATTTAGAAATCGATGTGGAAACTGAACTCGAACCTAACCCCAAACCTAGAATAATTATAAAAGATTTGAAAACTTAGATAATTGGACATATTAAACCCTAAACAAAAGATAATAATAAGCGTTATAGGATAAAACTAACTTATAAAAGTTCTATGAAAAAATGAAACCACGTTTGTGTTATAGGGATGATCAGCGATGGCCTGAGCGAGTCGAACCTCGAGTGAGTGAGCGAGGAGTCTAGGTAAGTTGGGATTAATACGATGCTGTATTTTGGAGGCTTAAGATTATGCTTGGTTGTGCTTATTAGATAGTCTATTGTGTGCATGTGCTTGATTATAAGTGATGCTATAATTCTATTTGTTGTTCTAGTTTGTATTATGTGATTTGTATAAAATGATTGATCACCCTAAACTAGACCTAATCAAATATACGACTTATAAACATAATCGTATCTGCATAGCAACCCATTAGGAGAAACCTAGGACTCTCCAGCTAAATACCGACCCCTTTGAAAGGGATAGCGCAGGATTGCATAATGGTTCCTTCTTCATCCTTAGTCGAACTAAGTGACAGTAGAGGAGGTCGCGGCGAGAGTAAAGTTAATGGTTCGAAGGTAGTCGCGGGAGGAGCGAGGTCTCCATTATACAAGCCTGGATTTGGTCATGAGTTGTTGCATTAATGGCAACTCCTCAACCTGGATTAAAGTGGGCGTAATTTCTTTAATCTCACGATGGACCGGACAACGTTGTGTGATGGCATTTGATTGAACGTGCATTGCACCTAATGAGTTGGTTGATAACCTTGTTGTGTTTATGGTATAGTTTTAAGTCTTCCATCCTAACTTACCGTGCTATGGTTGCTTACATCCCTGTAGACATCGTACAGATACTGGCTAAGAAGAAGTATACAACTACTCTTAAGCTAGCAACTACTAAATCTTGGGGAGTGAGGAAAAACGTTTGAAGAATAAACACATATTTTTTTAAGGTCTAAGCTTTTACTTTAGAATTTTTTTTTCATTTCTAAATAATGTAATAACTAAGAAATATATTACGAAAAAATATTGTAAACTTTAATTGTAATAACTGAATTATAATGTATATATATATTTCCTCACTTTCTTAAGTAAATGATTTATTTAAATTACAAATTGTTTACTTCAAAGTGGGTTAGTCGTAGACGCCTTGTGTAAATCAGGTCTAAGATAGCGGTTGTAAGGCCAACTTCTATCTTAGAATGGTTTACACGGCAGAGCTGTTACGACTCTGCTGCTTTAGGGTGTGACACTAACACGGATTGGACGACACATAAGCTCATGCTCTCATGAACATATTCATAATCTACCAACTCATCAACTTTCTTTTTCAGCTCAACTGCTTGTTCAGGATTAAGTCTTTAGGCGGGTCGATTTGGTAGGGCTGCTCTAGGTTGAAGATTGATGCAATTAAGGGAGGTAATCCTTTTGGCGTCTTGGATGGAAATAGGTCAGCAAATTCCTGAAGTAGTTACAGCACTTCGGCAGGTAAG
This sequence comes from Lumnitzera littorea, assembly GCA_024138015.1. Taxonomy (NCBI): domain Eukaryota; kingdom Viridiplantae; phylum Streptophyta; class Magnoliopsida; order Myrtales; family Combretaceae; genus Lumnitzera; species Lumnitzera littorea. The sequence continues at coordinate 113,889,079 of JAMXBB010000007.1, read as the reverse complement.
TTCTCGGCCTCTCTAACCTTTAGGAGTCTCTTGACTAAGAGGAGTACATAGTCCTTGGGTTTGACCTCTCATACAAACTGAGCTCGGGAAATCACTAAGGACTTCCACTGTAGAGATCTCGTAACCTTTTCTTAGGCTTCTTGCATTTTACTAGGATTCATTGGCATCAATATAACTTTTTTCCTATCCTTTTGAAACATATAGGTGTTTCTATACCCATCGTGTAATACCCTTAAGTCAAATAGTTATAGTCTGCCGAGTAATATGTGGGATGCACATATAGGTAGGACGTCACATAGCACCTTGTCCCTATACCTATCACCAATAGTAATTAGTACTTTAACTTGCTCGAAAACATGTAATCCTCCCCTCTCGTTCAGTTAGTGAATCTTATACGGCTTGGGGTGTGGAAGAGTTGGCAATTTCATGGCCTTAACTACCCCTTATGCGATGACGTTGGTACAACTCCCTTCGTCAATGATTATAGCACATAGCTTACCATTCACTTGGCAATTTGTATGAAAGAGGTTCTTTCTCTGCTTGTTCTCATTAGCCACAAAAGTACTGAGAGATCGCTGAACTACAAAGCAATTCATGAGTCACGTTTGCCACTTTGGCTTATCTCTAGTTTCTCGGCCCTGCCTAATAACTCTTTCATGTGGTCCAGTCTCTAAGACCCTGTTTACTGAGACAACTAAGTTGGCCACAATAGTAGCAAGATCTTATATCTGCTCATCAGTAATACGTGGTGTTTATTAGCTAACTTGACCACGACCATGAGCATCACTCTCGACATCGTGAATCTCTCCCTATATACTAGGGTTTAACATTCTCAATATAAGCTTCAGCAAGGATACTTCACTCAAATGCTTTCTGCACACAAATATCTCGAACAGCAGACTAATACTACACAACTCTTGGTCTCAACCTCAAGCTCTGATACCAGGAATATCTAATGTGCTTAGAAGCTTAGTTATCACTAAGACTTAGTGGGGTATAATTGAACTGAAATGGGTCCTTTAAGATATCGAAGAAAATTAGAGGGAAGCAATTCACAATCGAACAAGAGTAGCTGATGTGAAGCTACTCGGAGGATGTGACTCACCAATGAACACAACATAACTTGACACCTCACTTAATATGACACGTAAGTTGATGTCGAGGTCTACCCGCCACTAATCCTAAGTTACTCGGTAAGATTAGATAAGAGTGTAAGGGGTATAAACTTAGAGAGAATTATCTTACAAGAACAAAGTATCCAATATTAAGATGTAAGTTATCTTCGACTTACAAGAGAAAAGGACTATTTATAGTAAATCCCTAGGGCAGCATTATAAATAAAGAAACTACAAGAAAGTATTTACAAAAAGAGGATTCCTAATACATACAAAAAGGGTAAAAAGGACAACAAACCAAAAATGGAAAAGTAGTTAAATGTCAGACAAGGTGAACAACTGGCAGTGTAGCATTAGCCCTCTTGCATACTTTGCAACTATCGACTACCTTATGGACATCTTTAGTTAAATTAGGCCAGTAAAAGTTCTCTTTTAACAAGTTGGTTGTTTTGGTCTCCCCAAAATGATAAGATAATCTACTACTATGAGCTTCCTTAACCAATAGCTCGTAAGTGGAGTATCTTGGTGTATATAACCTTCTTTCTTTAAATAGATAGCCATCCTTGATATAATACCCTTCAACAGCAACTCCTTCTTTACACTGCTCATGAATAGGATCAAAATAGGGGTCATGAGCATACTATTCGGCAATAAGTGAAAATCTCAATAATTGCATCTACAGGGTGGTTAGCATGGTTTGCCAATGCGACAAGGCATTTGCGACCATGTTGGCACTACCCTTCTTGTGTCAGCTCATAAAAGAAGAACCTTCCATAAATTATTGCCATTTAGCTTACCTTTTTGAAAGTTTGTTATGACTTCCGAGATATTTTAATGACTCATGGTTAGTATAGATTACAAACTTTAATGGTAATAAATAGTACTACCAGACAATAAAAGCTAAGAAAAGAGAATACAACTCTTTCTTGTATATAGAATAGTTCAATGCAGCACCATTAAGCTTCTTATTGTAGTATGCAACTAGTTGTCATTCTTGCATCAAGACTGCACCAATGGCAATGCCTGATACGTCGCATTCTAATTCAAATGGTTAGTCAAAATCTAGTAAGGATAGGACATAGGCAGTAGTGAGCTTCTCTTTGATCTCCCTGAAGCTTTATTTAACTTGGTCATTCCATCAGAATCATTTACTCTTCTTTGTTAGTTTAATCAAAGGGGTTAAAATTATACTGAAGTTTTTAATGAACCTTCTATATAAAAAAGTTAAGCCATGAAAACTTCGTACTTCAATGACATTCTTCAACGTTAGCCACTCTAAAACAACTCAGACCTTTTGTTCATCTGCTTGGATTCCTTCTCCAATTACTGCATACCCTAAAAAGACAACTTTACATTGACAGAATATGCACTTGTTTAAGTTCCCATATAACTTCTTGGCTTGTAAAATGTCAAAAATAGCTCGAAAATGTTAAACATAGTTGTTTAGGTTAACACTGTATACTAATGTCATTGAAGTACATGACCATATATCTTCCGATCAGCAAACGCATCACATGATTCATAAGTGGCAAAAATGTACTCGGTGCATTTATAAATTTGAATGGCATAATCAACCATTCATAGAAATTATGTCTCGTTGAAAACACTCCATTTTTGCTCTCCCTTTTTTATTTTAATTTTTTTTACAATAGGATAAAAGGGTCCTAATTGAGAAAAAGGCACAAAACTAGAAAATTTAGAAAAACAAGAGAGAAAATGTAGAAAAAATACAAAAAAATGGAAATAGATTTTTTAGAATAAATAAGAGTCAAGGGTCAATTTTTGGGTCATGAAGAGGATCGTTTTATTTTTAAGGATCTAAGTGCATTGTGCATATGTGATTTGATCAATTTTTAAGCTATATTTGAAAAATATTGGGTTTTGACCAAAGGTCTGAGTTAATTATATATATATTATATAGTCAATTTAAGCTAATTTTGGCTTAAATGTGGCTTCAATTGGATTTAAATTGATTATTTTATAAATGAATTAATCGGATAAAATACATACTAAGACTTGAAAATCCATTAAATTGTTTCATTTTGAATATATGCATAATAGGCTTTTAGGTCTTAATATTGATGTTTTCAATTTGTTGGGAACCAAATGATAGGAGGTTTGATTTGGCATAAACTAGATTTGTTGTTTTAAATTCAGTCCAGGCCATTTACATTGAATAATAAAATTTAAAGTGTAAATATATCACAAATGAAAACTAGCACAATTGGTATGAACATGCTCACTTGCTAGAAACATCTAAGTTTGAATCCCAACAATGCTCATGTGTGTGTTTTCCCCTTCCCTTCATATGCCACATGTCAAGTTGTAATTAGCCTTCATCATCGTTCTTTGTCTTCCTTAGGTGAATCCCTTATTTTCCAGCGATTCCCCTTCTCAAGCCTCCCACTTTGCTTGAATTTTTCATCAATTTTTCTCCATGATTTGACTAAAATGATGGTAAAATCATGGAGATTACTCATGATACTTTGGATTGAACCCAAGAACTTACCTAGATTCAATCATTTATTGGGTTAAATCGACACTTAAAGATTAGAAAAACTCATTTTTCCACCAAAGTAATTTTTCATGATTCAAGCACTAACATTAAAATTTGAAGCTTTTACTACATTCTTTAGGCAAGATTGAACACTAACGCATCACTTTGCTTAGTCTTTAATTCTCAAATACTAATAAATTTACTTAATTCAAATCAAATCTCAAGATTTTTGCATAGTCTTTAATTATCAAATTCATGACATTTTAAGCTTTTCCTTGTTTAATCATTACTGTATAAATAGAGGCTTAAGGACTAAGAGAAGGAAGTGCTCAAAACCTAGTAGAAACATACTTGTAAGCATTTTCTCTCTTTAGCAAATCCTTAATTGCAATTTTGTTTCTCTCTCTAAAATTGCCGCACTTATAGTTATTTTCGAGAGAAATAACCACCATAGCTAATATCCCTAGGCCTTGGGCTTCCCAGAAACACCCATTTCGAGTTTTACTGTACCTCTTAGCATAGGAACTACCGACTTGGGGATGAACCATTGGCAACCACCATACGAACCACTACTTGCAGCCACTCCTATTTGAAACCAATATCACCATCACATTAGCCACACCAAAAAACGTAAGACCAAACTCCTTCTTTAAGCCCAACCACCACCACACGAAACAACCAACACCATCACCGTTAGCCATTTTTGGAGCACAACCCAAACTATTGCTAAATAAGAAGGCACAACCACTAACCTCATTTTCACCATTGACTTTCACATGAAAGTTAAATTCCCCCTTCAAAATACTCCTTAGATCAAGTTGTAGCAACCAACTTAGTGGTAGATTCTTCTTCTCCTCGAAGGTGTGACTTGATTCGTAGAGCTCCAAATTTGACCCAAGTTCGACCTGCAATCGCTCCAACCTAGTAAAGGTTACCCGACCCGCATGTGCCTTATCCATTAAGTCCAACCCTCTTACAATTTATTTTGTGTATTTGTATACCTTATTTTGATATATTTTGTTTTATTTACTGTAACTTCTAATGTATTGTAACTAAAAAAAAAAAAAGAGGAAAAGAAAGAAAGAGAAAAAGGATAAAGAGGCATGGTTTATTTATTTTCTTTTTTTTTTAGTCAAAACATAAAACAAAAAAAATAAAAATAATAATAAGAAAAAACCATAAGAATAAATAAATAAAATAAAAACAAAAAAAGTTTATCACTTAGAAAAAAATACTTTTTTCTAATAAAATAAGTAAACTCTTAGGGCTTCTTGTAGAATTTTACAAAAGTAAAACACCAATCTATGATCCTTTTCTTTTAGACATATTTTTTATGATTCAAATATTTTTGCAATAATTTAGGCTTCTTTTCTATAATTAGGAATCTTTTCTATGGTATACTTGCTTCTTTTTTTTTTTTTTTTATTGTTAGGCTTTGCGTATTTCATTTAAGTATTTTAGGATTTTTCTAAAAAAGTTTATTAATAAGAAATATTTTTTTTTTCCAAATAAATAAAAATAAATGGACATTTTAAAAAAATTAGGATTCCTTTTAGAATTTTCCAAAAGATGAACAAATAAGACCCTTTCTTTTTCAAGTAAAAACAAAATTGATAAAAATGTAAAACTGATCGTTTTTTCAAACTAAAATAAACCAATACGGTTAAATTTTCTAAACAAATTATGGAAATTTGATCTCGAATAGCGGGTACATAGGCACTCATATGCAAATACAGGGTGACTCAAAAAATGAAAAATTTTCTTTTTCCATTTTTTGTAAATATTTGTTCAATTTATCCTTTTGTATATTTAATCATATTAACTTAGTTTCACGTGAGTATTTTTTATTCTTAAGGATAAATTTGAAAAATAAACTTAATTTCAAAAAGTTAAAAGTAGTACCCATTAAGAGTTTAAAAAGTTAGCCCCCGAACTAAAAAATCTCTACTTTTCTAAAATCTTTTTTTAAAAGTCAATTTTCCAATGGATTAGTGGCTAGGTTAAATCGATCCACCTAATCGATTTAACATAACTCTCTTTTTTCCTAACTTTGGTTAGATAACAACTTTAAGAGTTTACAAAATTCTTTTAAAAAGCTTTAGTTTTTCTTAAGCTTTGGTCAAGGATCAATATTGAATAAGTAGGGTTTAATATTGATCAGTTTAAGGAAAATAATAAAAACCGGAAAAAAATCAAGCTCGACACTTATGTTGAAAGCAGTCTTCCATTCGTCACCAAGCCTTTTGCACATTTGGTGGCAACCTCTTCATAGATCAATCTTCGTGAATATTCGAGCACCATATAACTCATCTAGCATGTCATCAAACCTTAGTATCGGATATCTATGCTTGATAGTAATTCGATTGATTACTCAACTGTCGATGCACATGTGCTATAAACCAACCTTCTTTGGGACAAGCAAAGTTAGTACAGCATAAGAACTCATGCTCTCCCTCACATAAACTCGCTTTATCAACTCATCTACTTACCTTTTTAGCTTGGTGACCTGCTTGGGATTCATTCCATCAGCAAGTTGGTTTGGTAAGGCTATGCTTGACTATAGATTAATATAATACTCTATGCCTCGAACTAAGGGTAGTCCCTTTAGTAACTCTTTAAGGAACGAGTTGGAAAATTCATCAATTAATCTTTGAATCTCATCAGGAACGTCTTCCAGATTTCTCATCTCTAACAATCTTCAAATTAATAGGAACATAAGCTCATTAGCCTTCTTAGTAACTCAGAGCTCTCTTCAGCTCATCACTAAAGTTTTCTCCTTATTAGCTCGGGTTAGCTAGTTATGGGTCTTGTTCACTTGGGTAGGTATCATGGGTTACAACTCTTCTTCCCATCCTTGATGAAGGTATAAGAGTTCTTATATTTGTCATGAATAACACGTTAATGGAATAACTAAGGTCATCCAAATAACAAATGTGAAGCTCTTATGGGAACAACAATATACACCACTTCGTCCCTATACACATTCCCAATACTAAAAGGTATGGATACTTGTTCTGTGATGTGCAAAACTCCCTTGTCATGAAGCCTATATAGCCTATATAAGGTCGGCTTATCTTCAACTCGACTTTGCTAGCCTATTCAACCCTGTTAGCTTTATTGGCTATCATAAGGTCGATCATATCTTTCCTTGGTTTGGTATAAGCAATTGGCGTGGAATTGGGACTCGGGAAAATGTCGGCCTAAGTTAGCTCAGAGCGTTTTTTCTCTACTTTTCAACTCTCTATGCTACCTTAATGGCCTCTTTTAATGTATAGAACCTTTATACTTTTGCAACATTACCAATCTCATATTCAAGTCTATAAATGAACCTCGATACTGTACGAGCCTTAAGTTCATTTAAGCTTGCTTGGATCATCAGCATTTGAAATTCTCTCACATAGTCATCAACAAATTGGCTTCCTTAGTGAAGTTCCTATAACTTTGCAAACGTATTGTTACGCCCTGAAGTCATAGAGTCGCAACAGTCCCACCGTGTAAACCATTATATGATAATAACTAGCCTCACAATACATACCATAAACATGATCTACACAAGGCGTCGATGACTCCTCGCTTTGAGGTAAATAGTCCAATTAAATGTTTAACTACAATTATGGTAAATATTACAATTTTTTATTAAACATATATAATTATATGTAAAGTCCATAGAACTTCTCAGGAAATTCTACATATATACAATAGTTCACTAATTTACATAATAATAATCAGTCTTTCATCCTCAAACTATAAAGGGCATTCTCGCTACACATCACTACTAAGTAAATTGATCTTCACACCCTTGGCTTAAAAGAACTAACCTTTGGATAATTGTAAGGCGGTATAATACTTGAAGTATTCAGAAATTAGGACCTGTAAAAGGATCTATAGGGGTATGAGTAACTACAGCTCAGTAAGTTGAATTGGAGACTCGTGAATGTATACAAATACAAACAAGAGTATCAAACAATTATTTTCATGCAATGCAGCAATCAAGTGTCATCACACAACGTAGTCCGGTTCGTTGTGAAATTAAAGAAATTCCACCCGCTCTAATTCGAGTTGAGGAGTTTCCATGTTATGTAGCAACTCACAACCAAACCCAAGCTTGTACAATGGAGACCTTGCTTTTCCTGCGACTACCTTCGAACCATTGACTTCACTCTGGCCATGACCTCCTCTCCTATCACTTAGTTTGACTAAGGATAAAAAAGGGACCATTATGCAATCCTGCGCTATCCTTTTCAAAGGGGTCGGTATTTGATTGGAGAATCCTATAATCCCCTAATGGGTTGCAATGCAAGATATTTTTGGTTATTAGAGTCGAATAAGATTAATTTCAGTTAGGGTGTTCAAACAATTTCACACCAATTCAACCAATCACAAAATCAATCACATTACAAATTTCAACACGCATTCAGATACATCAAACACATGCGTAAACTACTTACTATCACAACCATATACAATCCTAAGTCTCCGAGTACCATAAAATAGCACTTTAATACAATAAGTAATAACCCAACTTACTTAGAGTTTCTTAGTCGCCCGATCACTCGATTACAAGCCAATTCGTCTTTGGATATCTTATAATACAAATAGGTCTTTTTAGTTCTTATACTTTAATGATTCATGTTCTAAGTTATAATTTAGCTTATTTTTTTTCCATGTATAACTATTATTTACTAATGATTCATTCTACCCTATTTCGGGTTCAGTTCCTAAATTAGATTTTAGTTTTGATTATGGAATCTTAAATATGCTCGAATCCTAATGCGAAATTAATCACATTAAGCTCGAGTATTTTAATATCCTATTGGGTCTTAACTTAGTATTCTAAACTATTCGGTACACGCTAATCCTAATTGGGGTACCGAATTTATTTCCGATGTAAGGAAATTTTACATTTTTTTTATATAATTACCTAAAATTAATTTTTATTTTAGATTTATTATATTCCGATTTCTATTATTATATTATCTAATTAAACCTAATTTTTTTATAATATTCTTAATTTTCTACAATTACTACCAAATTCCTAAATTAATTATACTTAATACTCGAAAGGCTAGGATTAGGTTTCCACATCAGAAATTAACATCCCTAAATATCTAATTACTATCTAAATCAGTAATTAGTGTCTTAATCACCTAATTAACTCAAAATTACCCAATTTTCCCACCATTTTAGGGTTAAACATTAACTTAAAAATTTTGAAAATTAATTTAAAAAAAATGGCTTCATAGCACTGTTTTATATCCCTTAAGCATTCTATAGAAAAATTTTGAGCTCTAAACTACACTCCTAAACTTATTTATTTCTAGTTCTAATTATGCTCAATTTTGCTTAATTTGTTAAGAACCTATATTTTCAGACGTGATTAAACTAAATCACTATTTTTTCCTAAATCTGCATACAATAAAACCTCAGAACAACAAGTTTCATAATTTTTTGGGCAAAATAACTAATTTTAAGAAATTATACAAAATTGGAGCAGATTAGAGACTCACCCGGTCTGATGGTTTTTGGCCTTCCAACACCAATCCAAGTGTGTTGGTCGGTCCAGGCGGTGGGTCTAGAGTGGGGTAGTGGTGGTGGCTCGGTCCCAAGTGGTGGTGGCTTAGTCCCAAGTGGTGGTGGTGGTGTGTGAGTTTGACTTACTAACCCTAACTGCACAGTTTTCCTTTTCTTTTTTTTTTTTCTCTGGTTTTTCTCTTGAATTTTTGAAAATCTCTATTTTTCTCGGATCTTGATTATCCAAAGGAGATTTGTAATTTTTTTCCCTATTTATAGAACTTTTTGGTAATTAATATGCATTAAATTAGATAAGACATTGCTTAATTTCCTTGATTTTTGGCTTTTGTGTTGCTTGATTTTAATTGGCTAATTTTTCTTCTTCAACTCCTGACTTGCCACGACTAAATCTACATCATTCCAAATTTCTCTGATTTTTTTTCTAATTTTTCCTTAATTAATTAATAATTTTCTTTAATTATTTAATAAGTTTTTAGCCACTTTAAGAAATTTTGCATATTTTTATCTACACGTAAATACATGCAAAGTATATATAAACATTCCTAATTATTATTTAAGTCGTTCTATGATTTTTAGTATGCATATAATCTATCTCTAGTAATTTATTAGTTATTAGATTACACTTTTCGCCTTTTCGATAATTAATAATTATTATACTTAAAATTTGAAAATTTTATAGTCTCTTATTTTATTACTTATTTTCTTAAATTCAAGTTTACGGGGTCATTTTTACTAATACTCATATCCATAGTTTATAATTTGGGTATGATCGAATCCTTTAACCGATCATCTTAGATTTTATATTCTAAGTTATCCTACGGTCACTTGGCTTAACTTTAGAGTTTACACGTATCATGTAGGTAGGTCTCGGGTACAAATCTTCCCTTTAGTAACCTCTTTCATCTCTTCCTAAGTTTGCATAACTCATCTTCCATCTCTCGCTTTAGTCGCATTCAAATTTTTCCACCACATAGTAACATATAAAAAAAATTCAAGTGCAACAAGTTACATTTTAATGACATCAATTTATCCATAGCAGTTAAATACTTTCTCTTCCCATTCTAAATATTCATCCGCATCTCCACTTCCACTAAAGGGTAAGATTTGGACCTTAATATTATCTAATCTACAGGAGCTCAACGTCTTCGCTCTTGTGCTTGGTAATATTCAATCTCTTCTTCTTCCTCTTTGTATTTTTCTACATCTACTTCCTTATCATCCTACTCGATCTCTTCCAACTCCATTTGTCATTGAACAGCTTGATATGTAACTCCTTCAACTCGATGGGGTCAAACTAAGCGATTAGCTCGGCCGCCTTAGCCATATCGCCTCTCAAAAACATTATCGAGTGGATTATGATGTGGTACACCTTGTAATTGCTATTTGTTGACTTACATTGCAATAACTAAGCTCTTGATAAGATTGGTGAGTCTATCAAGCTTATCATTAATTGACCCAAGAGTGTTACTACCATTTTAACCTCGACCAGCATAAACACCATTGCTCCGATCACCAATAATACCTTGAACACTTGAATTCGACATAAGGTAATACTTTTTTAACAGATTAACAATGCAATACACAACAAAAACTTCTACTTACTACCCAAAACCTTAACTAACACACTTTAACACCCCTAATCATCCGATACTTACTACAATAGAAATGAACTTACTCTATTTTCGCAGTGAAAAATAAAGTATAATAGAGTAACAATGGGAACTACAATTATCAACACATGAACCTCCACTTCATAGCTCATAACTCCAGAACTTACTTCATACGAATACATTTTATTAGCTACGGAAGGAAAATAGTAATCACTAACAGCAAACATGAACCAAAAACTTTACTGTAACTTCATATACTCTCTCTCAGAACCGTGCTCTGATACCATTGAAGTTGATTGCCTTTGTGGTTGTACATATGGAAAGGCACCACAATGGATGAGAATTAAAAGAAAGTAAAAGGTTTAACAGATCCGGGTAGCTGTCGATGGGATATAACATATCAATTGATCTTACTTGGCCTACAATTTATTGGATGAGACTCACTAGTCTAAACTATAGGGTTATTCGCCACTACTCATTGCTAAAGGAAATCAATAAGAGTTAAAATAGAATGAGAACACTTGGGTTACTCAAGAAAGAAACTAGTAATATTTAGTAATGCCATGATGTATCTACGTACAAGTAAATGTGATTTATATACTAACCCTACTAAAGTTACAAGGCATACATGGAAAAGAAAAAAGGATAATTTATAAATAGAATACATAAAACATACTAAAAATGGTAAAAAGGACAAATAATATTTTGTACAGAAAGAGTAAGGAATGTTGTGCTAAAAGATACTTGTCAAGGGATAGTTGGAAGCTTGTTGATGGGAATCAGCCTCCGACCACATCCAAGTTGAGGCCTATTAATACTTACAGAGGCCGAACTGTAGTTAGAATGACGAGAGGAAGGAAGATGAACACTCAGCATCAGGTCTGTCGTCAGCAGGTGTGGCAAGAGACCACATAACTAAGTAATCAGAACCAAAGAATCACTCGGCACATCAGAGAGAGACTTGTACCGACTGATTCTATGACTTGGCAATTGTGGGCTGACCTCTTTGGTGTCTCGGCCAAAATACGCGAGACGTCAGGAACCCCTTTTTTCAGACCCAAACATCCAATTGCCGACCCCATCTGGTTTAGATACTACTCCTTCCATGACATGCTAAGTGACTGTACGTCGAGTCCTATAAAACACATAGTTTTATATTATTGTATATGTTTTCCTTCATTTATTTATGGGCCCAATTCGTTAGGATTTAAGGTCTTATATATTATTTAAAGTTTTGCCACTAGAGTTTAGGACTTGCTATAAATAATAACATTTATACAGATATAAGGAAACAAATAGATATATAGAAATATATACAAAGAGTGAAACTTTCCTCTTTCAAGTAAGGCTATACTTGAGTTAGTATCTGCCAGATTATCGAGTGTTGATCGTATTCTTTAATCGTTCATGTGTTCTTATCAATCTTATCCTCAAATTGTAGGGTTTAGGACTTGTTATAAATAGTAACATTTGTACAGATATGAGGAGATAGATAGATATATAGAAATATATACAGAGAATGAAACTTTCCTCTTTCGAGTAAGGTTATACTTGAGTTAGCATCTGCCAAATTATTGAACGTTGATTGTACTCTTTAATAGTTCCTGCGTTCTTATCAATCTTATCTTCAGATTGTAGTGAACTCTTTCATTTGAATCGGTTAATGAGTTGCATCTAACCTTCATTTGAAACCTCAAGCAACATTTAGTGTTTGTGAGTCGTATTGAACTTTATTTTGAGCTCAAACTCCTAATTATGTTTGTGTCTTGGTGAGTTATATCCATTCACATTCACCATCGAAAGGCTTCCTGTTCTTTGTACCCATCTTCCTTTTGAATACCCATTCCTGTTCTTTCGTTCCAGATCCGCAGCCGTTTCTTTCTGAATCAATCCTTTGATCCCTTATCATCTTACTATTAAAGGTTTGAACCCATATCACTTGTAGTGTGGTTGGTTAAGTTGTAATAAATGCTGAGGCCACTTAGTAGTCATGGGATCTTGCTTGGATGAAGTTAGAAGGTGTCATCGGTCGGAGTTGACTTTGTTAGGTTCAGGTCAGAGCTCAAGCTATGAGGAACATTCTGATCGTTTCTTGGTTGGGTGTCTTGGTAGTTTGACTTGAACAAAGGTTTGATGCTAATTAGCTTGGGACCTATTTGGATCATGGTATGAGTTCGGCAATAGATATGGTTGCTTAGCTAGTCAGCATGCATACTAGACAGGTTGGCATGATTGCTTTGCAACTCGGAAACTATACTGGAACTTATGAGAACTCAGTACTCAGGATGGCACTAGTGTAAAAGATGGAGATCATAGTAAGAATTCTTATCCTGAATGGAGTTTTGAGCTAGTATTCTTCACAGTCCTTATAGTCTTCTAGCTCGATTGTGCATGACTAGTCTAAGAAGTTAATTCCTATCATCTTGTAATAACACCTAAATTCCATAAAAAATATCCCTATAAGTTTTTTTCACCTCTTCCTAATTATAATCGGATTGGTCAAGGCTTATGTGTGTTCATAGGTAAATCCTTTGCATCTCCATTACTGTACCAATAGCACAATTTCAAGCTCCCCACACAATTAAATTGAAAGTTGTCTTAGTTTTGGCTTGCAAATTTGAAATCTTACTCTTATGTTTTCCACTTTGTAATTCTGTAACATCTCTTAAGTTAATCAACTCATTAACACTCTGCAAAGAAGTTTTTTGTAAACTCAAGATACATTTTCCACCACGGTTATGATAATTCTAAAACAACCTTAACCACTAAGTTGTTGTTGATCGCTCTCATTTCTTGTTGCTTGCTCGATATAGATTTAATCTTAATATGGAGTTTCAAAAAAGTAAATGATGAATTAGCTAAGTGGATCGATGTTACTCATAATCCAACATTTAAATTAATAATAAACCAATATGTCTCATAGTGTATTATAATTTGAAAGGATTAGCGTTGCCACAATCTATTGCCAATCAGAATAGATTGGTAAGATAATTTAGAAAGAAGTCTCTTACAATAAATACTCTCAAAGAGTACTATGTAACCAAAATAAAACCAAAAACTAACTAAATAAAGAAAACAATCCTTAAATAGCAAAGCTTACGCTAAATACAATGTGTAAATAAAATAACATTAAATAAATGTTGGAATAAATTGTTTAGCATGTTCATGGCTAATTCATGCTTGTAAACTAGCTTGTGCTTCTCATGGCTCCAAGCTATCCTTTAATTCTCCCAAGAATAGGGTCTATAACTATACTACCTAGGCATGTTCCTCATGTCCATCATGATTCCTTCACTTCTTTGTTTTCAAGCTTGATTTTCTTGATGCCTTGGTTTCTTCTCATGTTTCTTAACCCTTCTTCACTTTTGTGGATGTCCTTTTGAACCTCGATGCCCATTAGATTTAATATGTTAGTCTTTGAACTTAGATATCTGCTTTGTTTTAAAATCCTTTTTAAAACATTTTCAAAACACATGTTAATAGCTAAATTAGAGTTAGTTCGCTTAGTCAATTCTAATTTACACATTTTCCCGATTTTAATTGGGTGGCAACCCCAATTCTTTCAAAACCAAAAAGAAACTGACTTTTCTTAGCTTTACTCAAAGGTTAAAGTTAAGTAGGCACGTGGTTTAATTTAAACCAAGTTACGAAAAAGGGAGTTGAATTTTAGGCTCGATAATTTCACGACTTCACCAGGGATTGACAAGTGGGCTAACCGCATCGAAATATTAAATTGGGCCTTACTTCTTGGAATACCCCTAAAAATTTAAACTCTTTTAAGATTGGCCCTATAACAATTGTGCCCATGAGAAATTCATCTGGATAACTCTTAATTAAGTAAGGTTCGTTTCATTCGTTAATCACTAAAGTGATCTCATGGGTCATCGAGCCTCATAGTTTATAAACACTTGCTAATTCCTCCTCATTTGAAGATTTTAGAAGAGAGTATGTCGAGCCCTATTTTGGTTTTTCTTAATTCAATTCATATTAGGCCTAACTCACATAATATAAATTGCTCGATATAAAATTAAGGAAAAACATTCTCTTAAAGAAATGTTTTTAAAAAATAATTTTAAAAATTGGAGTCGCCAATTAGTTAAACTAGTAAAAAATGAAATTAGAGTTTTCAGGTGGGAAAACCCTATTTTAACCACTAGTCTGCAAATATTTTTTAAAAAATAATTTTTAGAAAATTAAACCATAAGAATCTAAGTTCGGAGGCTAACCTATTAAGACTAAGTAACTATGTAAAAGAAAAAAAAAAACTAATGACTTTTTATTTTTTATAATTTTTCTAAAAATGCTAAGATATGATTGATTTGCAAAAGTGTAATCAAGGTGAGTTTTTAATATTTTTTATTACAAACTTTCTAAAAAGGAAAAAAAAAATTTTATTTTATTTTTTATATGATTGTCTCGGAGATACTTACATACTTATTAATCGAGATCAAACCAACGTAATTTGAGTCAGATTTACATTAGTTATTAAATTATTATTTAAAAAAAACCTTAAAAAGATCTAATTTTGCAAATCTATTTTAAAAAATGCCTAATTAACTAAATCTTTTTTAAAAACTTCAATTAAGATTTTTTTAATTTTTTTAAAACTATGCGTCAAAATTTTATTTATTTTTTAAATCCTAAATGTGAGATATACTAAACTATATATCTTGGATATATATTTTCTTCGAAGATACAGATCTCGAAGAAAAGATATGTAACTTTTCAAAATATGTAATTTTGGTTAAAAAATGTAATTTAAATAAATTTTATTAAAAAATACAATTTATCTAAAAATTTCAAAAATACATGACATATGGTCTATATTGAAAAATAAAAAAAACCTGCACTAAAAAAAAAAACAAGTTAGTGAACTAAAATTATTAAGTAAAAAAAAAAACCAAATAAATAACTAATTGACATAATTTACCTAATTACCTAAGTGAGTCGGATCATGCATGTGATTGAACTGGGCATGACTGATTATGTTGTGATCGTTTGGACTACGTAGATGTGGACGCGTGTGTATGCTTATGGTGGACTTCGCGATGTGTTGGAGCATGTTGTATTTGGACGTAGATCATACTGCTACTCGTGTATGTTGTATTTGGACAATGGATCAAGCGTGTATATGTCATAGAGTGTAGAGTGGTGTGCGTGTATGTTGTGTCCATAGAATCAGTGTTGTGTAGTATATGAGTGGCAAGTGAGAAAACTCTATGTATGATTGAATGACCGTAGATGTGCAGTAGGAATTGTGTACATTGATTGTGGCGTGAAGTTTGTGTATATAATGTGAAGCGATTGTGTAAGTGATAAGTGTGTATGAGTTGTAAGTGTAACATGAGGACGTATAAGTGACTGTATGTGTGTTTTAATATAATCTAACGACGTATGTTTGTATAGTGCTGTGTGATGTAAGTAATTGTGTATCTATGTGTTAGACATGATTGGATCGTAAGCTGTGAGGGTGTGGTAAGTGAATGATTGGTGAATGTATGATGTGAACAGTAAATAGTGTAAAGGATAATGGAGTTTTAGGCAATTGTAGACTTTGTGTGTTTGTGAGTATATAAACTGTGAAAAATGTGTGTTTTTCACAACCTAATGTCTACTATTTATAGACCATAGATTTTGAATCTTTTGGATCTTTTTATGAAAATTTAACCTTAACAAATCCAATATTCGAAAAATACACATTAGATTCATTGAAGATTTAATCTAGTTTCTGGAAACTCCATACTTATTTCGACTCTCTATCTTGAGCTCAATTCAATCAATTTTAATTTAACCCAAAATATATGCTAAAAGAATAAGCTCGAATGCTCAAGATCTATAAGGTAAAGACCCTAAACTCTGAATTGCTTATATCTTCTCCTTATTATTCTCTCTGGAAGCCATCTTTCACTTGTCATCTTTGCATCATTTATCTAAGATCAAATGACGAGTGAGATGTATCAATGTAGATTAGTGAGCCAAACAAGTTCCAAAAAGGAGTTCAAGCTATTGAAGTGCAAAAAGTATATTAGCCAAGACCCCCAAGGCTAGGCCACTTGATGACCAAGAGAAGACTAGAAGCAAGGTCAATGGGTCAGTTAGCTAGTTTGATAACAATTGGCTCTTAAGCTAGATCTTATAAGGAGTATATGCTTGTTTGACTATTTTTTTCTCTCTTTTTTTTTTTTTTTAATTCATGTTATATCTGTTAGTTCATTTAGTTAATTATTGCCCTTTTAGTTATTATGTTAATTTAGTTTAAGAATTTCTATTTTATTTAGAAACATTCCAGTCATATTACTAAATATAATTTATTTCTTCACAACAACTTAGTAAGTTAATTGTCTTTGAATAGTTATCAAACATTGTTAATATGAGATTGTGTAGTTTTTATGTTAATTGGATATTTGAATGATGTTTTATTTATTCATCTTGAGTGCTTATCAATTATCATCGGTAGTAACGAATCTTGTTGATTAAATCTACGAGTCATATTAGATTCCTTTTATTACGCGTAGTATAATGAGTCATATCGATATATGATTCAATCAAATATGCTTGTTTTTAATAGTTATGTGTCATATTAAGTATTGCTTCTATCTATATCTTTCCTTTAGCCACCATGTATGCATATAAATCCATAAAAGATGGCCTTATATTTATCTCTTTTGCCAAAAACCGCAAATACAATTTGTTGAGAGTTGATGAATTATTCAAAATCGGAGTTATCAAGACCAAAACAATACATCTCATATACAGTCCAAAACCCTCACCGACACTATTCTATACCATTATTATTCAATATTGATCTCTGTTTTGTTCTTAGCTAAGCAAACCCAACGAAAGTAACGATTATGTTATATGAGAACTTCTCATCCTCCGGTGGTTGGAAAGGCCAAGTGAAGATTTGAATAGAACTACCAAAAAGGAAGAAAGAAAAAACAAAAGATTTTGATA
Source organism: Lumnitzera littorea (assembly GCA_024138015.1). Lineage (NCBI taxonomy): Eukaryota > Viridiplantae > Streptophyta > Magnoliopsida > Myrtales > Combretaceae > Lumnitzera > Lumnitzera littorea. Next base: position 113,871,371 of record JAMXBB010000007.1, on the reverse strand, counting down.
TGATGCCTTGATCTCAATTAATTAGTTCATATAATATATCCTAATGTCACAAAAATGGAAAAATTTCCAACAAAAGATAATGGAAATAATGCTGCCCACCATACATCATACATATGGTGCATACGTAATTTGCCCATTATGGTTCTGGTTCTTATAACTAGATCCACTCTCAGTTTGCGTCATCAACAAAAATTATAGCAAGATCATCTGACAATCTCTAAAAGAACCCATATACGTACAATCTGAGCAATATATCTCAAACCCGCACAAATGGAGGAATGAGTAGAAGATTAAGGGTAAAAGGAAGGGTCTGCCTGTCTACCTTACTCCACAATTAAGTGATATATATATATATATATATATATACACATTTCGATAGAACCCTATATACAGCTTCATGTATACAAATAAAGTCGGCCAAAGAATTAGACGGTGCACTTCTGATCCACCCGATTATCCAAAGTTAGGTGTCGTCGTTATTATTATTGGGATCATCACAAAAGCTGCTATTATTATCATTAGCAGTAGCAGCACCACTAGTTGTCGATGTTGTTGCTGCACCGCCGTCATCATCATCATCCTCATCAACCGCCCTGATCTCTTCATCACTACTTTCATTTAGGTAAGCAGCCAAATTCAAGTAGTTGTTATTATTATCCCGATCATGGCCACGACGCCACCTTGCCCTACATATCACACATATTGTTCCTCTTCTTCCCCTGCTCCGTTTCCACCTCAACAAACATTCCTCGTGTATCAAGTTCCTACATGTCCCGCATGCTACCACTTTCTCTCTTCTTCCTGATTCCCCTCTTATCATAACTATTTCCTCTAGACATACCGGACATGTTGTTCCTTCCTCCGCCATCTCCGTCGCTTGATGATCATCATCGGTCGCACTGTTCCCTCTCGGTGATCGGAAAAACAGTTGGTGGAATCTCTCCCTCAGGTTCGCGCTGGCTAAGGATTCCGGCTGGACCGGCGTGCTCAGAAGACGGTTTAGTCGGCATGGCCGAAGGTTCCTCCTCCTCAGGCAAGAATCATCAAGCGACACACCCAATACACGTATTAAGATAAACAATATGTGTTTGCACGGCGTCGTACGGTCAGGGCACGTGCATGTTGGGGTAGCGGATAGAGTGACGGTATATACATTCCCCGTTGCACCAAGGACGAAAAAGTTTGATTCGGACCTGTGGAGGAGGAGGAGGGGGTGACGGATAGCTCGAATTATGCGGTCTACCACCGGCTGAGCCGGTGGTATTAGACGTGTTTGGTGTTGGTGTTGATGGAGGTGGTGATCGTTGGACGTAGAACTAGAGGCCATGGACTCCATTATTATGTTGGGTTGTGAAATTGAAATATGTGAAGAAATGATGTAGTTGGGTTGCGATTAATAACTAATAAGGTAACAGTATTGAGGGAACTTTTTAAAATAATAAAAAAAAAAAAAAAAGAAGAAGAAGAAGAAGAAAGAAAAGTTAACGTAGAGTAATAGGTAATGTACATTTTTAGGGGACGTATTGTCGGGAGGGAATAACATGAATAAGATTCTTTGGGGAGTTTTGTGGGGCAAGAGAAGGATTGCGGATAGGAAAAGGAGCCGTAGAGGAGGTATTAACTATTATAGAGTACGTTTAATTTGGGTACTTAAAAAAGGTGGCGATGAAAAAGGGCCGGAATGTGGTTTAAATATTTTTTGAGTTTAAACGATTTTTACTTTCCTTTTTTCCTTTTAAATGGAAAGAAATAGAAATAGAAAAGAAGACAAAAAGCTGCATGAATTCATAAAAAGGCCGCTACATCTAAAGTTTGCAAGATATTGTTCAAATATTTTATTTCCAATTTAATCTCGTCTTTACCAAGTCGATCAAAAATCCAAATGGAAAATATTTATTCCGTTTTCTTCTGTCTCATTATTGCGTATCTAAACAAAAACTTCATTCCAGAAAAAAAAAAATTAAAACTTAATTGTATTTATGGACACCAAATAATTTACTAACAATTGGGTTTATATGAGAAGTGGAAAAGTTATGCCTTGAGATTGGTTATTATAAGAAATAGAATAGAAGTATAAAATATAGTTTTTTTTTTTTATTGGGAATAGTTTACTCCGATAAGTGTAGTGTTAAATTTGAAATATAACAATAGATACCAATATACCCAATTTGGTTGTTTTGAAAAATAGCTATAGTTAATTAACTTTCTCATCCATTAAGGATAGAATTATCCATTATTCAAACTTTTTATTCTTTGTGAAAAGGATCCACAAAGTGACAAATATTCTTTATAAGAAGGAATATAAAAATCACAATAATGAAGATTCCAAGAAAACCTTGGAATAGTTATTCTATATTCTTTTTATTCTTTCAAAGCAAGTGAGTTATCAGAGTTTAAAATAGTATTTAATTGATAGGAGATGGTATAAAAAGAGTGAGACAGCACCGTATAAAAAGAGCTATATAATATCATTATCCTGTATAAGATATATAGTTTATATAGTATATGATACAAATTTTTAGAATATATTTATTTAGTCTTATAAAATAAATTTTTTATCATCAAATATACGATAGAAAATATTTATATTTCGTCTAGTCCCTTGAGATCCTATATATTCAGTGACTTGGCATACTATGCAAATCAAGCAAAGGGTTAACGATTTTATATATTTCAAAACTATAGAATGACATCAACTAAATACTCGATAGGAACATCCTTATGCGTTTTATAAATCTTGTTTTTATATATTTCATAAGAAAGTAAAAATTTCCTACCAAGTATGTATAGCAAAAGCGTCCATTTACTTTACATTAAACTTTGAATCGGTACTGGAATTTGTATCGGAACAAACATATTACTTTAGCTAATAAATTAAGACCAGTGCCGTGCCCATTGCTTATAGTTGGTTTCCTCTGCTCTGTCTCTGGCTTTGACCATAACCATAAGGCACGCTAAAGTTAAAAGTTACAGACGATGATAGGAAAGGAGTGGCCGGGTCAACCTCAACCACGCGTTGCGTTTGCGTAGATTCACATCCACCTCCAACCTATTCCAATTTTTCTGTTCTTTACGTATCTCAATTGCACTTGGATGGTTCGACACGACACGTGGCAGGAATATGCCATCATATATGTGCAAGGAAGACGACAGGTGGCTCCCAGCTGTCCATTTCTTCTGGGCATGTTCTTTTTCTTTCTTTCTTTCTTTCTTTTTTTTTTTTTTACTTCTATAAATTTATTTCTTCTTTGTATAATAAATGAGAGAAAAAGAAATTAATATTTTACTTTAAAAAAAATTTCCTAAAATATGGCTATTTAAAAAATAATCTTAAAAATATAGTACTTAAAATTGATTTTTTAAAATATAGATTCAAAATATACTAAAATCACATTTTAAAAAGACCATTTTAAGTAATATATCCAACATCTATTTTTATAAAGCCGATTTTTTTTTACTGAGTTTAATCCAATTATGTAAACCTCAAAAACTGGAAAGAATTATTTGGTGCGGTGGTTAACGTGGGGAGCTTTCCTTCCAAAAAGGACTGGCCGCTTCGCAGTGCAAAATTTTGCCTGTTGGGATAAAAAATGCATGTTCTAACCACTACACAACAACATAATATCTGAAATGATTTGGTATAATTAAACTAAAAGTGGCTTTTCAAATAATAAAATCAGTTTTTCAAAAGACATATTAGGCATTTTAAAAGCTTATTTTAAAACATTAAAAAAAACCTAAGGATATATATATTAGTGTATTTTTTTGGGGATTTTTTTAAAAATACAATATTAATTTCCTTTTCCCAATAAATCACAATATAATTCCTTTTTTTTTTTTTCTCATCTGATTCCTCAAAAAAGAATTTAATTAAAAACGAAAGAGGCCAATGGGTGGCTGGATTCTCCTGTAAATTGGGTCATGTAAATAGGGACCATTTTGGGTACTTAAATTGTGCAAAGAATTTGGCCTTTTGGAGGATGGAGATACAAATGGACTCTTAAGTTATCCATCGATATGCTGAAAGGAAATCTTATTTATCTAAAGTTTATCTCACGTGAACTATGGAATAATTGTAAAAAAACTCTCGTTTATTAATAATCTAGCTATCGGTACATCCGTATTGTGTATTGTATATGTAAAAATTAATATTTTTTTTATATTTAATTAAAAAAACATATATTTATTTCAAACTTATAGTAAAATATTTTATATTTATTATTATAAATTTCACTTTTAATATATCTATATAATTTATAATGACTTCTTCTCAAAATTCACATAAATGAAAGAAATTATGAAAATTGTAAAAATGACGACTTTATTGGAAATTGTGAATGAAAATTGTGAAAGGAAAGGAATAAGAATTGTAAAGAAAGAAGATGGAGTATAGTTTTAGAAAGTGAGAGAGAGAAATTAAATATAAGGATTGTAAGGAAAGACAATTTTACCCATGATATAAATTATATATATTTTCATAATGTTATTTTAGTATTGCTTTTTCTGTTAAATAATATTTGATATTGATTTAAATAATAATTTCAACTATGACAACTACTTAAATCTCCAAAGGTTTTAATAATAAAAATATAGTATGTTATCCAAAAAAATAACAAAAAAAAAAGTGTTAAGCCATATTTTGAATTAGTTACTATAAGGGCATGGCGTTTTTGAATTAGTTACTATAAAAATTTGTAAAAAATTAGAACTCTTGCAAATAATGATACCCTTGATTACTTAATTGTTGGTGTTAATATATTAGGAAGTAATCAATTAATAAAAAAAATATGAAATATGCATGAATGTAAAAGAGAAGGGAACGAGAATCGAGCTAATCGAATTGTAGCGCTTCAACTTTATGTCTATGGTGTTTTTCTAGCTCAACCACCACAAATCCAGTATCTCTCATCAGATTTGTTTCACTATCTACTTCAAACATTCAAATTAGTCTCAAGAGATTACAGTTATCAAATATTCTATTCTAACTCATATAGCCTAATCTTTGGCTAATATTTAGATCTATAGAGATACCATAAAATCTCTCACTAATAGCAAATGTTAACTCTCAAAAGATATAATAAAACATTAAGGAAATAAAATAAATTGATCCTTTAAATGTAAGCATGAGAATAGAATTTGCAAAATAAGAAATCTTATGAGCAGTAATATCCTTTGATCTATTCTCTAATTTGACTGATATGAAGGGATCTTGAAAATTTTAGTGTAAAATTTTGCATTTCTTATTATCGTTTGATTTTGAAAGCCTTAACCTTATATTATTCTGCGTTGGTAATGGCTAGAAGACAATGGATTCATTATGTCTTTTGCTTCCATGAGCAAAGGAATCGTATAAGCTTGATTTTCTCCCTTGATTTGCTGCCTTCAGATTGAATACGTGAGGAAATAAGAGCTTATTTTTGTGGAGTCAAAATTCTATTGATCCTGTTGCACAATCTTCTTGAAATATCTTTGTCTCATTTTGAAGAGAATGAACAATGCAACAAAATAGAGTCTTGTTCTTTGAAAAAGTAATCAGGAAAATTGAAATTAAATGTCATACGATTGGTTGATTATCTTTGCCTTGGAATACCATTGACAATCTTCTATCTTCCCGAAAGAAGATTTGACCAAGCTGCTTGAAGAAAAAAAATCATGATATTTTTTGTTTCCTTAATAACCGAATGAACATTGACTTGTTTAAGTCCTCGATTCTCAATGTTGAAAAATTCGATCAGCTAGTGAACACAATTCCTTGATATACTTCTTGTATATATATATATATATATTTTAGACCAAATCTCTCTCAAAAGAGAATAAAAACCAAATAAGTACATGCTCTTTCCTTGTATATCTTGATTTCCATGACTAAAGCAACTTTCAAATCCTTGCAAGTGGTCATTATATCCGACCCTTTTTGCATGAGGAAAAAACCACATTATTCGCCATGAACTCCTCCCTTGAATTTTTCGAACCAAAAACTTTTTGATATTAGCATAAATTAACTTGAATAAAAATAATAAATTAATTCCATGATTTTAATCCCCGTGAAAAATGGATTGAATATTTTACCCAAATGCATCAAATGGATTGAGTTAAGGCTTGACTATATAAAAAAAAATTCGGATTGATTTTGTTTTATGAAAGGCTGTAGAAAAATTCACATTGTTTAAGTTTTTATTAAGATACTTTGATTTTATCTCTCCATCCATCCTCTAATATATCTAAGAAATTCTTGATCAAAACATATGATTGTTCTTTTGATTTTACTTATAATAGGCATATGTATACATTTTGTTCTTTTTGTTATCATCAAAGCTGACAAAGAGAATTGAAAAGTAGTTATAGCAAATATACCCACTTTATTGTGTCTAGCGGCAATAGGGAAAAGTAGGTTTATATATTAAATATGAGTAAGTTGTGAACACAATGAATAATATGATGGTAATTTCATTTATAATTATACAAAAGCGACGATTTCTTTGTAATAGTACTTTATTATTATTATTATTAAAACAAATACATCTTTTCGTGTCTTTTTCAAGACTGAATTGTGAGGCCCATAAAATCTGCCGTTAGGGTCTAGAACTTAAATTTGGTGCGATTAGCTATTCGTTCCAGAAAAGTGTAAGCTCCATACTCTAGCAAAATGGTTCTAGGCACCTAGTTTTAGGGCATCTGGCAAGGTAATTCGATTAAGTGAAGATTTTGTGGTTTGGGTAGAAAAGAATTAAACAAAGCAGGTTTAGATTTTAAACATAAAATAAATTATTAACTAAAAAGCTAGATATAGCTATATTATCTGTTGAAAATATAGGAATTAAGTTTTGATATTTAATGAATTTTTTAAGATAAATTATTTGAGTATTATACATGTTTGACAAAATCGCATTAAATAATTACGTGTGAACATGTATGCACACTAAATATAATTCATATGTAGGAATATATATATATACATATATATATATATGAAATATGTAAACTAACATTTATGTGTATATATAAAACATGCCTATGTTGGCTAAATGATTTGTAAATATAAGAAAACAAAATAATATAAACTAGGTAATATTGGCAGCTAGCTGGGACGTGGCAGGCACTGGAAATTTCATAAGGTAAAGCTAAGTTAGATATATGACATTTTTTTTTTTTTTTTGGGCCAATGATATATGACATTACATTAGCATAAAAACAAAGGGAATCTTATCATCTAACACTTATCCTTTTACTTTGTTAATTTTCCACTGAATAAGGACACCGTAAAAGCATCGTCTCATCGCTCATTTGTCAATTTGATCGATAGGCAAACCTAGTAATATTGAGGGGAGCTTTTCAAGAAGTAAGGGTATTTAAGAAAATTTTTAGGAAAAATATGGTGTAGCGTTGGTTGTGTGGGGTTTGCAAAGGAAATGAAGACTTGGACACACAACATCACAACTTGAAGGAACACCACCCGGCTAAAGCTTCTGACATGGTCTATGCCACTCCCAACCATTGTAGATAGTGCCGGTGAGTTCAACTTTTGATCTGGTATTCATTGCTTTTCTAAATATTACCAAACTTTTGGAAAAATAAAAATAAAAGTATTTTTAGGTTATTTTATATGTAGTTCATTAAAAAAAATTATTTTATTGAAATTAAATAGTTATATATATTGTCTCTGATAAATGACTAAAATCGAGCGAATTTCACTTTTATTTTAAACACTCAAATGATGTAGTTTTGTTTTTAAATTTTTTCTACAATTTATTTGTGATAAAGGATGTTATTAAAAATGTTTTCCTAAAATTACTCACTATATTTTTGTTAATTTTCTAGCTCACAACCAATGGTTAAATTGGATTTATTAAGAAAAATTCAATTCTTCTCAAGGAACTCACTTAAATTTTTACTTCAATTGGGTTATGGTCTAATTTGATAATGAATGGTGAAGCAAGAGTGAATTGTGTAAGTTGAAGTGATTGATTTCAATAATATGTTAGTTTCATTGTTAAATTACTAAATTTCATATTATGTAGCTTTGTGATTTTTTTTTTTTTAATCTAAATGAAGAGTTGAATGAAGCTTCCTTGAATTAGGGGATGGAATGGGATTGTAAATGATGTTTGGTTATTAATCTTTAATTGGAGAAAAGGAGAACTCGTGGGTAATTACTTCAAAATGTAGCATTTTTTGCATATTTAGATGATAAATTATAGGATTGTTAAGTAAATATTATACTAAAACTCAACTTAAAGGTCGAATAAGAGGATATCTACATGTGATTTGCAACTAGGGTGAATTCGGAGAATTAGTTAGGGGATGTTTTAGGAAATTTAATATTAATTAGATTCAAAAGATGTTTTAGAGAATGACTTAGATGATAACTTAAGCAGGAATCGATCTAAAATGACTTTAAAATACAAGTACTTAAGTATAACAACTTTTCAAACCAAGGCTAATGAACTTAACACTAGGAGAAATAAGTAAAATATCAATATTTTTCATAATTTATACTAAAGGTATCATTTACAATACAGGGATTTCCAGTGAGGGAACACTCTTCAACTATATTAACGAAGTAATGAGTAACCTAAGTAAGATAGGATCAATGCTCAATCGTATTTTGGAGTATTATTTCATAACTAGATACTAAGTGTAAGTACTTGGTTGTATTTGTAGATAGTTGATTGTGTACTTGCTTGCATGTCTTTAATTATTGATAGAATCAAAATATGGTATGTTTGATGAAGTACTATTTGTTGGATTATTTGAACTGATTGATTACCCAGACTTAAACTAAAACATATGGGACCTAAAACTTAACCTACCATGTATTGCAACCTACTAGGAGATGATTAGAATCTTTTGGTCAAATACTAACTCCTTTAAGAAGGATAGCTGAAAAAACTTATTATTTACCCTTAGTTGAATAAAGTAATAGGAGAGAAGGTCACGAAAAAATGGAAGATATTGGTTCGAAGGTAGTCAAAGGAAGAGGGATGTCTTCACTGTGTAAGTCATGGTTTAGTCGTAAACTATTACATCATACTAAACTCCTTAAACCCAAGTTAAAAGGATACAATTTCTCTTATATTACAACGAACTAAACAACATTATATGATGACATTCACTTGTTTGTTTATTGTATCTAACTAATCTAATTGATAACCTTGTTGGTCTTATAGTGCATGCATACTTCTGTTTCCATCCTACTTATTGAGCGGTTGCTCATTTACCTATAAACATTTTTGTAAGTAAGAGTAGTCACATAACTTTACATTAAATCCTAAACTATATAAGCTAATAGGACTAGAGTGTCAGGAATTAAATAAAATGCAACTGGACTTTTGTTTCTTACAAAAGTTTTGTTTCTTTCTAAAGAAACTAGTTGGGCTACTATGAGTGACATAGTAGTTTTCACTTGTTGGTCAGTATGATAGAATAAAAAGTACTACCTTTGAACTTGTAAACTTTTCTCATGCATCTAAAAACTCTATATAAAGGATATATATTGAAAATCTATTTTACAAATCCTTTTCTATAAGAAGTTAATGAATCGTTATGTAGATTTTGCATAAAAGCAAATATTGACTTAAACGTTTCAAAACAATTTAGTTAAATTTATCTTGTATAAACTAGATTTATGATGGTAACTATAAGGTAAGCTTTTATTATAAAATGATTTATATGGTGGAACCATTGTGATTCTATATTTTAAGGTGTGACAACATTGAATTGCTCTAAAAACATTAGTATAATATTTAAATGAGAGAGATTACTTTGGTGTCTTGTCTTTAAAAGATAATTTTTTTATATAATATTACAAAATCAACCTACATATATGAGATATTGACACAAAATAACATTGTACCTCTTTATTAAATAATTGTCCACTAATTTCCTATCTATCCATTGCAAAATTAACACTTAAAGATAACCGCCTGCTAACTAACTGTCGCGCCTCGAAGTGGCAGAGTCGTAATAACTCCATTGTGTAAACTATTCTAAGATAAAAGTTGGTCTTACAACCGTTATCTTAGATCCGATCTATACAAGGCGTCCACGATTAACTCGCTTTGAAGTAAACAGTTTGTAATTTAAATAAATCATTTACCTAAGAAAGTGAGAAAATAGATATATACACTATAATTTTGTTATTACATTATTCAAAAATAATAAATTCTAAAATAAAAGCTTAGACCTTAAAAATATATATTTGTTCTTCAAATGTTTTTCCTTACTCCTCAAGATCCAGCAGTTGCTAATTTCAGAGTAGTTGTATGCCGCTTTTTAGCCAGCACCTGCATGACGTCTATAAGGATGTAAGCAATTACAGCTCAGTAAGTTAGGATGGATGACTTAAAACTATACCACAAACATAACAAGGTTATCAATCAACTTATTAGGTGCAATGCATGTTTAAGCAAATGCTATCGTACGACGTTGTCTGGCCCGTCGTGAAATTAAAGAAATTGCGCCCGCTTTAATTCGGGCTAAGGAATTACTGTTAATGCAACAACTCACAACCAAACTCAAGTTTGTGTAATGGAGATATTGTTCCTCCCGCGACTACCTTCGAACCATTGACTTCATTCTCGCCGCGACCTCCTCTCCTGTCACTTAGTTCGACTAAGGATGAAGAAGAGACCATTATGCAATCCTGCGCTATCCCTTTCGAAGGGGTCGGTATTTGGCCGGAGAATCCTAGGTTCCCTTAATGGGTTGCCGTGTAGGTCCAATTATGATTACATGTCATATATTTGATTAGGTCTAGTTTAGAGTGATTAATCATTTCATACAAGTCATACAATACAAGTCAAAACAACAGACATAATCATAGCATCACTCGTAATCAAGTACATGCACACAACTAACTATCTAACAAGTACAACTAAGCATAATCTCAAGCCTAAAAAATACGGCAACGTATTAATGCCAACTTACTTGGACTCCTCGCTTACTCATTTGAGGTCCAATTCGCTCAGACTATCGCCAATCATCTCTATAACACAAACGTGGTTTCAGTTTTTTATATAACTATTATAGGTTTGTTTTATCCTATAATGGTTATTGTTATGCTTTGTTCAGGGTTTAATATACCTAATTATTTAGGTCTTAGGTCTTAAGTTTTTTACAACTATTCTAGGTTTGGAGTTAGGTTCGAGTTCAGTTTCAGCATCGATTACTAAATTAGATTATAGTTCAATTTCTAAGTACTATTTTATACCCAAACTCTAGAAACTTGTTTTAACTCATAATGTGAAATTAATCACTTTACTTCTAGATATCCTAAATACCATAATTACCCCTAGTCAATATTTTATTATATCTAGTACACTTAAATCTTTAATAGTGTACCAAATTTACTCTTGATATAAGAAATTTTTACATGTTTCATATAATTATATAAATTCAAGTTTCCTATCAGATGTATTGTATATTTTTATTATTATCATAATATCAATTTTTATTCTAATATTTTTTATTTAATATATTTTTAATAATTGTGTATTATGTGCTAATACTTATTATGTACATAATACACATCTAATATTTTTACCACTCTAATTACTATCTCTCAATATCAATTATCATTTCAAAATGTCTAAATTCATCCTAAATCAAATTTTACTCCTAATTATCCTATTTTACAAAATTAGCTTAAAATTTTCTATTTTTTCCTATTACTCATTTACTACATAATTAACCTAATAATTACATTTAACACCCTAAATACTACAAGTATCATACTTCATCAGATTTCAACATCCTAAAATATATAATTATTCACTAAATCAATAATTAACCATTTAATTATTTAATTAACCCTAAATTATCCATTTTATGCCTCATTTTAAGGCCTAAAAATTATCTAAAATTTTCGAAAATTAATTTTTGAAAACGGGCTTCATAGCATTGTTCTATATCATCTAAGTAGTCTATACAAAAATTTTGGGTTCAAAACTACATTCCTAAGGTCATTTATTTCTAAACTGAAATATGCTCGATTTTACATGATTTCTTAAGGATCATATATCACGAGATATATTTTCATTAAAATAATATTTTTCCTAAAAACTAAATACAAAACTATTCCAGAATAACAAAATTCATAATTTTATAAGAATATTTACTATTCTTATATCACAATTTTGTAAGAATAGTAAATATTCTTATAAAATTACACAAAATCGAGTTGGAAACCGGACTCACCGGTCTGGGTGGCTCCGGCCATCGCCGACCGCCGTGGCCTTGTCATCCGATCTAGGCGCTGCCACCACCGTATGGTGGTGGTGGCCGTCCACTCCTAGCTGCTCGTCTGGTGTGGGTTCCACTTTATGGCCTTAATTGCACAATTTTTTTCTTATTTTTTTCCTAACCCTAATTTTTCTCTCAATTTTGTCTCTCCCTATTTTTCTCACTCTCCAAACTGATCAAATTAGTTTCTAAAATTTTATTGCTATTTATAGAGCTTTAGGGAAATTATTGTATATTAATTAGACAAGACAATTGCCTTATCACTTCTCTTTTTCTAATTTCTATTTGTTGCATTTTAATTGGTTGATTTTTTTTCTTCAATATCAGATTGCCACGCCCGACTTCTGGACTTTTTCACATTTTTCTTAATTAATTATGAATTTTCTTTAATTATTTATTATTATTTTAGCACATTTCGCGTATTTTAAGTAATTACGGGTATTTCTACATACATGTAAATTCATATATAGTACAAATAAATATTCCTAAATATTATTTAGGTTATTTTGTGATTTTTAGTATATATATAATTTATTTCTAGCGATTCGTTGATTATCGAAATATATTTTACACATTTCCGATAAATAATGAGTTATATACTTAAAATTTGAAATTTTTATATTCTTTTATTTTATTGCTTATTTTTTTAAATTCAAACTTACGGGATCATTTTACTAATATTTTTAGCTTTACTTATAATTTAGGCTCAATCGGATCTTTCAGCTGATTATAGCCCTGAGTGACTAGTTGTGGGGCTTACATTGACTAAGTGAACCTCTTACTTCTTAAATATTGTGAAATGGAGTTGATAATGATGGTTTTAACATTCTTGTACATCATGTTCTCTACTTTAAACAAAATGGCTAAACTTAAGCAAATGAGATATGAAAATTATAAAGGTTTTTAATTGATAAGTCACTTTCTAATTTTTACATACATTATATTTGATTGATTTTGTTTTAGGCATATGCATTCGGCATGTGTCCTTCTAAATATATATATGTAAGCCCTAAAGTTAAGTCAAAAGATCGTATGATTGAACTTAGAACACAAGATTTCAGACGATCGGTTAAAAGATTCGATCAAACCTAAATTATAAACTATTGAGAGAAATATTAGTAAAAAAGATCCCGTAAACTTGAATTTAAGAAAATAAGTAATAAAATAGGAAATTATAAAATTTTCAAATTTTAAGTATAATAATTGCTAATTACCAAAAAGGCTAAAAGTGTAATCTAATAACTAATAATTTACTAGAGATAGATTATATGTATACTAAAAATTATAGAATGACCTAAATAATAATTAGGAATATTCACATATATCCCACATGTATTTACGTGTAGATAAAAATATGCGAAATTACCTAAATTGGCCAAAAACTTAGTAAATAATTAAAGAAAATTATTAATTAATTGTGGAAAAATCAGAAGAGTGTGGAATGATCCAAATCTAGTCATGATAAGTCAGGATCTACAAAAAAAAAATTACCCAATTAGAATTAAGCAACACAAAAGCTAAAAATCAAGGAAATAGGGTAATATTATGTCTAATTAATGCATATTAATTACCAAAAACGTCTATAAATAGGGGAAAAATTCATAGAACTCATTGGGGTAGTGAGGAATTAGAGAAAAATAGAGAGACTTAAAAATTCAAGAGAAAATCCAGAAAACAAAAAAAGAAAAGAAAATTGTATAGTTAGGGCTAATGAGCCAAACCCACACCTCACTACCACCTAGAACCAAGCCACCACCACCACTTGGGACCGAGCTACCACCACCACCCCACTCCAGACCCACCATTTAGGCTGGCCAACAAACTTAGACCGGGTTTGAACGGCCAAAAAGCATCGAACCGGGTGAATCCCTTATTTGCCCTAATTTTGTATAATTTCGTAAAATTGGTTATTTTGCCCAGAAAATTATGAAACTTGTTATTATGAGGTTTTATTATATGTAGATTTAGGGAAAAATAGTAATTTAGTTTAATCCCGTCTAAAAATATAGGGTTCTTAACAAATTGAGCAAAACCGAGTATGATTAGAACTAGAAATAAATAGGCTTAAGAGTGTAGTTTGGAGCTCAATTTTTTTCTGTAGAATGCTTATGTGATATAAAACAGTGCTATGAAGCCATTTTTTTAAAAATTAATTTTCAAAATTTTTAAGTTAATTTTTAGCCTTAAAATGATGGAAAAATTGGATAATTTTGGGTTAATTAGGTGATTAAGATACTAATTACTGATTTAGATAGTAATCAGATGTGGAAACCTAATCCTAGCATTTGGAGTATTAAGTATAGTTAATTTAGGAAATTAGGTAGTTATTTCAAGAAATTAGTAATATGTGAAATTGAAAATTAATAGATCTAAAAAAATTAAGGTTATTTAGATAATATTATAATATAAATTAGAATAATACTAAATTTAAAATAAAATTTAATTTTAGGTAATTGTATAAAAATGTAAGATTTTCTTACATCGAAAATAAATCCGATACCCCAATTAGGATTAGTGTGTACTGAATAGTTTAGAATACTAAATTAAGATCCAATAGGATATTTGAATACTTGAAATTAATGTGATTAATTTCACATTAAGATTCGAGCATATTTAAGACTTAGGAATCAAAACTAGAATTTAATTTAGGGTTTGAACCTCGAAATAGGGTAGAAAGAATTATTAGTATATAATAGGTATACATGGAAAAAAGGAGTTAAATTATAACTTAGAATATGAATCCTTAAAGTATAAGTACTAAAAAGACCTATTTGTATTATAGGACACTCAGAGACGAATCGGCTTGCAACTAAATGATCGGGCAATTGAGAAATTCCAAGTAAGTTGGGTTATTACTTATTGTAATAGAGTACTATTTGTATGGTACTCGGAGACTTAGGATTGTATATGGTTGTGATTGTAAGTAGTTTACACATGTGTTTAATGTATCTGAATTTGTGTTGAAATGGTGGTATGAAGGATTTTGTGTTATGATTGAATTAGTGTGAATTGTTTGAAAACTCTAAATGAAATTTAATCTTATTCGATTTTAATGACCAAAAATGCCATGCATTGCAACCCATTAGGGGATCATTAGGATTCTCTAACCAAATACCGACCCCTTCAAAAGAGATAGTACATGATTGCATAATGGTCCCTTCTTTATCCTCAGTCAAACTAAGTGATAGGAAAGGAGGTCGCGGCGAGGATGAAGTTAGTGGTTTTAAGGTAGTTACAGGAGGAGCGAAGTCTTCATTGTACAAGCTTGGGTTTGGTTGTGAGTTGCTACATAACATGGAACTCCTTAACCCGGATTAGAGTGAGTGAAATTTCTCTGATTTCACAACGAACCGGATTACGTTGTGCGATGACACTTGATTGTTGCATTGCATGAAAATAATTGATTGATAATCTTGTTTGTACTTGTATGCATTTATGAGTCTCCAATTCAATTTACTGAATTGTAGTTGCTCATACCCTTATAGATTCTTTTGCAGATCTTGATTTCTGAACTCTTTAAGTAATATGCCGCCTTACAATTACCCAGAGGTTAGTTCTTTTGAAGCCAGGGGTGCGAGGATCAATCTACTTAGTAATGATGTGTAACTAGAGTATCATTTTAGTTAAGGATGAAAGACTGATAGTTATTATGTAATTTAGTGAACTATTGTTTTTATGTAAAACTTCCTGGGAAGTTCCGTGGACTTACATATAATTATACATGTTTATTAGAAATTTGTAATATTTATTATAATTGTAGTTTAACTGTTAATCAGATTGTTTACTTCAAAGCGAAAAGTTATTGGCGCCTTGTGTAGATCATGTTTATGGTAGACACTGTGAGGCCAGTTACTATCATAGAATGATTTACATGGCGGAACTGTTGCGACTCTACGATTTCGGAACGTAATAATATACACATACACATACATATTCACTAAGCGAAACATTATCCACAACTAAAAACTAAATGTGATATACAGACATAATATACCAAAAAATGAATAATTATATAATGAAATTAATGATATCTATACATGCTAAAGATACTCAATATATGTAGATAATGGATTTTCCTAAACTAAATTAAGAAAAAGGACTTAATAGATTAGAAATTTTAATTAATGACACAAGTGCACGTAACATGCAACAAAACAATGCATAACTTAAATGTGGCTAAACTTAAAAAGACTTCCCAAGATGTGGCTTACATTAATACGTCCTCTTTCATAACTCATGACATCTTAACAATTTTAAATTTGATTTAACAAAAAACATATAAATTTTAGTAACAAACTTATTAACTTATTATAGACTTTAGGAAATCCAAAATGGATAAACTAAAACCATAATCTAATTTAGAAATATAAGATCTAATACATGGTGTAAACTTTGTAATCTAAATTAAGAATGAAATTATAAATTAAGATTTAAGAGTTTATAAAAGATTTTGTTATTGAAATTGCTATTTCATTTCACTCATGTTCCTTTTAGGATGCCTATTCTTATGTTGGTTACATTTTGTGTATGAAATAACCATCAAATAGGGAATCTCTATTCCATTTAAATATGTAACTATAATTCCTCTCAGAAGAGTAAGTAACAATCGTTCCATACTTGGTAATCTCATTATAATTACATTTTTCCTTTATTACCATTCGTGAGAAACAAAAGTACATTACACTTTTATTAATCTTATTCTACTTCGCCTTCTACCTTTACCACGAAATCTCTTTTAGCTTCTATCTCTCTCCTTCTGGGGAGAAGTAAGACGAGCTCATCATCCTCCGGCAATGGCACTTTCACCTCTAATCTTGGCTAATGACTTTTCATTGTGTTCCTCCTTACAATGGAAAAATCCATATTGCGAGGGTCTTTTTTTTCCTTTATGGATGCATTGTTTTTTTTCTTCATAATTTAAAAATTATATTATTGCATTAGGCATGGAGATTAACTCTTGAAACTAATGAAACAAGAAGTTGTATGTTGGTAAAAAAAGCAAGAAATTTGTATGTTGTATTTTAACATCCTTTTTCTAAGTGCGATGCATATTTGCTAAGACTAGACTATGCATAAGCTAAGTTTGACATACCGACCAATATATTAAGTTTGGGCTTGGACTTGGATTTGGACTCGGATTTGGACTCATGACTCTTTAACCGATCCTTGGCCTATTAGGTCTATTACAATCATCTTTAAATTAAAAAGATGATTTAAAATAAATTATTTCTCATCTATAGTAAAAAAATTAAAAAGACAAAACCTAGCATTGAATTATAATAATGAGAATTTGAACTATTTTGAGTTAAAATTAATTATTTCTCATTTATAGCGTTTAATGTATTGCTACTAATAACAAAAGAAATTAATGTGCTCTTAGTGCTAGTTTAAGCTTTTGCTTGCTGTGATAGTTATTAACTTCTAAAGAAAATCTTCCAAATGATAAAAAAAAAAAAGCCAAATAATCAAAATCTTAACAAATTTTCCTTTAATACCATGAATTAAATGTAGCAAAGCAATAACATAAATGAAAACAATAAATGCATATCGAATGGTTTATAGTAAAACCAATTTTCTTTAGTATAACCCTCACTCAATTTTGAAAATAAAAAGGTATTTAGTAAGGATATCTGGTGTTAAATCATAACAACACTATTACAAATTAGAGATATTTTGTCAAACCTAACTTTGAGACAGTAAAAAAGAGATAAAGAAAGTTCCTTACCTTAATTTTTGAGAGATGTTACTCTTTTCCTGCAGCTCGATTAGGAAAAAAAAAAAAAGTAATTGACTAAAGGATGCCTATATACAGTTAAATATTTATTGAACAAATTTGTTATTTATTAAAATAATAATCTATTAATAAAATGAAGGCCGAACCAAAGTTTATTTTTTGGTTTAACAAAATCCATTACATCAGCACATCATCTCAATGTACGAAAAATGTATTAGAATTAATTTATTAATTGAAATCATTAAGTCTAGTTATAATTTATTGTTTAAGTGGATCTCATAATGGCGATGAACCCAAGTCCGATTGTAATCTTTTATTAAATGTAAATTGCAGTGAAAACTTGCAAGAATTAATAAAAAGAAAAGTCATGTTTTCGTTTATTGCTTATTGAAAATTAATAAAGGGTCTGTTACGGTTTTAAATTTTTCGAATAGGAGTAGTATAGAAGAGGAGTGGGGTTTCTTAGCATTTATCTCATCTGTCATTTATCCAAAACCCAAAGTCCAAAAGCTCCGTGGCGGTTTCGAGTGTGGCAATGCCTGGTTCTCTTTCTCAGTCCAACAAGAAGGCAGCCTCTCTTTCTCCTTTCTAGCCCTCCAATTTTTATTTTTTTATTTTTATCTCTAGTAAAGTAAATCCAATTTTATGCTTTCTTTTTTTCCTTTGCTTTTTATGTTGGTTTGTTTGATTGATTGATGGGTTTGATTCGATTATTAGCAGCAGCAGCAGACGACAAAGAGAGAGAAAGAGTGGTTGGCAGTGAGTTTCAAGCCTGAGAATTTTGTTCCAGGGCTCATTATTGGCTTCCTTTTTGGGTTTTTTTGGGATTTGACTAAACCCAGTAAAGGTAACACCCCTGCTACCAGGAGGAGAAACTTCTTGCCAGGAAAGCAGTCGGAGCAGTGTCTTGTACCAAGTAACCACCATGACCAAGAGCTGAAAATGGTATGCTTTCAACTTCACTTTGTTTTGTTTTGTTTCGTTCGTACGTTCAGTTTACTGTCCATTTTAGGAAGCCATTTGCCCTAAACTAATTTCCTTTACCATTTTCATAGGAGAGAATTACACCTTTATTTTCATAAAAATTCAGGCTTTTTTCCCCACCCCCCTTTAATCCAGTGGTATATAATAATTGTATAAGAGTGACAAAGACTTTAGAAAAAATTACAATTAAAGCTTGCTTTGTTGCACGTGGATGCACTTGTTTCACTTAAACGAATATTAAATGCATTGCCTCGTCATCCATCTGCTTTTGTGTATAAGTGTAAAATTATTTTGGCATTGTTAGTTAAAAAATTATGTTTTTGGATTGCATCTATAGCTACAGCTTCCAACTATTGATCTCAGTCCAAGTTTAATTCAATTGTTATAAATGCTTATCAGAGCAGGCTTTGCGTTGCAAGCCCTACATTATGTAGCTAAATATTTCAGAGTTTCTATTCTAGACTCTTCAGAATACTGTTGCTTAACTGTATGGATTTCCAAGGTGTCACTCTTAATTGAAGAAAATTTCCAGGTTTTAGTTGTTAGACAAGACCTGAAAATGGGATCAGGGAAGGTTGCATCTCAATGTGCACGTGAGTCAAATAACTGGATTAATTATAATATATCCTTGTAGACTCTCATCTTCATTCATGATTTGTTGGCTCTGTACCTCAGTTCTCCTTTTCTCCAGCTCATTTATATCGACTGTGAATCTGGCTTAAACTTTACTTATGATTTTCAATTTCAGATGCAGCCACTGGCATGTACTCGGAACTGATGCAGAGGTGTGTCTTCTAAGTCCTACTTTTACTCTTCTTGAATTTGTTTTTCCTTGATCCTTGCTTCGGTAGAGACCCTTTTTCTTCTGTACTTATTTTATTTTATTTCAATATTATCAAAGACTAAGTGGACATGTTATAGACCATAGGATTTTCATTTTTCCCTTCTCTAGTGCCTTTGTTATGATAATAATTTGGTCACAGACTAACTAACTGAGCAGATTGGTCTTGTTAGGAACAAGATATTGCTCTGAGGTTTTATGCATAGATGACCAGTAAACACTTCTTGACCAAACTTATCTGAAGCTTTCAGTTTTTCCTGGGCATTCTTCAACTGTCTGCTACTTTAATTTCTGTCAACTATCAGCACTTTGGAGAAGTGTGTATAAATTGCCTACTTCCATTTTTCCCAAAGTCAATTCAGCTATGGGTAAGTTAATGATACTTCGTTGTTTGCAGTGACCGATACCTCTTGAGAAAGTGGGAACAATGTGGACAACCCAAAATTGTTTGTACTTGCAAGAATCAGCAAGAAATGTAAGCAGGTGACTTTCATCTATTATGAGGTTTTCTTGATCTATTTCTGCAACTGCACCCATATTGTATATTTTATGGATTATCATTTTGCTCACTTATTATGAATTCACGGATTTTGTTGTCTATCAGGAATAAGCTAAGGGAAGCAGCTGAAGGGGCAGGCCTTCCTACATTTGTTGTTGCTGATGCAGGGCGAACTCAGGTATTATGAAGCATGCTCATATGACATGATGTAATTAATGGCGGCATAGGATTTCACCATTCTCAGCTAAAAGCTGATTTTTTATACAAAGTTTATCTTTTTCGGTAGACGGTATTGACATTTCATTTTGCTACTTTTGCCTTGTATTTTTGTCGACCCCATTTGAGAAATGAGGTAAATTATAATTCACTGGAAAAAAGTTACATTTTGGGTTTGCTTTCAGCAAGCTGTTGTACACATTCTTAATTGGTACAAATTCAATTAGTGAGTTAAAGGAAAAAAAAAAGGGATATCTTCAGAAAGTTAATCAATATTTGGGGTTTGAAGAAATTCTTCGAGAAAACAGCTTACTTGCTTTGGAGTATATGTGAGAGTAGTCATTACTCAATTCTATCCCCAAGTCATCGTATTGTTGTTTGATTTGAAAGAAGTGATTAAACTTATTGGTTAACTGCAAACTGAAAGTTGGCTATGCTATAAGAGGATGAGAAACTGAGAAAAAGAGTCATTTGACTGCATCTTTTGGCTGATGAAACCCAGGTTGACTTAATGGTTAAGGTTTAAGAAGCCCTTATGATAATTTGTACAAGGTCTTAGGTTTAAATCCCATTAAGGACATTCGTTGGGGCTACTTATACAATGCAACGTATATTGAACCAGTGTTTAGATCTTGTAGGGTGGTTCATGACTGTGCTTCTCTCTCGCCAACCAACTCTTGTCCAATTGCAAAAGAAAGTACATAAAAATCTTCATGTTACTTAAAAAAAAATTAAAGAAAAAACCTTTTGACCTATAAAGATACAACTCAAAAGCTCTAAACACGTGTAGGAGAAGGATGCAATTGAGGTTCGCCTTTTGTTTTATTTGGAAGATGTTATATCCCTAGTTAAAAGTATTAGTTGGCATGTTAGTAAATGTATATGGAAATCGTAAAAACCACATTAGTTGTTGTCAGCCTCATTAGTTCCTTGTTGAAGGGTTAGTTAGGCTACTAAGCCATTGGTCAAACTACAAATAAGCTTATATTGTAAACTGGGTAATTCATTCAAGAAAAGTGGGTATCAAGCTTCCAAGGTTCTCTCTCTTCTCTCATGTTTGAGGAGTTTATCATGACTCAACTAAAAATACCTTCTCCTTATAGTTGCGAATTTGTCTTTATAAACTGTATTATAATGTTCTCTCATTGCGTTTCTATATGGAAGATTTATTGGATTTACCAAGATTCAATGGGATAAAGCCCGTAATATAGCTTGTAATGCTTTAACTTCTTGATTCTTTATTGTTTCCATAGAAGAACAGTTTGAAATTTGATATGATTCTTGTAATGATTTCAACACAGAGTGGCTTCTTTAGATGAAAAGTCAACCATGAAGTTTTTGGGGGGATTTTGCTAAAGAGTTGAAACATTTGTTTAAAAAATAGATGACAAGAAACAAGAACAGGTTACAATAATTACAACTTTGGCTCATTCATTGCATGGTGGTGATTTGCTCATAGTAGATGCATGGTATTTCTTGGAAAAAAGTTGATGATGCAAATGGCTAAATTGGCTTGAAATTTCAAGAAGAAAATCATGATGGTGATTTGATCTAGGAGAATCAAATAGTATCATTTTGAACTTTAATGTGGGAAAATGTTCAAATAGAAAATATTAGCAGCTCAAAATGATCAAGATTCGGACATCCCTATAGCACCATGAAAGGCAACTAGGTATCCCATATCTAGCTATTTGACATATAGAAAATTGTCACATGCATTTAGAGTGCTTATGACTCTAGTAGACAATGAAGTTATGCCTTGAAATATTGGAGAAGCTTTGTCAAATCAAAAAGGGATAGAAACCGTGCTTGAAGAGATGAAGGCATTACATCAAAATAACACTTGGGAAGTATGCGACTCACTAAGTGGTTGGTAGGAAGCTGATGGGTGTTTAGTGTTAAGTACAAATCTGATGGATGCGTAAAGAGAAACAATGTTGGATTAATCACACAAGAATACACTCAAGTATATGGCCTTGATTACAAAGAAATATCTCTTGTAGCAAAATTGTCCTGTACTGCCAATCTTAATTAGCTACCATATTAATTGGATGTAAAGAGTGCCATCCTTAATGGGAATTGGATGAAGAATTATATATGTAGCTTCCATTAGGATTTGAATTAGAAGAAGATCAGGGTAAGATGTGCAGACTAAAGAAATCTTTGTATAGGTTTAAACAATTTCCTAAGGCTTGGTTTAAGAAATTTAATGAGGTTTTATCGGAGTTTGAATACTAATAGAGTCAAGTAGAGCATACCTATATACTAAATTAGGGAAAGGTGATTTGAAATCTATTCTTATTGTATGTGTGAATGATATCATTATTACAGAATATGATATAGTTGAAATGATTGATTTGAGAAAGGAGATTAAAGAAAGATTTGAGATAAGTAGAGCATATCTTATATACTATACAATAGAATCAAGCAGAGCATACTCTCTATACTAAATTAGGGAAAGGTGATTTGAAATCTATTCTTATTATATGTGTGGATGATATTATTATTACAGAAGATGAATTGTTGAAATGATTGATTTGAGAAGGAAGATTAAAGAAAGATTTGAGACAAAGGAACCGTGTGATCTAAAATATTTGCTTGGATGGAGATTGCTTGAAGCAACAAAAAGAATCTTTATTAATCAAAGAAAATATATTTTAGATCTTCTAAAGGAGACAAGAAAGCTTGGATGCATACATATGAATACTCCCCTTTCCATCCAATTGGAAATACTAGTCAAAGGAAAATAATGAGCCTGTTGATAAGGAATGGTATTAGAAGCTGGTAAGATGACTACTTTACTTGTCCTTGTAATGAGCAAATCTTGCATTTGCTATTAGTATTGTAAGTTGGTCTATGCATGCACTCATTAAGCACCATTTAGATGCTAATCATAGATTGAGATATTTTTGAAGGGTAATCTAGGTAATGGAGTCTTTATAGAAAGTTCGAGTGTTGTGATTTGGTTACATTTGTAGATGTTAATTGGGAAGGTGACAAATTGGATTGTAAGTCTATAGTTCGTAGTTATAGGAGTAGTATTGAAGCTATTTTTTGGGCTATTGCGTAGAGCTTGTGCGAGATTATATGGTTGCAAAGGTTATTGATGGGTTTAAAAGTGAGATGAGATTCAACATTGTTCTATTATGATAGTAAGTTTGCCATAAGTGTAGTAAAAAACTCAGTTTAACATGATAGGACAAAGCATGTTCAAATTGATAGGAATTTTATGAAGATCAAGATCGAGAGTGGTGGAATCGAGCTTGAACATAACCCTACACAAAGCCAAGAAGTTATTGTGTTGACTAAGGCACTAGCCAAGCAACGGTTTGTAGAAATTTTTGTTGGGGAGGG
This sequence comes from Lumnitzera littorea, assembly GCA_024138015.1. NCBI lineage: Eukaryota > Viridiplantae > Streptophyta > Magnoliopsida > Myrtales > Combretaceae > Lumnitzera > Lumnitzera littorea. Next base: position 113,847,503 of record JAMXBB010000007.1, on the reverse strand, counting down.
GTTGGAAATCAAGTTGTGTTGAAATATTAATTATCATTGGAAAAAGTAAAAAAAATTCGTAACATTTCACATTTTTATGATTTAGTTCTTAACTTTTTATTTAATTTATTTTAGTCTTTAATTTTTTAGAAGTGTATCAAATAAGTTTTTTCGTTAAATTCTGTTAAGTTTTCTATTATTATAGATACGTATTAGCATATAATTTTTAAATAGAAAATAATAAAATAATTATAAAAATGATAAAAATAAAAAAATATGCAAAATTGAAAAGATAATTTTATATATTTATATACACATATATATTAATATTTATTTTAAAATAAATTAATATAAAATAACAAAAAAATAAAAAAAAAAACAAATTTGGCCATCCTAGGGCTAGGGGGATATGTTTAATATAAAAAGAAAAAAATGATTGCATCTTAGGGAGATATGTTTCCTAGTGGTGTTTTGCTCACTAGGAAGATGTATGGTGTCATGCAAGGTTATCACATGGAAAGATTAATGATCAAATGAAAAATATTGGTTCTAAGTTTCAAGAGGAAAATTATTCTTGTGATTTGATCCCTGGTCAATGAGATAGTGCAATGTGGGATTTTGGTGTGGAAAAAATAAACGATGTGACTGGATCTTTACTGGCATATAAAATTAAGAAATATTCCTGGTATCCATACAGCGTTCAGTGTAACTGGTAGGTCCTTTATTGTTATTGGTTAAATGGCTTAAAGATGATTTACTGGTTCACTTGTTTTCACCTTTGCTTAGGATGTTGAGACTGAAAATTGCTCAAGATATAGCTCATAGGTTTGGCCTATCTGCAAGGAGATGGATTTTCAGTTTATCTTTCTTAGTAGTTTGGTTCTAGCTAGTTAGGATCATTTAGTAGTGAATTGTTGCTTTTATCATTCAGAACCTCAAGTATAGGACAAGGTTATCAAGGGGGAGCAGCTTATTGCTTCCTCAGTCAAATCTATTAGTTAGCATATTAATTAGTGCATGGAAATGGTAAAAAACATATAAATTGACTGTTGGCCTGATTATGTGAAGGGTTAGTTAGGTAATTAAGTCCTTAGCTGAACAATAGATGCACTGATGCTGTAAAATGGCAAAATACATTCATGTAGCATAAATAAGTTTTTAAAGTTCTCTCTCCGTGAGTTTATACTTGACTCGAAGTAAGGATACCTTTTTCATGTTTTCGAACTTTTATTCCTAGCAATTTTATCAGATGATCATGGCCTGGTGGTGAATTGGTAAAACATTGCATGATTAGTTGCTCGTCTAAATGGTTAGGCAAGGAATATTTAACAGACCTCTGTTATTCTCATTTCGAGCTGCTTTATGTTACCAACTTTTTAAGGTAGTGTTTGGCTCAGCTTGCTATTACCTTGGGCTGATTAGTTGATGGTTTTGGCTATATTTTCCAAATGTTAAGGGAAGAAGCTGAGAGAAGAGGGGAAGAAATAGATATAAGTTTCTCCAATTGCATGTGAAATGCTAGAATTAATATGGAGAAGTTCAAGCGGACATTTTTGTTATTGAACCCTAAGTTATTTATGTTCAGACCTGTTTTAACCTGATAAATTGTGATCTGTCATGCTCAGGTTGAAGCTGGTTCAAAAACTGTTTTAGCAATTGGTCCTGGTATGTGATTTTAATTAGTGCTTCCATCTTTGGTCTGCATGAATTTTCATGGAAATTTTTTCAGCTTCTATCTTTTCTTAATTTTATATACTAATAGAAAACTTTGCATTTGTCACAAATTCATACCAATTGAATGAAACATTTGGATTTGGACATAAAATATTTATGGGCAGATTTAATAATTTGGATAATAATAAGACTGCCCCTCCTCCTTTTTTATTATTATTATTATTATTTTTTTGTTGGGGTGGTTTGGATGGGTTTATTTATTTTTTTGAGGGTGGGGGTGGGAAGCACAGGAGTAATTGTATAGAGACAATAGAGTATTGATCGTTAAAATATTACGATCTAAATAGCGTTATAATGCTAAGCCCCCAAATACTCAAAATTCATTACCCTCAACCTCATGATCGCTTGAAAAAACGTTACAAGATACTCTTCACATAAACAAAAAATCCCAAATCCCCGAAATTCCTTCTTGATTAAAAGGAATTCCTGTGGGTTCAAAGTAAATGGCCCTAGCACAAGCATGGAATTGTCATAGTATGCTCCTATTTATGGGGATGACTGAAAGTCTTTGGAGGACCAAAATGAGGGATAGATATATATTGAGGTTGTATGCTGAGAGACTAATCATGGCTTATACTGTAAGAAACTAATATTGATAAGAGTTCTACGTTTGGTGGAAGGTAAGTCTTGGTGTCATCGTTAAATTGCTTCTTTGTGATTCATGGGTTGAAGGGAGACGGTCTCTTTGCGAAGAATTTGCAAGAGTAAGGCTGTTTTATCTACATATGCATATCTCCCTTACCCCAGACCAGCCGGGAAGCGCTTTATGCATTGAATGGGCCTATAGGGTTTTATATCTTGTTGATGCTTGAGAGCTCACATTTTCCCTTTCAGGTCCAAAATCATTGGTGGATACGATCACTGGAAAATTGCGTCTGCTCTGATATTGTCAATAAGCGATGGCTGTATTGTTTGAGAATTATTTAGTCGCCGTGCTCTAGGCAGAGTTTTTTGATTCTTCTGTACCAAGAACTTGTGCAATAGAGGGAAGATTTTACATGGCAGGGCAGAAACTTTTTACCATTTCTTGGAGCACCGTTTATGTGCAAGATGATATCGTCTAACCTATTTACTTGTATTGTTGCGAAGGTCTTGAGTGTTGGTCATCCATAGATTGGACTAACTGTGTTCCCGTGCGTTTCAGAATCACATTTCTTCATGCAGTGGTGTTAGACATGGAGGACTAACATTACATGTCATCCTCTGTCATTGCGATCGTAGATCATGCTTACATTAACTTGCTAATTTACTTGACCAGCCACAACGATCTCTAGGATTTTTAGCAAAAGCAACAACGGGTTCATATTGTACGATGAACTTTCACATGTTTTTAGGTTTTATGGTGCAGGGGCATTACATTGTGAGTTCCAAGGGCATCCAAAGCTAAGACCTACTATGGAACGACGAGAAATTGCTCCCAAGATCACAGTTCACAATCCAGCAAATGAAGATGACTCCGGAGGGAGAACGGTCATTTTCAAGTCATGTTGACAGCCGAACCATTTGCAGTCATGGTCGCATGTGTCTCTCTAATATTTAACAAGGTGCCATTTATCCCGAATCATGAAGGACTTTTAATTAAAACTAACTTCGAAGTTCCAATGTTAGAAATGGGAATGCAATAATTGAAAAAGAAAAAAAGAACAAAAGATCTTTCACTAACTGAATTTTATCACACATCCTTCGAGCCACCATAAATTGCTGAACAAATGGGTTAGGGACTTTGATTCTTATAATCACCGTGGAGGTAGCAAAGATTCCCCATCAAATCTCTGTCAACTTTCCTCTTCGGTCAAAGAAAAAATCTGCAGAAAGAAAGCCTAAATAGAATAAAATAAAAATCTTTTAGCCAATCCATGCTTATAAGCTACATCTTCAAATCCTCTCTAGAACAGGGTTTCCTAGAGCATCTCAGCACTAACTCTAGGAAATGATCTTCCATCACCATAGCTCTTATCAGCAACTAAAAGCCTTTTGAGTGAATCATACTGTCTATCTCATAATCTCAATAACAAGTTCAATAAACACAATCTAAACTCATTCCATTCATCATGGACTCTATCTATAGGCGCCTATAAATTTGCTTAATATTAAACCCGTGTGATGACATAAATAATAATGACCGACATTTTGGAAAAAGCCAATCTTCTCACAATCTAAAATACAGTTCTCTTCTTCAACCATTGATTCATGTATCAACCCACAGAAATCTAACCCTCTAAAGTGCCCATAAAGTCTTAAACATTCATAAATTATCAACTTCTTTACACTAAAACCGAGTGAGTGTGCATAAGATGCCTCTCCAACACAAGTAACCATTAGCAAAATCACAAATAATTCCCACGAACATTCTATATGGTCTAATTGGCTTAAGTATATTGTAGCACCCAACATTACCATGTATTCCCAATAACGAAGCAAAATAAACCAATCTTAAAGGTGGGATACGAACATGTAAAAACTTGTATTCCCCAGTTGCCTTAGGAGTCGATAATGATGAAGTCATATCTATGATTAAGGAGACAAGTTAGTTTCTTTATGGCAATAGTTTCTCCCTCTTCTTTAAGTTCCTCTTTACTTCCTACTTCAATAGTGGTAAGAATCACTTCGGTTTCATTCACATTAATAGAAATCGGCTCCTTGCACTTTCCTTTAAATTCTTAACTCTTTGGTTTTGCCTTCTTCATGTTCATCCTTTGTAAAAATCTCTTCTTGATGCCTTAGATACTGAATACCAAAGTGTCCATATTTTAAACATCTAAAGCACTTCTTCTTGGCAAGCTTTTCTTTAGTTTTAACAATGTTATTCTCAACCACTACATCTTTTTCCTGTGAATCATAGGTATGAGCACAAACTGACTATGCATTCTTTCCTTTAACTCTACACACGAAGTTACCTTTTGCATTCTAGTACCTCTTCTATACCTCTACTCAATTGCCCAACAAACCTGGTGCATATCCAATAAATCTTTCGGTCACCAATTGTACTCTCTTAAGATCTCTAAGACCATACTAATCAAATACCTCTTCTATTTCATCCAATCAATCCAAAAAATCAGCAAGATTATCTGAGCCATCATAAGATGGAACCTTTAGCTTGACTTTCTCTACTACACACATAGCCTTAGATTGCCTTGTTTCAACTTTATCAATAATCACTTTACTTAAACGATCTTGCAATAAGACTTCAAGATTCTTGGTAATAGACATGAGCGATTCCAAAAACTTTCCTTGACTTTTAATGAATGCATCTTCTCTTTGTTGAAAGGATTTCTAGAAAGTGTTCCAACATTGCTTCATAATATCTACCAATCAAACAACTTCCACAATTTTTCTTAAATAAACCTTAATTTCCCCCAAAAAAACCAAAACTCAATGAAAGATTGAATTCACCCTTACTAATAAAGCTTGCCTCATTGTAGCTTTGATACCATTCTAATATGATAAATGGTTGTATGTTTGTTTATGTAGTGATATCCACAAACAAATTGGAGAGGGAAAATTTGAATCTTTAGGTTTTATATTGAAAAGATATGATTTTTATGGTTTTTATGAATTAAAGTGGATATTTTTATGGGTTTTTAGATGTGAAAAAATAATAAAATAATAAAGATATGGACAATTTAAGAATAGGATATGATACACTCATTCTCAAACTAAACTAGGTTCAATTTAATCCTTAATTAATATAATACAGAATTAAGAATTAAATAAGGGTCTCTAATTTTCAATAGATATAACATACGATTAAACAACAGCAAGGGTTTAATTATTCAATTGATATTACACACAATTGAATAAATTAAAAGGATTACGAAAGAACACTACAACCTAGCACTCAAATTAATAAGTTCTAGAAAGGAAGAAGAAAACTCTCTATATGGTTTCTTGAAAAACATTGTCAATATTCAATTTTCACTAACTTTTAAAAGTGTTATAACATTGTTTATATAAGAATCCCTAACAAAGTTAAGGGCATTATAAGTGTCAAGCAACAAAATAATAAAAGAACCTAAATAATAATTAACTAAATATCAATTGGCTAGATCTCATAGAAATCAACCTAAATTAATTTAATAAAATAAAATAATGAAAAATACTAATAAGTCTTCAAATTCAATGCAAATCTCCTTTAAGTCATCATAAATTGTTGAACAAATGGATTAGGGACTTTGATTCCTATTAATAAATCCCCAATCTATTGGGATGAATTAGTGAACAAGCATATTATTTAACCAACGATGTTACAAGATCTTAAAGAGAAGTTGCAAATAATTAAGGAATGAATGCAAACTGCCTAAAGTTATGGGACTTTTAGCCATTGGAGTTCTAAGTAGGCAATTAGTGTTCTTGAAGATATCCCCAATGAAAGATGTAAAGAAATTTAGTATCAAAGTAAAGTTAAGTCCTCGAAATATTGGGCCATATTAAATTAAGAAAAGAATTCGAAAATTAGCTTATAAACTTGAGTTGCTTGATGAAATGGCAAGTATTCATTCTATCTTTCACATTTCATCCCTAAGAAAGTTTGTAGGTGATCCGCAACGATATTATATGTACCCTTGGTGGAGTTAAAAGCAAAACTCACATGTGTGGAGCATCTAGTTTAGATTTTGGATACAAAGGTTTAGGGATATTGAAGAATCAAGATATTGAATATGTTAAGATGTTATATAGTAGATTAGACATATAATTTAGGAGGCAACTTCGGAATACACAGACTTTATGAGAGCTTAATATCTTAAAATACTTATACAAGGTTAGCAATCTTATCATTAGTTATTCCCTTTGCTAAGAACAAGATCATAAGTATATGTTGCTCATTCTGTAAATAAGTGTCAAGGATGAAACTTTTTATTGGGGGTTAGATTGTGTAACTTTAATTGTTTGAAACCAATAGATTTGGAGCTTTAAAGAAAAACACTCTCCCATTTGACTCAAACTTTATCATGATGTCTCAAAAGTTAGAGGAAGTGGCCAAATATAGTTCACTTCCCAAATTAAAGTATATAAAATGTTTAATTAAATAAAACATAAGTTTATCGATACGTTTGTTATTTATCCGAACCTCAAAATTTGAGTTCTTAGATATAGAAAGACATTATAAATAAACTATTCAAATTATAAAAGGAATAACATGGAACAAAATTACATGTAAAGTAGATGAATGATTATTAAATACATATAGTATGTACTAGATATGAATATATTAATATACATCCCTAAAATAGGTAAAATTACTCCCTAAATCATTAAAATTATTCAAAAGATACCTGGTGAATTAATGTTCCTTTAGATAAATGGTGTAGCAACCTGGAAACAGAAACGACTAAGGAAATCCGGAAATTTGTTAAATAAGTTCACCTAGGGTATCACTTTTGAAACTACATTAATATGAAGCCACCTAGCTGCCTTGTTTTGAACTCCATCACTCATACCAACTATAAAAGGTCATACTATACTCCATTTGTTAAATAAGTAAGAGAACCAAAGTCTGGTGAAATGGCATGCCTTGTTTTGCCCTCCAGGTACTTCTTTTAATTTCTAAAAATATTAAATCCTTGACATTAATTATGGGAAAATTTATTTTAGAGTTATTTCATATAATATTTATTATGTAATTTCCTAGTATTTACCTATATTAACTTAACTTGTTAAGTTGTTAACTACTAATAGGTATTATTGTTAATATTACTGAGTACATGCTAGACATCAGTATTTTGATAATATTGTAAATCGATCAGTTTTAGAAAGTGCTGTTCTTGAGGTAATTAGTGAAGTCTTATCCGGATTGATTATGTAATTACTATAATGTATGTTGGAAATGGCAATATGAGACATGCATTTTTGAGATTCTTTTCAAAACTGGATATCATGACATAATGTCATATTAGAACAATACTCAAAATAACAATCGCAACTGCATAAAGTTAGAATAAAATTTGATAAGAGCTAAAGAAGATACGATGATTCGAAGTTTGGAAACGTAACATCAACAGGGTGCAGAATTTAGTTTATAGCGGTTTGTACTATGCATATAGTTGACATTAAGTATTATGTTTATTTTCCTTAGGTGCAATAAGTGAGGAAAAACCCCATGTTAGAGCGTAGGTTTTGAACTCCAGTTAAGCCTGAATTTGGGTATATATAATAAAACAAAAAGAATCATTTGGATGTTTCATATATTCAATTTATTTTGGATCCTTGGCCTATTAGGTCTATTACAATCATCTTTAAATTAAAAAGNCATGGACTCTATCTATAGGCGCCTATAAATTTGCTTAATATTAAACCCGTGTGATGACATAAATAATAATGACCGACATTTTGGAAAAAGCCAATCTTCTCACAATCTAAAATACAGTTCTCTTCTTCAACCATTGATTCATGTATCAACCCACAGAAATCTAACCCTCTAAAGTGCCCATAAAGTCTTAAACATTCATAAATTATCAACTTCTTTACACTAAAACCGAGTGAGTGTGCATAAGATGCCTCTCCAACACAAGTAACCATTAGCAAAATCACAAATAATTCCCACGAACATTCTATATGGTCTAATTGGCTTAAGTATATTGTAGCACCCAACATTACCATGTATTCCCAATAACGAAGCAAAATAAACCAATCTTAAAGGTGGGATACGAACATGTAAAAACTTGTATTCCCCAGTTGCCTTAGGAGTCGATAATGATGAAGTCATATCTATGATTAAGGAGACAAGTTAGTTTCTTTATGGCAATAGTTTCTCCCTCTTCTTTAAGTTCCTCTTTACTTCCTACTTCAATAGTGGTAAGAATCACTTCGGTTTCATTCACATTAATAGAAATCGGCTCCTTGCACTTTCCTTTAAATTCTTAACTCTTTGGTTTTGCCTTCTTCATGTTCATCCTTTGTAAAAATCTCTTCTTGATGCCTTAGATACTGAATACCAAAGTGTCCATATTTTAAACATCTAAAGCACTTCTTCTTGGCAAGCTTTTCTTTAGTTTTAACAATGTTATTCTCAACCACTACATCTTTTTCCTGTGAATCATAGGTATGAGCACAAACTGACTATGCATTCTTTCCTTTAACTCTACACACGAAGTTACCTTTTGCATTCTAGTACCTCTTCTATACCTCTACTCAATTGCCCAACAAACCTGGTGCATATCCAATAAATCTTTCGGTCACCAATTGTACTCTCTTAAGATCTCTAAGACCATACTAATCAAATACCTCTTCTATTTCATCCAATCAATCCAAAAAATCAGCAAGATTATCTGAGCCATCATAAGATGGAACCTTTAGCTTGACTTTCTCTACTACACACATAGCCTTAGATTGCCTTGTTTCAACTTTATCAATAATCACTTTACTTAAACGATCTTGCAATAAGACTTCAAGATTCTTGGTAATAGACATGAGCGATTCCAAAAACTTTCCTTGACTTTTAATGAATGCATCTTCTCTTTGTTGAAAGGATTTCTAGAAAGTGTTCCAACATTGCTTCATAATATCTACCAATCAAACAACTTCCACAATTTTTCTTAAATAAACCTTAATTTCCCCCAAAAAAACCAAAACTCAATGAAAGATTGAATTCACCCTTACTAATAAAGCTTGCCTCATTGTAGCTTTGATACCATTCTAATATGATAAATGGTTGTATGTTTGTTTATGTAGTGATATCCACAAACAAATTGGAGAGGGAAAATTTGAATCTTTAGGTTTTATATTGAAAAGATATGATTTTTATGGTTTTTATGAATTAAAGTGGATATTTTTATGGGTTTTTAGATGTGAAAAAATAATAAAATAATAAAGATATGGACAATTTAAGAATAGGATATGATACACTCATTCTCAAACTAAACTAGGTTCAATTTAATCCTTAATTAATATAATACAGAATTAAGAATTAAATAAGGGTCTCTAATTTTCAATAGATATAACATACGATTAAACAACAGCAAGGGTTTAATTATTCAATTGATATTACACACAATTGAATAAATTAAAAGGATTACGAAAGAACACTACAACCTAGCACTCAAATTAATAAGTTCTAGAAAGGAAGAAGAAAACTCTCTATATGGTTTCTTGAAAAACATTGTCAATATTCAATTTTCACTAACTTTTAAAAGTGTTATAACATTGTTTATATAAGAATCCCTAACAAAGTTAAGGGCATTATAAGTGTCAAGCAACAAAATAATAAAAGAACCTAAATAATAATTAACTAAATATCAATTGGCTAGATCTCATAGAAATCAACCTAAATTAATTTAATAAAATAAAATAATGAAAAATACTAATAAGTCTTCAAATTCAATGCAAATCTCCTTTAAGTCATCATAAATTGTTGAACAAATGGATTAGGGACTTTGATTCCTATTAATAAATCCCCAATCTATTGGGATGAATTAGTGAACAAGCATATTATTTAACCAACGATGTTACAAGATCTTAAAGAGAAGTTGCAAATAATTAAGGAATGAATGCAAACTGCCTAAAGTTATGGGACTTTTAGCCATTGGAGTTCTAAGTAGGCAATTAGTGTTCTTGAAGATATCCCCAATGAAAGATGTAAAGAAATTTAGTATCAAAGTAAAGTTAAGTCCTCGAAATATTGGGCCATATTAAATTAAGAAAAGAATTCGAAAATTAGCTTATAAACTTGAGTTGCTTGATGAAATGGCAAGTATTCATTCTATCTTTCACATTTCATCCCTAAGAAAGTTTGTAGGTGATCCGCAACGATATTATATGTACCCTTGGTGGAGTTAAAAGCAAAACTCACATGTGTGGAGCATCTAGTTTAGATTTTGGATACAAAGGTTTAGGGATATTGAAGAATCAAGATATTGAATATGTTAAGATGTTATATAGTAGATTAGACATATAATTTAGGAGGCAACTTCGGAATACACAGACTTTATGAGAGCTTAATATCTTAAAATACTTATACAAGGTTAGCAATCTTATCATTAGTTATTCCCTTTGCTAAGAACAAGATCATAAGTATATGTTGCTCATTCTGTAAATAAGTGTCAAGGATGAAACTTTTTATTGGGGGTTAGATTGTGTAACTTTAATTGTTTGAAACCAATAGATTTGGAGCTTTAAAGAAAAACACTCTCCCATTTGACTCAAACTTTATCATGATGTCTCAAAAGTTAGAGGAAGTGGCCAAATATAGTTCACTTCCCAAATTAAAGTATATAAAATGTTTAATTAAATAAAACATAAGTTTATCGATACGTTTGTTATTTATCCGAACCTCAAAATTTGAGTTCTTAGATATAGAAAGACATTATAAATAAACTATTCAAATTATAAAAGGAATAACATGGAACAAAATTACATGTAAAGTAGATGAATGATTATTAAATACATATAGTATGTACTAGATATGAATATATTAATATACATCCCTAAAATAGGTAAAATTACTCCCTAAATCATTAAAATTATTCAAAAGATACCTGGTGAATTAATGTTCCTTTAGATAAATGGTGTAGCAACCTGGAAACAGAAACGACTAAGGAAATCCGGAAATTTGTTAAATAAGTTCACCTAGGGTATCACTTTTGAAACTACATTAATATGAAGCCACCTAGCTGCCTTGTTTTGAACTCCATCACTCATACCAACTATAAAAGGTCATACTATACTCCATTTGTTAAATAAGTAAGAGAACCAAAGTCTGGTGAAATGGCATGCCTTGTTTTGCCCTCCAGGTACTTCTTTTAATTTCTAAAAATATTAAATCCTTGACATTAATTATGGGAAAATTTATTTTAGAGTTATTTCATATAATATTTATTATGTAATTTCCTAGTATTTACCTATATTAACTTAACTTGTTAAGTTGTTAACTACTAATAGGTATTATTGTTAATATTACTGAGTACATGCTAGACATCAGTATTTTGATAATATTGTAAATCGATCAGTTTTAGAAAGTGCTGTTCTTGAGGTAATTAGTGAAGTCTTATCCGGATTGATTATGTAATTACTATAATGTATGTTGGAAATGGCAATATGAGACATGCATTTTTGAGATTCTTTTCAAAACTGGATATCATGACATAATGTCATATTAGAACAATACTCAAAATAACAATCGCAACTGCATAAAGTTAGAATAAAATTTGATAAGAGCTAAAGAAGATACGATGATTCGAAGTTTGGAAACGTAACATCAACAGGGTGCAGAATTTAGTTTATAGCGGTTTGTACTATGCATATAGTTGACATTAAGTATTATGTTTATTTTCCTTAGGTGCAATAAGTGAGGAAAAACCCCATGTTAGAGCGTAGGTTTTGAACTCCAGTTAAGCCTGAATTTGGGTATATATAATAAAACAAAAAGAATCATTTGGATGTTTCATATATTCAATTTATTTTGTTTTTTTTTTTTTTCCCACCGAGATAATGGTTAATCATATCAAATTTTATCTTTTCACATAATTTTTTGTGTTTTTTTTTTTTTTAGTGTTATGTTGTATTTAAATCTTATTGAAATTAACTATATCATATCATGCTTAATCCTCACTTATAACCGTATGTACTGTAGATGGAGGTTAATGTAAGACGGTAATCAATGAATAATTAACAAATTTGAAGTACGACATTCATTGAAGGCAGGCATTTCTATTTCACAATAACCACGAACAAGAACCCGGCCCAGACTGACTCCTCCACGAGGGGAGGAGGTGTAACAGAACAGAACCACGTGCCCCACCGCGAAGTTTGCTTCTTTTCTCACGCCAAAAATTCCCACTAAACATATTACATATTCCACTTTCTTTTTTTTTAAAAAAAATTAACATTCTATCCATTATTTTGATAGAATTAGGGCAGTTCTTTATTATATTATTAATTTATTATTCATTAAATTTAAACGATTTAAAATATAATCATTTTAATAGTTTAAATTTAATAAATATTAAATCAATAATACGATAAAGAGCGATATAATTTCATAAAAATTAGAGATAGGACAGTAGAAAAATCTATAATTATATTTATATATATATAATTGTAATGTGTCAGTTCCAATCCTTTTTATTGTCCTTATTACCTACCTTCTCATTAAATGTTTCCTTTTAACGTCGTATCCGGGTAAATATAAAAGACGAAAGACAAATAATTTAAAAGGCTAAAAGTTGATGTCTTCATCTATATATATATATATATATATATATATGGTGTGGTGTGGTTGTTGTTTTGGTGAATTCGTTCTTAAATAATGTGTATATATATATATATATATAATTGATACTGCAAACGTACATGTACTATATCATGTATTTGGATTAGCGTTGCCTAGGATCCTTCATAATTCTGACATCTTTCACTTATATATATATTAAGTATATTTATTCATTTATTTTTATATCATCAGTTTTATAAAAGATATTCGTTCTCGTTTACCAAACAACGTTTCTTCTCTCTCTATCCAATATTCATATTCACATGAACGAAAGAGAAAGTACATCTATTTGTAATACTGCTGCTATTGTTATGAAAACGGATATTCTCTATTTATTTATTTATTTTTTCAATTTATCCTATTAAAATGTTATTACATAATTATAAAAAAAAAATGATGATATCATGGTAATATTATGGTTTTGAAAATTGAGATAATAATAACCTTTTATTCGTAAATTGAAAGAAAGTAAATAGAGATGATTCAAATTCCATTACTTATTACTTATGTAAATACATTTGTAAATGTGATTTGTTGAGCCTGATTTTTTGGTTTTTATTTAAAATTGATTTCTCCATTTTCAATTAATACTAAACTTTAACCCATTTAATATTAATCATTAATTAAAGAAATTGAGAAATTCCGATTTTTTTATTGAAAATAATTTTTGGAATCGCCACCCAACCGAAATCGGGAAAAAGGGAAGAAACCATAATCAATTGGGTGGATTGATTAAGATTTGGCTACCGATTTTTGATTTCAATTTTAATGAAGAACTAGAGTGTTCTGAGTTCGAGGGTTAACCTATTAATTCTTAACGGGTATCACTATCTATTTACCAAAATTATGATTATTTTTCTGATTATAATATTTTTAAAAAAATAAATAAATAAAAATCAAAATAAAAAGAATATAAGTTTTTATATATTTTATAGTTGCTTAGAAGGTGCTTATATACCTGCTAGCCGGGATTAGACAATCGTAATTCTTTCCAAAAACTTTAGTGCGTTGGTTGATTTTAATTTTTAAAACTGACCAAATTTACGTTTTAATTGATTCAATTTATTAAAAAAAAACTAAAGGGGTCCTAACTCTTGAGTATTAAAAAAAACTCTCTAAAACATTCTAAAAATTTTTAAAAGCATTTTTTTATTTAATTTTTGTTTAAAAATTTTCTAAAATATGACATACTTAATAAATAAAAAAAAAACTAATACCAAAGGAATCCATTAGGCTAACATATACATAACTACTTATATATTATATTATTAACACAAATAAATAAGGATCTAATAAGAATAAGAATAATAAAAAATTTTAGAAAAAACACAACCTGAGTCGATATTGTACGAAGGATTTGCTTAGTGTTTTTTAGGCGTAGCAGTTGCGGTGTGGCTAGAGTCACTCATGAAAGCCAATGCAGATCGAGATCACGGCACGATGGGTGTGCATGGGAGTGCAACGGTCGTGGACAACAATAGTGAATCTTGCTGTTGTACATGGATGGAGACAGTGACTTGACTGTGATCAGATAGTAGAGTTTAACGCTTCAGTGAACTACTATATCGGGGATGATGGGTGTGAAACTTAGTCGTGCACTGTGTGTTCAGTCAAGTGAGGATGAAGGAAGTAGGGTCGTCAAAGTTCAGGGTGTGCGTGTGTGGACTTGATTAGCAATGTGTGAGATTGATTGTTGGTGTTGCCGTCAATAAAGGAATGTATGGCTAAAGCAGAGAGTGTTGTGTTTATGCCGTGTGTTCGTGAAGCTGCTGTTGTTCTTGCGTGTGATCGGTGTGTTGAACTTACTATAGTTGTTGTAGTAGTGTTCCAGCTATAAGGACTTAGCCGCTACTGTCCATGTTGCATGGGTGTGTGGCATGTAGGAATTTGGATCAGCAGTGGACACGTATGGCTAATCGAAGTTGCGGTGCAGATTGTCAACGAAGGTCTGGCGTGGTGTTGTTTACTTATGCTGTTATATGTGTGTGAAGTTATCTGTATTGGTAACGGTGGAGTGGGGTTACTATGGATTGAAGAAATAGTGCAATTGAGGGACGGTAGTGGTGTTTGATTTGAGAACGACAAGAGCAAGTTGGATAAGGGGAAATCTTGAAAATTAATTGCCATCCTTTTCAATTGTATATGTGTATTTGTAAAAGCCAAACAAGATCATATCAAATCATATTTATTGTATCTAATTAAATTAGATCCGAATCCTTTATATTGATCCTAATTTAACAAAAATCAAACTAGATTCAAATTATTTTGATTACACATGAATTCCGTGCATTCAACTTTTTTTTTTTTTTATTAAAAAAAAGGATAGAAAAATAAAAGACATATAAGTATCTAACGAGATTTGAACCTATAATCTCAAACCAATTCCATATTAAATATCTCAATGCTTATCCATTAGACTATTGGTCCGTACCTTGATTTTTATAACAATTAAATTGCATTTAAACCATGCAACTCCCTAAAATAATTTTTTTTTTAACTAAGCTAGAACTAAAGCTATTGACCTAAAATAATTTACTTTCTAATAATTTTTTTTATAATAATTTTTCCTTTTTTAATTTTTTTTGTATTTTCATCATATTTTGAATTTTTTCATTTTATTTATTTTTTAATTTTTTTAGTTTGTTTTGAATTAGGACCCCATAAAAAAAAACTAAACTTAAAACTACTAGAAAGCAAAAATCGAGTATCTACAGTTGTCCCTCTTTGTGGTAAAGTTTGAGTAAAACTTTGCCACAAAGATAAAAGAGACACTATTTTTTACCTCAGGACGACTCTATCCTAAGAAATGCTAAGACATTTAATGATGATAAGTTTGGAATGAAGAATAGCGAGAGTAGCTCCCTTGTGGGCTGGCAAGAATCCCTAATGAGAACTTAGTCATGCCCCTTATGAGTTGATTGGGCGAAGCGCTCCGTGAGTTGGCGAAAGCCCTAAACTAGATGAAATGGGTAAGCGCTCTTAGAGCTGGCTAAAACCTAAAGCATGAGGAAACTTGGTTGTGCCTTATTGAGCTGACTAACCAAGGTGATCAAAGCGCCCTTTGAGCTGGCTAAGACCTAAAAAATGAGGAAACTTGGTTATGCCCTATTGAGCTGACTAACCAAGGCGGTCAAAGTGTTTTTTGAGTTGGCTAGGACCTAAGAATGAGGAATAAAAAACTTGGTCGTACCCTAATAAACTAACTAACCAAGGCGGTCAAAGCGTCATTTGAGCTGGTTAAAACCTAAGAATGAGGAATAAAACTTGGTCGTACCTTAACGAGTTAACTAATCAAGGCGGTCAAAGCGCCATTTGAGCTGGCTAAGACTTAAGATGGAGAAACTTAGTCGTGCCCTAATGAGCTGACTAACCAAGGTGGTCAAAGTGCCTTTCAAGCTGGCTAAGACCTAAATATAAGAAACTTGGTCGTGCCCTAATGAGCTGACTAACCAAGGTGGTCAAAGCGCCCTTTAAGCTGGCTAAGACCTGAAGACGAAGAAACTTGGTTGTGCCCTAATGAGTTGATTAACCAAGGCAGTTAAAGTACCCTTTGAGCTGGCTAAGACCTAAGATGAAGAAACTTGGTTGTATCCTAATGAGTTGACTAACCAAGGCAGTTAAAGCACATTTCGAGTTGGCTAAGACCTAAAGATAAGAAACTTGGTTGTACCCTAATGAGCTGATTAACCAAGGTAGTCAAAGCGCCCTTTGAGCTGGCTAGGACCTAAGAATGAGGAAAAAAAAAACTTGGTCGTACATTAATCAGCTAACTAACCAAGGCAGTCAAAGTGCCCTTTGAGCTGGCTAAGACTTAAAGATGAAAAAACTTTGAATTAGGATAATGCTTCATGAGCTTGCTAAATCCATAAAAGATTATGAGTTGGGCAACATTCTGTGAGTTGGGTAACTGAGAGCCTATGAAACTCTGGATCGGGACTACACTCACGAGCTAGCTAGCTCCTTAAGAGATTATAAATTGGGATTGTGTTTTGGGAGCCAACCGAAAGCTTAAGAAACTTTAGATTGGGATTGCGCTCTATGAGCTGGCTAAATCCCTAAATGAGAATATGAATCGAGTCTGTGCTGCAGGAGCTAGTTGTCCCAAGAGTTTTTTTTTTTTTAAGAATTAATTGTTTTTAGAAATCAAGCTGTTATCCTTATGGGGAAACCAAATGTAAATGCAATGTTTTATAAGGCTCAAAACCACTTACCTGGTTCTAGTGATAGTTCCCAAACAGTCAATTATCTTATTGAGTAATCCAATTAGAACCAATGGTTTTAACCCTTTCCATTACCTTTTCTTGTTTTTTTTCTTGCTCTTCTTCTTTTATCTTCTTCTGTCTCTTTTTCTTCTAATTTTTCTCTTCTTTTTCTTTTTTCCTTTTTCTCTCTTTCTTTCTTTTTCTTCTTATTCTTTTTTTTTCTTTGAAAGTGATTTAAGCCTGAAATGAATGTAAAACATCTTCATCTCTCGAGCAAAGATATCTTGTCTTGAATTTCCGGTCCAAACATCGATTTTTCGTGTAAACCTTCATTCTCAAGCAAGTTTCTACTTATGTGCTACGCGTTACTCTTTTTGAACATGGACCTATATTGAAAAATAGAAAACAAGTCTCCCTTTTTTGGGAGGTGAACCATAATAAAGTGTTAAAAAAAATTTTATTAATAGACATTGCTTCAAGTTAAGTGTTTATTTTTTCTTGTGCTTCTTGTGTATAGGATTTATTTGGATAGAGGGTAGAGTGAGAAATGGGGACTTTTAGTGGAACGAAAAAGGGGCTAAAGATATTACCCAATGTTGATGATCACTAGGAATACCAACTTTGCACGTAGAAAATGAAAATAAGACCACAGTAATGATAAGATTGTTTGCATTTCATAATTTGAGCAAAAATTCTATTGATTTTTAAGGATAATACATCGTCAATGCATTAGTGTTTATTGGGTCTTTCAAGTCCAAACCATCCATTTGAGATAAGATAATAGCTCCCCTAAGCAATACTTTCTTCACAATGGAAGGCCCCTTATAGTTCGAAGCAAACTTCCCTCTCGAATCATTCGCATTAGGCAAAGTCTTCCTCAGCACCATGTCTCCTTATTCAAAACTTCGAAGTCGAACTTTCTTGTTGAAAGCCTTGGCTATTCGTTGCTGATAGCAGATGTTGTGCATAAAGCTGCCAACCTCCTCTCGTCAATTAGATTCAACTGCTTAATTCGCTTCTTTATCCAATCAACCTCATCTAACTGGGCTTCCGACAAAATCTTGAGCAATGGAATCTTGACTTCTCTTAGCAGTACCGCCTCCATCCCATATACCAACGAGTAGAAGGTTGCCCCTGTTGATGTACTGATAGAAGTTCGATAGGCCATGAGAGCAAATGGTAATATCTCATGCCAATCTCGATATGTAACAACCATCTTTTTAATACTCCTTTTGACATTCTTGTTGGCCGCTTCCACAGCTCCGTTCATTTGGGGCCGATAAGGAGTAGAATTTCTATAAATGATCCTGAACTACCCACACAACTCTGATATCAATTTATTGTTCAGGTTCGTACCATTGTCAATAATAATTGTCTCCGGTGTATTATACCGAGCTAATATGTCTCTTTTAATGAACTTGACCACTACTCCCTTCGTCACATTAGAATAGGATGAGGCTTCAAACCACTTAGTGAAATAATCAATAGCTACTAGTATAAATCGGTGCCCGTTAGATGCCTTTGGAGTGATTGGGCCAATGATGTCTATCCCCTACATTGAAAAAGGCCATGGTGTAAATAATGTATGCAATTCTTAAGGTGAAGCATTTATCTTGTTCACATAGATCTGGCACAAATGGCAGTGTCTAACATATCTGATGCAATATCCTTCTATAGTTAACTAATAATATCTCGTCCTCATGATTTTCTTGGCAAGCATGTAGCCATTCATGTGGGGGCCACATACTCCCTCGTACACTTCTTTCATTAGCACCTCTACCTCTTTCTTATCTACAAAACATAAAAGTGTACCGTCAAACGATCATCGATACAGTGTAGACTGAGTTGTCAAGTACTAAGCAGCCAATGTTTTGATTAATTTTTTATCCTTCTTCTCAGCCTCTTCGAGTACATTCCATGTTGTAAAAACGTTTTGATATCATGATACTAAGGCTTTTCGTCACATGAACTTTTCATTGCCAAATAGAAAGCGAGCTTTTCTTCAATTTCAATCTTAAGTGGCTGAATCTCCATTCCTCCCGATATCTAGATCATTGATGCTAAAGTAGCGAGAACATCAGCAAATTGGTTCTGAACCCTTGGTATGTACATGAATGTAATCTTTTTGAACTTGGCTATCAACTCGACCTTTATGTTATATTTGTGGAATGGTAGAAAGTAGGATTTTAAGTTTTTACCCGTTTCTATCATCATGTATAAGAACATGTGCTATGTGGCCTTTTTTTTTTTTATGTCAAGTACATATCTTACTAAATATCAAAGGGTTGATTATTTATTGCTAAGTAGAAAACATACTAGGGTTTATGCTCTAGTGCAATTTCAAAGAGTCCTTATCTCCTTATAAAAAACCAGATTCATAATGTCTTTCTTCAAAAAGCTTTAAAACTTTGATAGGTGCTATATCAAAAAGGAGTTTGTACTTCTCCCTAACTTGCATTCTTCCTACAACAACATCAACAAAACCATTCAGTTCCTTAAAGATTGGTTCAATCTTAACTAACAGAGCTTGGATAATTTTTCTGTACATGCCATTATCATATTATGATGCTTCAATTTAGTATTTGCATTCTAATGGTCTTGGAGTGTAAAAAAAAAAAATTTCTTTTAATTAATATGACACAATTACTATCCTTTTGCTAGGATGAGTAAGATGAATCCTTCTCTCCCTTCACATATTTCCATTGAAAACATAAAGTTGAAGGGGAAAAAAAAAAGGAAGGAAGGAAGGAAGGAAGGAAGGAAAGAAAGAAAGTAAGAAAGACTTGAGTTGCATATAATATATATGTGAAAGAATGATTATAAATCTAATGAAAAAAGTGATTACTTCAAGAAAATCAATGAATATCCATATACATATGCATTAGTACTATTGTCAAATATGATACTATCATTCAACAGTATAACCAAGCGCAATGGTGGGAACTGGGGTTTGTTAATAGATAATTGTACACAAAATTTCCGATAAATCCTTAGACTTGAAACAAGAAGGAAATGTAAGTAGCATAATATATATATATATTAGCATAAAGATTGTGAAGAAACTATCAACCTTCTTCTATTGGTTTCATATAAAAAAAGCAACATTATCATTAGTAGTATTCAAGTGTCCACTTACTTGTTTTCGTTTCTCTATTTGATCTACCAAGTAGAAAGCCTTATTAATTAATGGAAGAGGTTCCATTGAAAGAATTCGATTTCTCACTTGTTTATATTTGTCATTAAGCCCTATAAGAAATTTTAGTAACTTGTTCCCATTTTCAAACTCAAGATATTTGCTATTCAAATCACAAGTATACTGATTATATGCTCCATAAATATACTCTAGTATTGAACTTAAGCCATTAATCTCATCTTACAACTTCTTTAATTTGTTATAATACAGGCTCATGAATGAGATGCCTTGATTAAGATTCACTATCTCATGTTGAAGTTGATAAAGTAAGGGGCCGTTAGTTAATCTGAATCTTCCTTCAATATCTTCACATAATTCTTTAGCCAATTTATCATATATGAAGCTTTTGGAAAGATCTTTGCTCAATGTATTTGATAAGCAACATTGTGTCATGTAGTAGCAATGAATCCATTTGTGCAATTCTATTAGATTATCTTCAAGCCTAAGACAAGATCCATTTCTAAACTCTAGCTTAGATTTAGCTCTAAGCACCAATCTATTTGATTGACTCCAACATAAGTAGTTTGTATGATAAAAAATCATGCTAGTAAATAATATTTTTAAATTATTTTATCTTGACAAGTACAAAGGCTCACTATAGGAAGATTTAATGTTCAGATTGTGTGAATTCATTTCTAGAAGATTTGAAATATTGACTATATTGAAAGGACTTAAAAACATAGTCAATCGTAATTAAGAAACATAAATCCTAATCTACATGCTTTGATACCATGTGAAGAAACTAGATTCATGCCAATTCTTGTTGAAGTAATAAGAGAACTTGTTGATTGTAATTGATGATGTATTAAAAGAAAATGGAAGAGGAAAAGTTGCTTTGTAATGAGAATGCAATGGTATGAGAGAAAATTACAACTATATTAATTAACTATTTATAAGAGAAGTTACTATATATACACATACACACCAAATAGTAAAAGGTAACCTTTTCCTTGCACTTGACCTAATCATTTGAATTAAACTCTTATGCTTGAACAATGAACCTTAGATGGGGAATTAGAGTAGATAAATTCATGAACGGGAATTGGGGGATGAAAGTAAATAGCAGGTAGCAAATACTTTGCTTTGCTCAAGCACTTTGCCTTAGTTCTTAATCTTAGCAATGGCGAATTTTTCAACTTAGATGCCTAGGATTCTAAGCCTAATAAAAGAGGACAAAAAGTGCTTCCTGCTTAACTTGCATCTCGACTTTGAATATATACATGCGGCTACATATGTCTAAATACGTGTAAACTCTAAACGTGTATGATTAAATACGTATGTAAATATAACTGTTCTACAAAGATTGCCCATCTAAAGGAAATAAATAGAGAACGATGAGAAAATTGAGGAACCCAACTGCCCTTCTCTTATTGACATTCTCTGCATCAATTCCTAATTCAATGAGTTGCTGACCATTGGTCCTCTTACTTGTACATGCCTCCGAGGCCTTCAATCCCTCATCCGAAGAATTCTCTTTCATCAACCTGCTAACGACAAAAAACTTTATGCAGAAGAAGGATGGCTGAATTCCTTGAGAGCCCTGGAAGGTTACACCCTACACTGTATTCTCCCTTTTGTGTCGAGTGATTCACCCTCCAGTTGCTGAGAGATTCCTGCCGAGTAATGAGGCATTCTCCTTCTCTTCGAGTACTTCTCTTTCGGCCTTCTTCCAACTCTTACAATGTCCTTTTCCCACCTCAACCCCTCCATCGCTGCAACATCTCGATTCCTTTTACCTACTGTGCTTAGAGAATTTTTTGTACAGGATCAGTGTTGTATTGCCACTTGTCTTCTTCATCTAACATTGTACTATGTTTTCCTTTTTGTCTTTTGTCTTCTGTCTCTTTTACCCTTTTTCTTATGTACTAGGAATTCCCTTTTTGTATATGCCTTTTTCTAATTTCTTTATTTGTAATGTTGTCTTAGAAACTTATTATAAATAGTACTTTCTTCTTATAAGCTAAAATCATCTTACTTAACAAATAGACATTGAATATTCTGTTCTTACGAGACATCCCTCTTCAAGTCCATTTTCATATACTCTTATCTAATCTTACTGAGTAGCTCGAGATTAGTGGCAGGTGGACCTTGACATTAACTTATGTGACATATCAAGTGAAGTGCCAAGTCTTGTTGTGTTCATTGGTGGGTTATATCCTCCGAGCAGCTTCACGTTAATTATTCTAATTTGTCGTCAACCTTCTCACTTACTCTTCTTCGATATTTTGAAGGACCCATTAGTTTCTTACTTCCTATGGTAAGTCCTAGTGATAATTAAGCTCTTAGGCACATCATAATCCGATACACACACTAACTTTGATGTTAACTGAACCCTAATTAATGTCAAGTAATAGTAATTAATGATGCCATTCATTTGCTATCATGTGCGCGTATTATGTGTGGAGTGTTTAGTTTCGCTCACACGTATGACACTTAGACTCTTCAAGTATCCTGAAGAGAGCTAAGTCAACCTTTCTTGCAAGTACTGATAATACGCTCAAGAGAGGGAGAAAGTGTTTAAGGAGAAAAGCTTTGGAACACAAGTAAATTCTTACTTAATTGATTGATGAGTACAACTAAGGGGAGGTTCCTTATATATACAAGTGGCTTCTTGAAATGAACAGCTAAAATTAGATCAATCTAACGATCTATATTACATTTATGTTTACAATGCTACCTACTTTCTATTTACAAAGATCTAAGATTGTCTAGGATCTTCTGGAACCTCTTCGATCTTGGTCTCTATTGGGGGCTTCGTGACATCCTCCTAGCTTGAATCTAGCAATGTTCTCATCGTTGTCTCTTAATGCCTATTGATCAGTGCCTTAAATTGTCATGGTAGTTCTATTAGCTCCCAACTGTTTTTACTTTCAGATAGTAGTTTCCATTTGATCAAATACTCAATACGATTTGAGCACCTTAACTCTATTATGATTTGATCCTCAAATACTTCTTTTACCTCTTTGTCATATGAGCTTCATACTCTAATTGGGGCCTTAGTTGACTTCATCTGACCTAAGTCTTCCCTATCTTCATAGTAAGGCTTTAGCATGCTAATGTAAAATATCGGATGTATCTTAAGTCTTGGAGGAAGTTCTAACTTATATGCTACCTTTCCACTCTCTTCAAAATCTTGTAGGGTCCTTCATATCTTTTCATCAACCCTTTGTGAAGAGTCCCTCTAAGCCACTATATTAAGTGTAGCTGCACCATGATGAGATCCCCTGCCTAATACTCAACATCCCTCCTTTTCCGATTAGCAAACTTCTTCATCCTTGTAGCTGCTTTATGTAGGTAAGCATGAGCTATGTCAGCTTTCTCCTGCCAATTTCTTGTGAAGTTAAGTGCAGCGAAGCTATTGCCTTTATACTTAGCAGCAATTGCATTTGGGGTATTAGGTTAGAACCCCAATATCACCTCAAAAGTGCTTTTGCTCATTGCTTCACTATAACGAATATTGAAAGAAAATGGGCTACATCTAGCAATTTCGCCCAATCCTTTTGGTTGGCACTTACATAGTGTCATAGATATAACTCCAGTAAAGAGTTCATTCTCTTGGTTTACCCATCAGTCTATGGGTGTAGACTAGTAGAGAAATTTAGGTTTGACCTTAGCAACTTGAATAACTTGATCCAAAACCTTCCTATAAATCTTCCATCTCGATTACTAATGATTAATGAAGGTATTCCCTAATATTTCATTATATGCTTCATGAATAGCTTAGCAGCCTCCTCCTCTAGACGTTCCTTCGAAGCCGGTATAGATGTGGCATACTTAGAGAAGCTATCCATTACTACCATTATAGTCTTATACTCGTTGGACATTGGGAGATTCACTATAAAATCTATGGAAACACTCTCTCAAGGTCTCTTAGTAATGGGAAAAGGTTATAGAAGACCTGTCGCTGCTTAATGCTCCACCTTGTCTTGTTGCTATATAAGATAAGTCTTCATATAAGCTTCAACATCCTTCCTAATGTCAGACCAATAATTCTTGTCTTCAATCAATGCCATGTATCCCTTGAACCCTTGGGTGGCTTGCCCATGGGGAGTCATGGTACTCCTTTAAGATTTCCTTCCCACGTACCATATGTAAGGGGACGTAGAGTCAAGGCCCCTTCATATAAAATAACTCATTCTCTACCTAAAATCTCTAAGTTTTTCCTATTGCGGCACTCTCATCAAGGCCCTTGTCCGAGGTTTGTGTTCTAGCCCCTGTTTAATCTTTTCCAACATGTCTCCTAACGAACAGCTGGCTAAGGTTGCTAATTCAGCCTTTCGACTAAGGGGGGTCTTTAACCACATTATCACTCTCAGGCTTTTGTCCTAATACATAATCGAACTTTGCTAAGAAAACTTGCCATTTAGCCTATTTAGGTGATAGCTTCCTCTGAGTTTAGAAATAACTGCGGCTATATTATCTGTCTTTACTATAAATCGACTGTTTAATAAATAGTATCTCCATACCCTAAGGCAGTGGACTATGGTCATTGTCTCCTTCTCATGGATTGTGTTCTTCCTTTCGATATCATTTAATTTACGGTTTTCATAGGCCAACGAGTGTCCCTCCTGCATAAAACCCCTATCGATAGCAAAGTCGTTAGTGTCAATGTGTACCTCATAAGGTTTAGTAAAGTCTAGTAGGGTTAGAATTGATTCCTTCACAATGGCTTCTTTTAATCCATCAAAGGCCTCCTGAGATCTCTTATTCCACTACCAATCTGTGTCTTTCTTGAGTAAATCTGTCAAGGGTATCGCGATTCTCGATTATCCTCAAACGAACTACCGATAGTAATTAGCGAACCCTAAGAAAGACCTTAATTTAATTGGCTTTGAGAGTCTCTCTCACTTGTAGATAGCTTGGACTTTGGCTTTATCCATCTTGATTTGCCTTCGACTTACCACATGACCCAAGAAATCTACATACTCTTGAGCGGACGAACACTTCTCTAACTTTACATATAATTGGTTTTCCTTCAAGGCGGAGAAAGCTTGTCTTAAGCACTACATATGATGTCTGAGAGTCTTGCTATACCCCATAATATTGTCTAGGTATACTACTACAAATTGGTCCAAGAATGGAGCTAGAGCCCAATTCATCAAAGTAAAGAATGTGGCTAGGGCGTTAGTTAGCTCGAATGGCATAATAAGGAATTCAAAAGATCTATACCTAATGACACATGTGGTCTTCAGCTCTTCCCCTTCGATAATCCAGACTTTATGATAGCTTGACCTTAAGTCTAGCTTGGAAAAGTATCTTGCCCCACTCAATTGGTCAAATAAGTCGGTTGTCACTGGTATAGGGTACTTGCTCCAAACCGTTATCTTATTGAGGGCCCTATAGTTTATGC
Source organism: Lumnitzera littorea (assembly GCA_024138015.1). NCBI lineage: Eukaryota > Viridiplantae > Streptophyta > Magnoliopsida > Myrtales > Combretaceae > Lumnitzera > Lumnitzera littorea. The sequence goes on along the minus strand of JAMXBB010000007.1, from coordinate 113,821,842 downwards.
AGAGTCGTAGTGATCCATCATTCTTCTTCTAAAACATAACTGGGGTACCATAAGGTACTTTAAAGGGGCAGATAAAGCCAACATCTAATAGTTCCCTTAGTTACCGCCAAGGTTCTTCTAATTCAAGGGGGGTGACATTTGATAGGGAACCTCTAATGGTGGTTTAGCACCAAGCTCTAACTTATTTACATGATCTACTTCTCTTCTAGATGGAAGTTATTTAGGAAGTTCCTTTAGCATTACGTTGTTACACTCCCTTAATATCTCCTAGACTGCCTCTAGTATCCCCTGCTTCTTTAGGACCTCATCTTCTACTTTTAGGGTGGCTAAGAACATAGGTTCATTCTGCTTTGCCTCCTTAGATAACTGGATGGCTGATAGCAACTTGGTAGCTGGGTCGAAACTCTAGCTTACTAAAACTTCACATTTTCGAGCCTGGTCTATGATAAAAATATAATTGGAAGATGACACAATACAAGCCCGGATCCTATCAAGAAAGTTTATGCTAATTACCAACTCATAGTCATCTAGGTGGACTACCTCCAGTGTTTCCTTCCCATTCCACTATTTTACTTGAAAGTCTACACCTCGGGTAACTTCCGCCATCGGTATCTCTTCCAAGTCAACTGTCTTGAATTTTTCTCGACCTTTCTCTATGTTTAACCCTATCTTAGCAGCTACCTCTTTCAAGATGAAAATGTTGGTGGCATTCGTATTTACTAAGGTATTCATCTTATGACCCATGACTTAGGCTTTCACATACATCAACCCCTTCGGTTCATAAGTGGGCTTACTTTGTATGGTGTTCAAGAGTTTCAAGGCACCCAGTTTAGTATCATTTTGGGTTACTTCCTCCTCTCTAATACATAGCGTTGCTAGCTTAGCTTGGTTTGAACACCCTTTAGCTTTATGAGGGCTTGCACATAAGGAACAAGAAAATCAAAGTTAAGAGACACCCTAAGAGGCTCAAGAGCCTTACCTTTCTATGCTTGTGCTTAACCATCTCTTTTGGGACCGGCTTCTAATCTTTTAGCATCTCCTCCACCTCTTTAAGGTCCATCCCTCCTACCTTTATTTCTAAGTCCATCACTACACTTAAATTCAATCAAGGCTTTTGCAATCCCCATAGCTTAGGCAAGTGTTTGGTCTCCCTACCTTTCCAATTTTGTTTGGGCCTACCCTTATAAGCCATCTTAGAAGGCAAACATGACATTGTTATCGCTCATATTCGGGATTTGCAGTAGTAACTTAGAAAATTCTCTCACATATTCATGAATAGAGCCCTTATGCTGTAACCTTCTCAATTGGGCCTTGGCATCCTTCTTTACATTACTAGGGTAGAACTGGGCTTTCAATTCTACCTTAAAGTCCTTAAGTGGTTATATTGTAGGCACCTTGCCTAACACCTTCTGACCTCCTTTGCCACCATAGTGTAGCTACATTTTCTAGGAACATAGGGGTTGAACAAGAGCTTAGAAGTATTGTAAGCCCTATAATTTGATGTTTGGAGTTTGATATGTAAAATTTAGGACGATTAAATAAATTGTTTGATCAAACCCAAATTTTATGATGAAATTGAAAATATTAGTAAAAGTGATTCCGTAAGTTTAGATTTTGGAAAATAATTAATTATTTAATATTGAATTATATGTAAATTTCCTATTGTTTGTCGGAAACATATAAAAACAAATTCCAATTTCTAATAATTAATGAATTGTTAGAGATAAATTATATACACACTAAAAATCATAAAATAATATAAATAATATTTAGGAATATTTATTTATATCATACATGTATTTACGTATAGGTAAAAATATGCAAAATTACTTAAAATACTCGAAATTTGACAAAATAATACAAATTAATTAAAGAAAATTTGTAAAAAATTAATAAAAAATCAAGAAAATTATGGAAAAGTATGGAATTGTCTAGAAATGTGGCGTGGATGGTTGGGGCTGGAAGTTGGAAAATCAATCAATGAAAATTAGACAAAGAGAAAGTAAAAAAACAAGAGGATAAAGGATACTAGGCACTAAATAATTTCCTAACCTATCTAAACACATCTATAAATTCAAAAATCTTCTTCTATAAATCATTTTGGTCAGTTGTGAGTTAGGAAAAAATTAGGAAGAGGAGAGAAAAGAGGAAAAACTAAATTTACCAAAAATTAAAAAAATTAGTATGCAATTAGGGTCTTAATGAAGAACTTAAACCCAACGACCACTTGGGAGGGAACGAAACCAACCACCACACAGTGGACCTCATGCTTGGTGGTGCCAACAAGACTATAGTGGTCGACGGTGGCTAAAGTTAGCAATGCAAGTGAGTTTCGATTTCCTTACGATTTTTGTTCAATTTATTAAAAATATCAAATAGATGTAGAAAATTATGAAATTTGGTATTTTGAGATATTTTAGTACGTGGATTTAGGGAAAAATATCAATTTGATAAAATTGGGGCTCGGGATAAATTGCTCTTAAAAAATGATTAAGCACGAGTTAATTTTCAGTTTAAATTTAAATAACTTTAAAATGTAGTTTTCACTTCAAAATTTTTTTGTAAATTATTTAGGATATATATTTCAGTACTATGAAGAGTTTTTTTAAATTTAATTTTCTAAATTTTTACTTAATTTTTAAGCCTTAAAATCATGCATAAAAGGAAATATTTGAACTTAATTTTGTAATTTAATGTTAATTTGATAAAAAATTTGATTTAAGATGTAATCGGGTGCTCTAGGATGTTAATTATTGATGTAGTATAATATTTGTAGTATTTGGGGTGTTAGAAGTATGTATTATGTATATTGTGTGATAATAATGAGTAAAAAGGGCATAAATAAGTTAATATTTTGATTTAGGATAAATGATACGAGGCAAGTATACCTATTGGTTTTAATATAGCGGATGTGTGTCCGAGTTGATTTCTCAGAGTTCTCGAGTACTAATATTAACCTTAGCTCTATTATTTAATCGAAAAATTGTGATGGGTTGAATGAATTAAAAATACTAAAATTAACAAACTAATCTAATTATGAGACCTAACTAAGCAATTTAGGAAGAGATAAAATTAAAAATGACTTTAAGAAGGCAAATAACACATTTAGGAATTGTTTCCCTTAGTGTTTAACATGTGACTGCTAAAAATTTATCTAACTCCATCTCTATTATTTTTTACCGAAGGGATTCGCAATTGAAGTTAACACCTTTCTCAAGTATATTAACCCTAACCCTAAATTATCTACCAAAATCTCTTCACTTAGTAATATAATTTAGAATTGCATTAATGTACAATGAATTCCCATGCCAAAATAAGATTTTTCCAAAAGAATCATGCATCTTATCTTTAGGTACACATATAATTCTTTTCAATTTTGTCAAGATCTTATCATTTATGTGATTTCTCAATCATCATGCATAATATCATATATTAATACCGTAGAAATATTAATTAACAACAAAAACACATGATTGAATTAAGAAATATAGAAACTTTATTGAAAATTATCAATAAATCCAATAGTCACATGAAACTTTAGGTTCCACAATCCTAAATATAAAAATCTTAAGCTATCATAATGAAATTAAAAAAAAATTGCAGCAAAATTAAGAAGTAAAATATGAAAAACTCCTTTTGTCAATGAGAAATCTCTTCAATCTTAAAGTTGAGTATTACTTCCACCTTTTTCTCCTTCTTCTCTTCAAGTCTCTTCTACATTAAATGTCAAAAATTATGTTCAAAACCTTCACAAGTCCTTATATAATACCTTAGGAAGTTTCTTTTTTCTTTTTTTTTTTTTTGTCACCATATACAGCCTCAGATACAGTTGTGTCCCCAAGTTATGTAACTCATTAACTTTCGCATAAAAAATTATCCTAGGTAGACACAACTTGGGGGCACAGTTGTGTCCCAGATTTTGTAACTTTCTGACAAAAAATTGTTACTTTTTCCTATTCTTTATGTAACTTCAAAACTTATTCATTCTGAATTGAGCGAAACTTGATTCTTTTTTTTTTTTCGTTTTAAATCTCAGAACGCATTCAAACCTTGAAATCAAAATTTTACTCAATTAAGTATCAATTTCTTTAAAAAAAACTAAAAATATAAGGGAAATACTATAAAATCACCATATAAAGTGTATTTAAAATAAGTGTTATCAAACTTCCCCATATTTGAGCATTCGCTTGTCTTCAAGCAAATAAATAAATAAAAAAAACTGGGACAAAAAACACTAAATAGAATTTATCACTACTTAGAAAACCAGTAAATCAGAAAATCATTTTTAATTAACTTGCAATAATAAAGTCAATCAATTTCACTCTTAACAATTTTGTAATTTTACTTAACCATATTCAAATACTCCGACAATACTTAATACTAGAGTTCATTAGTTAATTTATGTAAGTGAAAGTTTACTTGAGTTATGTTAACCAAGGATTCTTAAACTCGAAATTGGACTTAACATCTCATCAATTGGGAAAGTGTTATAAAAATTTTGTCCATTTAACTAAAGTGTATTCAATTCTCTCTTCAATCTTAACAAGCGTCATAATCCAAAATAAACACATTTTACATCCATTCACTCTCTGATCATCCTTCTAGTTCATGCTTTTGCTTGAAGATTTTTGAATTTACTTTATTTAAGCACAATTATCTTTAAAGGACGATTGTGTTAATAGAGGGAAAAGATTTCACTCTTCTAATGTACCAAAATTGATGCATACCAACTTAGCCCTCATATTAGTAGTGGGAAAGAAACTTTACTCTTTTAAGGGACAAAGGTCAATCCATACCTTTTTTTTTTTTTTTTTTGCATTGGTATTGGCTTTGAGACTCTATCCCGCTCTTCTAACAGACTAAAACAAGTCCTTACCAATTTATCTTATTGGCATTAGCAACGGGATTCAACTTCGCTTTTTTGACTGATCAAGGTGAATCTTTACCAATTTTTTTTCTATATATTTAACTCTTCATGCACTTATTATTACTTTCTATCTCTAATCATTGCAATTTTTCAGGAGTTTCTCAAAAGAAGAATTTCATTTGTTTGTTTGTTTGCTAAGGATTATAGAACTTTAAAAATTTCTAAGAGAAAAGTATACATTAAAGTAAATTTAAATATAACCATGACTAGCTCTCAACTAGTGATGTTACTCTAAACTTAAGTCCTAGAGTTCCGAGCTAAATAACTTGTAACTTTGCTCTCCAAAGGTTTGATTAATCAATTTTGGTAAAGTATAATAAGATCAATAATGATCAAGATAAAATAGTTGATTTGGCCCAACACTTTAAATTCTGATACTTATTAATCACCTATTGCAAGTTAACTTAAAAATTAATTTAGTCAAATGTAAAAGATTGGTCTCCTAAATAGTAACAAATTTATATATATCCCTTCCCTACTTAATAACGTAAGTTGTCCCTAAAGTACATTCAACAATTAAAGCATAAAAATCAAAAGCGAAGAGGGCAAAGAAAGAAAAATAAAGGATAAAAGGAAAGCTGAAACTTCCTTGGTTTGAGCACTTTGACATCAAATTCCTTGAAATTGCCATGCTATGAGATTTCTTCCATTAAATGCTTAAAGACCTTGCAAAACAAAGAAAATGAAATGCATCAAAGAAAGATAAAGTGAAGACTAAAACTGAAACTACTCCTAAAAATAAAAAATTTGAATTGCCTCCATCAACGTCCCATAGGAAAGTATCCCATTTCCGTAAAGCTAAAGCTAGAGAAGATGTGGGGGACTCTTTTCTCAACAAATACATACTCGAGTGGCTCCGTTCCCCTAAAATCACTCATGGTAGGTTCAGCAATAGGAGAAGATTTAACAATAGCTGTCTCCTCAAACTCAACAACATATTCTGGAAGCTCTAGGCGTTCCATCTCAAGCACCACTTCTCTTGCAAAGGATTCATAATCAGAAAATAAAGAGGGCTCTATATCAATTGGATTAACTTGTTTGTCAACCTCTTTAATGTCATTAACTAGGGTTAAAAGATTCTCATACTTTTCACTCATGTTATGAAGCACTTCTAGATTACGGGAATTAAAGGTCACATTAGTGTTCTCCCCTAACTCATCTTTACTCTCAAAACACCTCTAGATTTTCCAACACCTTTTCTCCTTCATCCACTAACTCACTCTATCCATTACTCAAAAACTCTTTCACGTGTCTTGAATGACTACTCTTTGAAAGGTAGTTAAAAGACTCATTCTTTGAAAACCTAAAGTGGTATAATATGGTAGTTAAAGGTGATAAACGGGTAAAGCTACTAAGATCAAAGGTGTCATACTTCTCATAATATTCACTAGCCAACTCCACCATAGTTTTTCCTTGTGGCTACTCCTCTGCGTATATACTAGGTTGATGTGGCAAAGCAGCTTAGGTATGAATTGGGTTGCTAAAAGTGCAAGGGTCTTTAGTTTCATATTTTTCTAGGTAATTAGTAAGAATTTTCTCTAGAGATCTCTCTCTTGGTTGCTCTTCTTGGAAATTGGAATAATGTGTATATTGGGTACTGAGATTAAAACATTGACAGGAAAAATAATGATATCTGCAATACCGACACATATTCCCATAATCCATGGGTATGGGTTCTACATAATTGCTACAAGAAGAATTCCAATAGTTATCACATCGATTCCACTAATTGTACTCCATGTTAATCTTAACAACCAAGTCAATTCAAATCAGTAAATTTAAATATCCTTAACTCGAATTCACAAACAATAAAATAAAATATGTAAATGCAAAGAAAAGATAAACTAGAATGCAAAATCAAGTAGATTTCACATGGTCATCCTCTCAATTTTAGGATCAATTTCAATCAAATCTTTTCATCAGCTTCTTATCATGTACTATAAAGGGGAAAAATACAAAGATCAATCACAGCTTAAAACAATTAAAAGAAAATAATGAAAAACTAAGATAAGAATGATTAAACTAATAAAGTTACAAGTGTTCTTAATATTGAAGTCCTTGACAACGGTGCCAAAAACTTAATGCGAGGCAAATGCACCTATTAGTTTTAATATAGCGAATGTAAGTCCGAGTTGATCCCTTAGAGATATCGAATACTAATATTAACTTTAGCTCTGTTATCTAAACAGAAAATTGTGATGGTTTGAATGAATTAAAAATAATAAAATTAATAAACTAATCTAATTATGAGACTTGACTAAGCAATTTAGGAAGCGATAAAATTAAGAACGACTTCAAGAAGGCAAATAACATATTTAGAACTTATTTCCGCTAGTGTTTAATATGTGACCTCTAAAAATCTATCCAATTTCATCTCTATTATTCTTGATTGGGGGGATTCATAATTGAAGTTAATACCTTTCTCAAGTTTATTAACCCTAACCCTAAATTATTTATAGAATCTCTTCACTTAGTAATATAATTTAGAATCGCATTAATATACAATAAATTCCTAAGAATCATGCATTTTATCTCTAAGCATACATGTAATTTTCTTCAATTGTGTCAAGATCTCATTATTCATGTGATTTCTCAATCATCATGCATAATATTATATATTAATACCCTATAATATCAATTAACAATAAAAACACATAATTGAATCAAGAAAAGATAGAAACTTTATTAAAAATTATCAATAAATCCGATAATCACGCAAAATCCGATAATCACGCAAAATCCTTCACAAGTCTTTATATAATATATTAGGAATTTTTTTTTTGTCACCAGACACAGTTGTGTAACTCACTAACCTTGGTGCAAAAAATCATCCCAGGTAAACATAGCCTAGGGACGCAATTGTGTTCTAGACTATATAACTTTCTAACAAAAAATTGCCACTTTTTTCTATTGTTTATGTAATTTCAAAACTTCATAACTCATTTATTTAAACTCTAAATTGAGTTAAACTTGATTCTTTTTCTTCGTTTTTAATCCAAGAACACATTCAAACTTTGAAATCAAAATTTTATTCAATTAAGTATTAATTTTTTTCAAAACAACTAAAAATATAAGGAAAACGCTATAAAATCATCATATAAAGTGTATTTAAAATAAGTGCTATTAATAAATTAGGTATAAATTCTAATTTAGAATATAATTAGACATTTAGATATGTTATTGGATGATGAAGAATGATATATGTGGTGTTAGAAGTGTTAGATATGTGATATAATTGAGGACTATGAAATATTACATAATATGTGTATATAGGAATTAAATAAGTGAAGAATATTAAATTAAATTGATAATATTATAATAATAGGAGAATATTATAAACCTAGTTTGAAAGGTAAATTTAAGAAATTATGTAAAAATGTAAGTTATTCTTACATTGAGAGTTGATTCGGTAGTTAAATTAGGAATATAGTATACTGTATTAATTGAAATATTAATTATGAGCTAAAACGTAAATTTAGGATACCTAAGTATAGTTAGATGAAACTCACATTTTAGCCAAGGAAGAATTCCTAGTGTTCACAAATAAAAACAATAATCATAAGCTATCATGACTCTAAAGGAAGCCTAGTAGGATTGCTTAAAATTTCTATATCATGTATGTACCCATTATCTGAAAATTGCCTTACAAGTTAGAGATTGCAAGATTCTAAACAATTAATCACTAAAATTTTTATTCTTAATTTAATTAACTTACTATAGCATATATATGATTATAGATATTCGATAAGCCACAGTCTATCAAAACCGCCAATAATTAATATCTCCTACCAAACGATAAGATTAGGTAGTAAAATTCTAAAACTTAAACTTACGAAAGTCATAAAATTTGACTATAGTGTTAATAATTATATGTAATCTTTTAAATCATTTACATAGTCTATTCTCATATTCTAATTTTTAAGCATCTTGATACTGGTACTCAATACTCGGCTCTTAACTCATACCCAATTATCTAGTAACTTGCAAGAAAAAACTATTGGGGAGTAAGCTATAAGAGCTTAGTGAAATATTACTCATATCATACCATCAAATAAGTTATCAAACATATGAATGCATGAACAAGCAGTATGCCAAACAATATATATAGACTGACCGGTATTGCATACAACATCAGATTTAACGTCTTTCGAAATAAGGGTTAAAGATACATTGGCACCAATTACAACCGGGCTCTAGCACCTAGGTTTTTAACTATATATAAATATATATAGAAATTCCCTATTTCACAAAACAGGTTTTTATTTCCAACAATCAATAGTATACAAATATCTAAGTTTAGCATTGAGATGACTCTTAGAATTCACGCTCATACCTTACAGCGGTGGTCCCTAGATGCGACCCCTAGTCACCCATGATTAGCGTCTCTAACACTAAGTAAACCTGCAAACCAAGAGTAAGGTCTTGTTATACCAATGCTTTTGCACTATACTAATCAAATCATGTAGGAATCCATCCATCCATCCATCCAAGGCCCTTTATTACCAACCATGTGAGGTGACTACCGGAATATTATATGTAATGCTCGTGCTTATACATAATTCATTTAATTTTAGTTGAGTTGAATATGATTAAGTCAATTTATGAGGTGATCAAACATTATCAACAAATCATTCAAATTAAGCAACAATCATTCATATAACTGAATCTTCAATTATCATATTTAACAGTATTCTGAACATAAATCAATCAATACTAGACACTTGCATAACCCAAACATCCCTTACATCAAGTTATTAATATTTAATTTATGTGTACTAACTACAAGTACAAAACAAATATAGAGTCATCAACAGTACTCACTTGATCATTTAGTCTATCAACAATCGTAATAGTTGTAAGACCCATACTTAGTTATTCGAAATTTGATTCATAGAATTTAGGATGATCGGTTAAAGAATTCGATCGAGTCTAAATTATAAAGTAAAATTAAAAATATTAATAAAAATGATCCCGTAAGTTTAAATTTAAGAAAATAAGTAATAAAATAAAAGAATATAAATTTTTCAAATTTTAAGTATATTATTTGTTATTTATCGAAAATGCATAAAATGCATTCTGATAATTAACGAATCACTGGAGATAAATTATATGCACACTAAAAATCATAAAATAACATAAATAATATTTAGGAATATTTATTTGTACTATGTATGAATTTACATGTAGGTAGAAATACGCATAATTACTTAAAATATGTGAAATGTGCTAAAATAATGCTAAATAATTAAAGAAAATTAATAATTAATTAAGAAAAAATCAAGAAAAATCCATAATTGAGGTGTGGCAATATGGAATTGAAGAAATAAAAGCAACCAATCATATTACAATAAATAGAAAATAAGAAAAAGAAGAGATAAGGCAATTGTTAAATCAATTTAATGCATAATAATTCCCCAAGATCTCTATAAATATCCCAATTTTTCAAAAGCTCATTTTGGATGTCTGAAAGTTTAGAAAATTAGAGAGAAGCGAAATTGAGAGGAAATTAGGGTTTTATAAAAAATCACAAAAAAACTGTACAATTAAGGCTTCTAAGGAAAACTCAGACCCAATGAGTAGTTGGGAGTAGATGGCTACCACCACCATAAGGTGGTGGCAGTGCCCAGGTGGGTCGACATACCTATGGCCACCGATGGTGGTTGGAGTCACCAGTTTTGGTGAGTTTCGATTTCTACCCATTTTTTTTAAATTGTTAAAATTATCAAAATTAGTTGGAAAATTATGAAACTTGTTATTCTAGAATATTTTTGTATTTAATTTTTAAGAAAAATATTATTTTGATGAAAATATGTCCCGTGATATATGGTCCTTAAGAAATCATGCAAAACCAAATATATTTCGGTTTAGAAATAAATAGGCTTAGGAGTGCAATTTGGAGCTCAAAATTTTTTTGTAAGCTACTTAGGTAATATAGAATAGTGACACAAAGCCCTTCTTTAAAAATTAATTTTCAAAATTTTTAGATAATTTTTAGGCTTTAAAATGATGTATAAAATGGGTAATTTAGGGTTAATTAAGTAATTAAATGAGTAATTACTATTTTGATGTACAATTATATGTTTTAGGATGTTGAAATCTGATGGAGTATGCTATTTGTAGCATGTTAGATGTAATTATTAGCATATTATGTAGTAAATATGTAATAGGTAAAAATAATAAATTTTAAGTTAATTTAGTAATTTAGGGTAATTAGGTTCAAAACCTAATTTGGGATGAATTTAGATATTTGGAATGTTATTTGATGTTGAGAGATGATATTTGAAGTGAAGGAAATATTAGATGTGTACATTATGTACACATTAGGTGATAATGTATAATATGTAAGTATGAGAAATTAATGATTAGGAAAATATTTTTTAGAATCAATATTATGATAATAATAGGAATATATAATAAATCTGATAGGAAACTTAAATGAGGGTAATTATATGAAAAATATAAGATTTTCTCATAACGGAGGTAAATACGGTAATTAAATTAGGATTCGGATGTATTGCACAAACTAGAACACTAGTTAGAGAGTAAAAACGATATTTAAGATATTCGAAGATAATACGATTAATTTCACATCGTGGGTTGGAATGATTTCTTAGAGTATACATATAAATCTCTAACAAAAAACTAAGTCAAAAACCTAATTTAGAAATCAATGCGAAAACTAAAATAGAACTTAACATGATTCAACAAGAATCGTAAAATACTTAAAAACCTAGATAATTAAGTATATTAAACCTTAAATAAAATATAACAATAAGCGTTATAGGATAAAACCAACCTATAATAGTTATATGAAAAACTGAATCTACGTTTATATTATAAGGATGATCGACGAGGGCCTGAGCAAGTTGAACCTCAAGTGAATGACTGAGAAGTCTAGGTAAGTTAGGATTAATACGTTACTGTATTTTGGAGGCTTGAAATTATACTTCGTTGTACTTATTAAATAGTTGGCTATGTGCATGTACTTGATTATAAGTGATGCTTTCATTTTATTGTTGTTCTGGCTTGTATTGTATGATATGATTGATCACATTAAACTAGACTTAACAAATATATGACTTGTAACTATAGTCGGACCTGCATAGCAACCCATTAGGGGAAACCTAGGATTCTCCAACCAAATACTGACCCCTTCGAAAGGGATAGCGCTGAATAGCATAACGGGTCACTTCTTCATCTTTAGTTGAATTAAGTGACAGGTAAGGAGGTTGTGGTAAGAATGAAGTTAATGGTTCGAAGGTAGTCGCAGGAGAAGTGGTATCTCCATTGCAGGGTTTCGATCTTGAGCTGTTACATTAACAGCAACTCCTCAACCTAGATTAAAGCAGGCGCAATTTCTCTAATCTCACGACAAGACGAATAACGTCGTGCAATGGCATTTGCTTGAACATGCATTATACCTAATAAGTTGGTTAATAACCTTGTTTATGTTGGTGGTATAGTTTTAAGTCTTCCATCCCGACTTACTGAGTTGTAGTTGCTCACATCCCTATAGACGTCGTTATAGGTGCAGGCTAAGAAGCAACTTACAACTATCCTGAAGCTAGCAACTGCTGGATCTTATAGAGTAAGGAAAAACATTTAAAGAACAGACATATATTTTTAAGGTTTAAGCTTTTATTTTAGAATTTTTCATTTCTGAATAATGTATTAACTAGGAAATAGATTACTGTAAAATGTTGTAAACGTTAATTGTAATAACTGAATTTTAGTGTATCTATATATTATCTTACTTTCTTAGGTAAATAACTTATTTAAATTACGAACTATTTACTTTAAAGTGGGTTAGTTGTAGATACCTTGTGTAGATTAAGTTTAAGATAGTAATTGTAAGGTCAACTTTTATTTTAGAATGATTTACACGGCGGAACTGTTATGGTTCTATCGCTTTGAAGCATGACAATAGTCCACTTGGTAAGTTAGTATTCGTATCGGGATCATTTGACATTTAGGAAATATGAAAAGTAATAAATTTGGGATTGAAATAACTAAACTAGAATGTTAAGTCGTATTATTTAGTTAACTCAGTTACTGATTTGAGTAAAATTATCGATTCGAGTTTTTTATCGAATTGCGCATAACTTTTTCGATTCAACTTGAATCTTTATAAATTTATAGTCTATTTTGATTGTTTTTTAGCATATTTTCTCGTGGCGAGATTCATTTTAAATATTATAGCTTGTAGTTTTGACTATGATATAAAAATATGACAAAGTTTATTGTTGTAACTTAAAATGCTATAAAATATTGATTTAAGCTTTTCTAAGTATATTTATGATTTAATAATTACTTAGATTGTATAATTTGGAAATTTTCTTATTTTAAGCCTATTTTACTATAATTACTTATTTTTACCTTTTTTTGAGATTTTAGAATTATTAATTCCATTTTTTCTACTTTATTATTTTTCTACTTAATTAATTAATTATTATTAATTACGAAAATTAATTAATTTATAACAAATAGCGACGTGGCAACACGTGAAAGTGCCACATGTCAAGCTTGCACATTTTTCCAAAATTTTCATTATCTTCTATTTTATTATATATATTATCTTATTTTATTTATTAAATTATTAATATAGTATATTATATACACTATTTATTTATACTCATATTTTTACATATATTTCACTATTCATATACATACATTTATACTTATATGATACGTTATATATTAAATTATTCTATCCTTATTTATATATTATGTACAAGTATATTAGACACTTATTTATACTTTACATACTTATATACATATACAATCATACTATATATATATATATATATATAGATATACTAAAATACAAATATTATTAATAATATGTATACTTATTATTTTATACATACACATATATATATATGGAAAATACAAAATAGGTAGATATACATATGTACACATATATATACAGAATTACATAATTCACGTATATACATATCGTATGCTAAAATAAATATTATGTACATATATATACCTTTATATATAGTCACACATATATATATACATAATTAATTAAGTAAAATACTAAATATATATACATGTCCACATATATATATATTTATACACAAATAGAGAAAATACTTAATACCTATGTACATATCTATTTATGCATATACATATGTACATGTAATTAAATATATAACAAAATACTTAATATATATATGTTCATACTATATGATATACATATATATAAGTAGAATAAATACACTTACTTAAATATTTTAGTGATATAGTGGTTGAATTTCCTTAGTTTTCTTCTTCCTTTTTTTTTCTCGTTCTTGTTCTTAGTCTTCTTTTTTTTTTTTCTCTTCTCTTGTTTTCTTATTCCGATTGTGTGTGTGTATGTTTTAGTTTTTCTTTTTCTTTTTTTTGGTTTGTCTCACTTCCAAACATGAATCAAGTGAGGAAATGACGCAAATAAAGTTAAAAAAAATAAACAAATCCTAATAGATTATGTATTAATGAGGATAAGATATTTACTTTATGTAATTGTCCTTTATCCCTTAATTATTGAACACTTGTACAAGTAAATTTAGCATATGGGCTGCTAAAAAATCAGCTATAAGATCACGTGGAAGAGGGAAAAAAATTAAGAAAGAAGAAAAAGAAAAGAAAAGGAAAGAAAAAGGGATGAAAAAGAAAAATAAAATTAAATATATAAAAATTTTCAAAGCATAAAAATCATAAAAATAATAATTATAAATTAATTTTGAGATTTTATGAAAATTTATTAATTTAATTGTTACCCATTACGTTTATAATAATTACGAGTTATTTTAATGTTTTCGTTAAAAATTTTATGCGATTACGCAATTTAATCGATAATTGTGATCGACTATAATTATATTATTATTAAGTGATTTTTATTCATTTTATAAGTTTAAAGTTATAGTTTTAGGGTTTCGATCAAGTTCGAGTTCGGTTTCAAATATTTGCGCACACATTAGATTTAAGTTTTTGTATGCGATTTAGGTTTTGATCAATTTTCTAGGGTTTTTGCTACTTATAATATATTTGAATTTATAATTTATTAAATTTTTATCTTACTCGACTTTAACGACTCATGAAGTTATCTAAAGTATTATGGTTTAATTTTACTTTAAAATAATTAAATTTGCGGAGTTTAAATAAGATAAAATAAAACTTAATTTAAAAACTAATTCAAAAATTGAATAAGAAATTAATTTAGAACTAATTCAATTATAGGAGATATAGAATTTGAATAATTGAATAAAATCATAATTTTAAACTAAAAACTAATGACTTAAATCTTATATGTATAAGGGGTCACAGTAAATGTAGATTATTTCTAAATTAGAATCTAATTCAGAAGCAAAATCCGAATTAAGATTAATAAAAGTATATTAGATAGTAAACCAAAAACTTAAACCAAAGGTTATACTTATTAAATAAACCGTAAGAAAGAAGGTTAAAAATCATTTAAAAAACTTACAAACAAAAAGTAATATAAAGAAAAAGGTAAACTAAAACCTAATTCAGAAGTTGAAATTGTAATTGGAATAAGAAATAAATTCGATACCTGGCTCAACAAGAGAAGTAATTCTAAGAGTCTTAGACCTAAATTAGTAAATATAAGAAGATTATAAACAAAAAATAATCATAATCTAAATTACATAACAAAACATATTTATGGTAGTTATGCGGAAACTAATATAACATTTGTATTATGAGGATTATTGGTGATGGCTTGTATGAGTCGCACTTTGAGTAAGCAAGCGAGGAATTAAGGTAAGTTAGGATTAATACGTTACAATATTTCGATATACTAATTTGTAGTATTCAGAAGCTTGAAATTGTTTTTGATTATGTTTGTTAGATAGTTGATTGTGCGTGTCATGCCCCGAAGCAGCAGAGTTGTAACAACTCCGCCGTGTAAACCATTCTAAGATAGAAGTTGGCCTTACAACCGCTATCCTAGACCTGATCTACGCAAGGTGTCTACGACTAACCCACTTTGAAGTAAATAATTCATAATTTAAATAAGTCATTTACCTAATAAAGTGAGAAAATATATATATATACACTAAAATTCGGTTATTATAATTAACGTTTATAACGTTTCATCGTAATATATTTCCTAGTTAATACATTATTCAGAAATGAAAAATTCTAAGATAAAAGCTTAGACCTTTAAAATATATATCTGTTCTTCAAATCTTTTTCCTTACTTCCTAGGATCCAACAGTTGCTAGTTTCAGAGTAGTTGTAAACCGCTTCTTAGCCAGTACTTACAACGACGTTTATAGGGATGTGAGCAACCATAGCTTAGTAAGTCAGGATGGAGGACTTAAAACTATATCATAAACACAACAAGATTATCAATCAACTTATTAGGTGTAATGCATGTTCAAGCAAATGCTATCATATGATGTTGTCTGACTTGTTGTGAGATTAGAGAAATTGCGCCCGCTCTAATCCGAGTCGAGGAGTTGCCATTAATGCAACAGCTCATGACCAAAACCNTATATATATATATATATATATAGATATACTAAAATACAAATATTATTAATAATATGTATACTTATTATTTTATACATACACATATATATATATGGAAAATACAAAATAGGTAGATATACATATGTACACATATATATACAGAATTACATAATTCACGTATATACATATCGTATGCTAAAATAAATATTATGTACATATATATACCTTTATATATAGTCACACATATATATATACATAATTAATTAAGTAAAATACTAAATATATATACATGTCCACATATATATATATTTATACACAAATAGAGAAAATACTTAATACCTATGTACATATCTATTTATGCATATACATATGTACATGTAATTAAATATATAACAAAATACTTAATATATATATGTTCATACTATATGATATACATATATATAAGTAGAATAAATACACTTACTTAAATATTTTAGTGATATAGTGGTTGAATTTCCTTAGTTTTCTTCTTCCTTTTTTTTTCTCGTTCTTGTTCTTAGTCTTCTTTTTTTTTTTTCTCTTCTCTTGTTTTCTTATTCCGATTGTGTGTGTGTATGTTTTAGTTTTTCTTTTTCTTTTTTTTGGTTTGTCTCACTTCCAAACATGAATCAAGTGAGGAAATGACGCAAATAAAGTTAAAAAAAATAAACAAATCCTAATAGATTATGTATTAATGAGGATAAGATATTTACTTTATGTAATTGTCCTTTATCCCTTAATTATTGAACACTTGTACAAGTAAATTTAGCATATGGGCTGCTAAAAAATCAGCTATAAGATCACGTGGAAGAGGGAAAAAAATTAAGAAAGAAGAAAAAGAAAAGAAAAGGAAAGAAAAAGGGATGAAAAAGAAAAATAAAATTAAATATATAAAAATTTTCAAAGCATAAAAATCATAAAAATAATAATTATAAATTAATTTTGAGATTTTATGAAAATTTATTAATTTAATTGTTACCCATTACGTTTATAATAATTACGAGTTATTTTAATGTTTTCGTTAAAAATTTTATGCGATTACGCAATTTAATCGATAATTGTGATCGACTATAATTATATTATTATTAAGTGATTTTTATTCATTTTATAAGTTTAAAGTTATAGTTTTAGGGTTTCGATCAAGTTCGAGTTCGGTTTCAAATATTTGCGCACACATTAGATTTAAGTTTTTGTATGCGATTTAGGTTTTGATCAATTTTCTAGGGTTTTTGCTACTTATAATATATTTGAATTTATAATTTATTAAATTTTTATCTTACTCGACTTTAACGACTCATGAAGTTATCTAAAGTATTATGGTTTAATTTTACTTTAAAATAATTAAATTTGCGGAGTTTAAATAAGATAAAATAAAACTTAATTTAAAAACTAATTCAAAAATTGAATAAGAAATTAATTTAGAACTAATTCAATTATAGGAGATATAGAATTTGAATAATTGAATAAAATCATAATTTTAAACTAAAAACTAATGACTTAAATCTTATATGTATAAGGGGTCACAGTAAATGTAGATTATTTCTAAATTAGAATCTAATTCAGAAGCAAAATCCGAATTAAGATTAATAAAAGTATATTAGATAGTAAACCAAAAACTTAAACCAAAGGTTATACTTATTAAATAAACCGTAAGAAAGAAGGTTAAAAATCATTTAAAAAACTTACAAACAAAAAGTAATATAAAGAAAAAGGTAAACTAAAACCTAATTCAGAAGTTGAAATTGTAATTGGAATAAGAAATAAATTCGATACCTGGCTCAACAAGAGAAGTAATTCTAAGAGTCTTAGACCTAAATTAGTAAATATAAGAAGATTATAAACAAAAAATAATCATAATCTAAATTACATAACAAAACATATTTATGGTAGTTATGCGGAAACTAATATAACATTTGTATTATGAGGATTATTGGTGATGGCTTGTATGAGTCGCACTTTGAGTAAGCAAGCGAGGAATTAAGGTAAGTTAGGATTAATACGTTACAATATTTCGATATACTAATTTGTAGTATTCAGAAGCTTGAAATTGTTTTTGATTATGTTTGTTAGATAGTTGATTGTGCGTGTCATGCCCCGAAGCAGCAGAGTTGTAACAACTCCGCCGTGTAAACCATTCTAAGATAGAAGTTGGCCTTACAACCGCTATCCTAGACCTGATCTACGCAAGGTGTCTACGACTAACCCACTTTGAAGTAAATAATTCATAATTTAAATAAGTCATTTACCTAATAAAGTGAGAAAATATATATATATACACTAAAATTCGGTTATTATAATTAACGTTTATAACGTTTCATCGTAATATATTTCCTAGTTAATACATTATTCAGAAATGAAAAATTCTAAGATAAAAGCTTAGACCTTTAAAATATATATCTGTTCTTCAAATCTTTTTCCTTACTTCCTAGGATCCAACAGTTGCTAGTTTCAGAGTAGTTGTAAACCGCTTCTTAGCCAGTACTTACAACGACGTTTATAGGGATGTGAGCAACCATAGCTTAGTAAGTCAGGATGGAGGACTTAAAACTATATCATAAACACAACAAGATTATCAATCAACTTATTAGGTGTAATGCATGTTCAAGCAAATGCTATCATATGATGTTGTCTGACTTGTTGTGAGATTAGAGAAATTGCGCCCGCTCTAATCCGAGTCGAGGAGTTGCCATTAATGCAACAGCTCATGACCAAAACCAGGCTTGTGTAATGGAGACACCGCTCCTTCCACGACTACCTTCGAACCATTGACTTCACCCTCGCCGCGACTTCCTTTCCTGTCACTTAGTTCGACTAAAGATGAAGAAGGGACCATTATACAATCCTGCACTATCCCTTTCGAAGGGGTCGGTATTTAGCCGGAGAATCTTAGGTTTCCCCTAATGGGTTGCTATGCAGGTTCAATTTATGATTACAGGTCGTATATTTGATTAGGTCCAGTTTAGGGTGATCGATCACTTCATACAATGCAAGCTAGAATAATAAACAAAATCATAACATCACTCATAATCAAGCACGTGTACACAACCAATTATCTATCAAGCACAACTAAGTATAATCTTAAGCCTCCAAAATACAATAATCGTATTAATCCCAACTTACCTTGACTCCTCGCTCACTCACTCGAGGTCCAATTCACTCAGGCCATCGCTGATCGTTCCTATAACACCAACGTTGTCTCAGTTTTCATATAACTGTTATAGATTAGTTTTTATCCTATAACACTTATTGTTATCTTTAGCTTAGGGTTTAATATGTCCAATTATCTAAGTTCTCAAATCTTTTACAATTATTCTGGGTTTGGGGCCAAGTTCGGGTTTAATTTTCGCATCAATTTTTAAATTTGGTTTTAGTTCAATTTCTAAGTACTGTTTTTTACCCGAACCCTAGAAACTCGTTTCAACTCATAATGTGAAATTAATCACATTACTTTCAGATATCCTAAATACCATAATTACCCCTAATTAATATGTTATTCTACCCGGTACACTTAAATCCTTATTAGTATATCGAATTTACTCTTGATGTGAGAAATTTTTACATTTTTCATATAATTACATAAATTCAAGATTTCTATCAGATTTATTATATATCCCTATTATTTATATAATATCAATTTTTATTCTAATATCTTCTATTTATTATATTTTCAATAATTACATATTATGTATTATCATCTATTATGTATATAATACACATCTAATATTTCTATCACTCTAATTACCATCTCCTAACATCAATTATCATTTCAAAATGTCTAAATTCATCCTAAATCAAATTTCACACCTAATTACCCTAAATTACCAAATTAACTTAAAATGTACTATTTTTCCCTATTACTTATTTATTATATAATTAACCTAATAATTACATCTAACACCCTAAATGTTACAAGTATCATAATTCATCAGATTTTAACATCCTAAAACATATAATTATTCATTAAATCAGTAATTAACCATTTAATTACTTAATTAACCCTAAATTACTCATTTTATGCCTCATTTTAAGGGCAAAAAATTATCTAAAAATTTCAAAAATTAATTTTTGAAAACGAGCTCATAACACTATTCCATATCATCAAAGTAGTATACACAAAAATTTTGGGCTCAAAACTACACTCCTAAAGTCATTCATTTCTAAACCGAAACATACTCGGTTTTGTATGATTTCTTAAGGACTATATATCATGGGACATATTTTCATCAAAATAATATTTTTCCTAAAAACTACATACTAAAAAATTCCAAAATAACAAAATTCATAATTTTCTAATAATATTTACTATTTTTACAAAATTACACAAAATCAGGCTAAAAATCGAACTCCTAGGTGGCTCCGGCTACCGCCGGCCGCTATGGCCTTGTTGGCCGGTCTAGGCGCTACCACCACCGTGTAGTGGTGGTGGCCGTCCACTCCCAGGTGCTCGTTTGGTGTTGGTTCCACTTTAAGGCCCTAATTGCATAGTTTTCTTATTTTTTTTCCTAACCCTAATTTTTCTCTTCCAATTTCAATGCTCTCAATTTTTTCTGACTTCTAACTATCCAAATGAGCTTTGTAATTTTTTTCCCTATTTATAGAGTTTTGCACTAATTATTATGCATTTAATTGGACAAGACATTGCCCAAATCCCTTAATTTTTGCCTTTTGTGTTGCTTGGTTTTAATTGGTAAATTTTTCTTCTTCAATTCCTGACTTGCCACGACCAAATCCACTTCATTCCCTATTCCTCTGATTTTTTCTTAATTAATTAATAATTTTATTTAATTATTTAATAAGTTTTTAGCCAATTTAAGTAATTTCGTGTATTTTTATCTACATGTAAATATATATAGGGTATATGTGAACATTCCTAATTATTATTTAGGTTATTCTATGATTTTTAGTATACATTTAATCTATTTCTAGTAATTTATTAGTTATTAAATTACACTTTTCACCTTTTCGATAGTTAATAATTATTATACTTAAAATTTGAAAATTTTATAGTCTCCTATTTTATTACTTATTTTCTTAAATTCAAGTTTACGAGATCATTTTTACTAATATTTCTAGTTTTCCTTTATAATTTAAACTCAATCAGATCTTTCAACCGATCAAAACCTCAAGTGATTGGTTGTAGGGTTTATGGTGCATATGCCTGTATGTACTTATTTCTAAGTTTGATGATATGATTCTGGTTTATTGCTCTGGCTTATATTTGTGTGATTTGTTTGAAATAATTGAACACCTTAAACCAAATTTGACTAAGTACATAATTTATAATTCTAAATCGAACTTACATAGCAATCTATTAAGGGGAACATTAGGGTTCTTTAGCTAAATACCGATCATTTCAAAAGGGATAGTGCTGGATAGCATAATAAGTCTCTTTTGTATCCTTAGTCGAACTAAATGATATGTGAGGAAGTCGCAATAAGGGTGAAGTCAATAATTCAAAAGTAATTGCAGGAGAAGCGGTGTCTCTATTGCATAAGCTTAGGTTTGGTCGTGAACTGTTGCATTACGTAGAAACTCCTCAACCTAGATTAGAGCGGATGTAATTTCTTTAATCTTGTAATGGATCAAACAATGTCTACAATGTCATTTACTTGTACATGCACTACATCTAACTAATTTGGTTGATAACCTATTTGTGTTTGATGTATAGTTTTAAGTCTCTATCTCAACTTACTAAGTGATTAATTGCTCACATCCCTATAAATGTTGTTGTAGGTGCTAGTTAAGAAGCAGCCATATAACTACCTTAAAGCTAGTAACTGTTAGATCTTGAAGAGTGAGGATATAAAACTGAGGATTAGATATACTCTCAAGTTTGGATTTTTTTTATCTTTAAAGTTCTTAATAATAATTTATGTATTTCTTAAGTAGATTATGATTAGACTACTAAATCTTGTAATATAGTTAGATTATTTTAGTGTAAATATGTATTTTTCATAATTTCATAGGCAAATAACATATTTATTTCAAAGCGGGTTAATTATGAACGCCTTGTGTAAATCAAGTCTAAGGTAGTAGTTGAAGTGTCGGTTTCTATCCTAGAATGATTTGCATGATGGCATTGTTATGACTTTACCACTTCGAGACGTGACAGGTATCATCCAGCACTCCTAATGCAATAAAGTACCTCTCTAAGCTCCACAAGAAATTGTTAATCTCTTTTGCGTTCTTAGTTCTCAAGTAGGGCTTCGGTTTTGGAACATTAATCTTCCCTATGGATCCCGTTTAGACTAACCCTTGGCTAACAGCACAGCCTTATTGTAACATAGCTCGTAACCCTTTGACCTCCTTTCTCAAGGCAGCTACCATCCCCCTCCAAGTTGTTGTCCTTTTTCTTAAGGTCATCTACTACTTGGTTTAGGGCTGATGGCATCTTCCCTTGAAGCTCTTCCTAAGAGGAGGTCCCCTATAAATACAAGTGGCCTTTTGAAATGGGTGGCTAGAATTAAATTGATCTAATGGTCCATATTATTTTTAGATTTATGATGTTACCTACCCTCTATTTACAAAGATCTAAGATCTTTTGGGATTTTTTAGAAGCTTTCTTTCTAAAAGCTCTTAGAGGAATTGAGCCATGGGTTCCTTTTTATATGGGCCTAGAGGAGCCTCATGGATCTGGGTCTTTATTGAGGGTCTATGATGCGTACATGGTGGTTAGGTCATAAATTAATTATGTATTTTAAATTTCTATTGCATTTGTTGTTGTTTGTTGTCCACTCTTTGAAAGCAATTCCTTGGACTAAGCCATGTGCACGTGATTCCAGTCAGGGATCACAATTTTATTATTTATTCATTTGTACCCCTGCATTTAATAAAATTACTTAAGGAGAAAATAAAGAAGGGCTATAGTATAGATACAGTAGTTTTGTTATCTATATATATGCCTTAAGAAACAATGTGTCGTATACGATACATAGAACCTTAGTGTAATGTTTGGTCTCAAACTTTATCTTTGCCGAAATCTAGTAGATTACAGAGGTTAATTGTATGATAATGTTACAAAAGCACTCGGTAGCAGCCACGCCAATTAAAAAAAAAAATAGTTGAATGCTAAAAAAAACAGTTATTTCTTAAAATCGCTCAAATCTATCATCATATAAAAAGTAGCTATATATAATGAATAAGACAAATTGATGTAGAAGAATATGTCCAACTGAATGTGTGTTATATCTTAATCAATATTTTGATTGACCATATTATCATTTTTTCTTTGAAAATTTAAGATCTCTGATACTTTCATTACCCATTTTCAAGAACACCCTCAAAAGTATGTGCAAATCCATTTTTCTTATACTACAATTTGAATAAGCATTATCTATATGCATATTATATTATCTTTTAAGTTGTAACATATTTACTAATGAAGCTAACAACAAATAATTACATGCCAATGCATAACAATTATTAATGCAGCGTATTTTCTTTAAGTTGCAAGTGTCTTCACTTTCTACTGATTCCTTTCAATATATTAATGGGTATACTATTAGCTTTTATAGATTAGAAAGAACGTAGCGGAAATAAAAAAAAAAACACCTATAAAATCTATTATAGGATCTATGTATGATTGCAATAAAATATACGTTAATAAAAAATTATAAAATTATTTTTTCCTTGATGAGAAATACTGTTTCCTCCTAAGAATGGAATTCAATTAAAATCTAAATCCAATTTGTTGTTTCAAAATATGTTCACCATAAGGACTTCAAACGTAATCCCTCTAGTAGTATCTATACACACATTAACAAGAACAAATTTTAATCCTTTATATTGCTAGATAATTGGAAAAAGAAAAAAACAAGAACAAATTTTAATCCTTTATATTACTAGATAATTGGAAAAAGAAAAAGAAAAAACTAGGTAGTAAAATATTATATATCTCTCTTTCTTGCTTTTTTTTTTTTTAAGTGTTTCTCTAAATAGAAAATTATCATCAAACTATTTCTCTTTATCTCTTTTAAACATTAATTAAAAGTAATGAAAGAGAACTTTCATTCCATGAATTTTTTAATTATCACAACCTTTCAACTGTATAACAATTAAACATGAAATTAATGGCAAATAATCTTTTAATTACTATGAACTTTTCAATTGCAATTGTCATGAACCTTTCAATAGCAATTAAGCATCAAATTAATAAATTCCATTTATTTTTACATGAAAAGGCAATAATAAAATGCATAACTTTTAAAAAGTATTTAACTGCAAATATATGCTATGCGATAAAATAAATTTCTTTTAATTTATTATTTCAAATCAATTTATTCTAGCTTTAAAATAAATATTGATTCTTGTCAAAACTTTATTCTCATTAATCTTACTATAGCATGTAACCCTCTAGACTTCTATACATGAAGATAATGTATAAATAAAAATAAGCTAAAGTAACCATCTAATAACAATTATTAGTCATCTAACGTAATAGAAAAAGTGTAAATGAGAAACTATTATGAATCGATTACTACGTAATTAAATTTCTTCATTATATCCTGATTAAACTATTGCATGTCATGTCATTAATGTTTAATTATTTTACTTGGTTTCCAAGATAAAATGGACTTAATAATACTTGCCGTAACCACGGGCTTATAAGTCACTATTATCTTAACCAAGTGGCCTTAGATATCGACTCTCTAATCCGAGAGAGTGATGAACTGTACCTTAACTCATTACTATCATCTTTATATTTTATGTCATACTCAATAACCGTATTATTTGCAATTTAAATAAAGAATACGTTTAACGGTATTAAAACACAGCATTCTATATATAGGTATATGAAGGTCTCAAGTGTAGGGATTATTTACACTCGTTCATTTAGAGGAGGGATTAATGATATTAAACATGTAGTGTTCTCTATTAGCAGGTTGTGTCTAGTGTAACCAATTAACTTTGGGCACCTACTTATATAACTCAAATATCTTTTCCTCGGCCTGTGAGAATGATCTTAGTTATACAATATATCGGTCTAAATATTTATGTCTTATCTAGATATTTATTCGACTAAGGATAACTTTTAGATAATATAATATAATGAAATTTCATTGATAATATACCTTTATTATAATTCCATACATATTCTAATTATTTATGGGATTTTATTGTAAAATATATAACAGTAGAAAAGTATATAAATACAATGAATACTTGCTTTTTATAAATAATATTCATAAATATGTTAAAAATATCTTGACACATTATGCACAAATTACAACAAATACTTCTACCTATATAATTGGATCAAATTATTCCAGTATCATCCAATTAAACGTAAAAAACTTGCAATTATTTGTTATCTTTTGTCTCATGAAAAGCACTAATACCTTACTAATACCTATGGCGACAACTATAGCTATGTCTCCAACTGAAAATAATGTTGCAATATTCCTCCTTAATGTGTTTTTAACAATTGTCTTAATTTTTTTACTTTTAAATGTTGTTCTTAATGCTATATTACTAGGCATGTTATTAGTATGTTCATGACTCTTAAGTTTTTAACCAATAATTTTTCAAATCTCTAGTCATTTCATTAATCTCGAGTTTGATGATACAACCTTAAATATTTATATAAAACTGAAATGAGTCAGAAAAAAAATGGAATAAAACAATCGATAGTTAGAAGATAAAGTCTTAAGGAAATTTATAATTAAGAATTGGAACTAACACATTTAATAAGCACACTAATGAAACATGAAAGAGGTTGTCATTTTTTATTTTTTGTTTTTATAAGTAAGGGATTCTAATTTTTGAAATAGGACTCGGTGACCTATTGAAATCTCCTTAAAACTTATACCTTTTAAGAATTTTATATTATAAGATATCTTATGAAACTTTAGGTTCTTTCTTTGTTTATTAAAAACTACAGGGTTAATATTTAAGTACCACAATCACTAATACCTAAAATGCTCATATCTATATTACAAAACCATTATTATTGAAAGATATAATAATTAATATAATGATATATAAAACTTCAACAAACTGGGTCATAATACCAAGGTATGTTGGGAATATGAGATCAAATAAGAACTAGCAATTCGTGTTAATGGATTGTGCTTCGTGTTTATATCTAAATCGATTTGTGTTTTTGGCAATCCTTAACCCATAACAAGTAATTTATTAATCATGTATAAAAACTTAAGCCTATAGCTTAACCATTTTAAATAGCATGTTTCATGCCTGGGTCGAACCCATTTACCAAAGAAAAATTCTTAAATAAATATATAATGGCTATTCAATCTTTATTTGAAAAACATATTTCCAATGTTGTCCTCAATTTGTATAGTTTCTATAACGGAAATTATTACATTGCAAACTATACAAAGGCTTGCGAAGATAACTTTTTATTTCTAAGCTATATTAACAATAATTCTAATGAAAACATAATAGCTTATGAATTGAATTATTAATCCAGATTTAAGTACTATTTCACTAACTTAAAGAAATATTTATGGCAAAATCGTTTTATAGTTCGATTTATAACACTACATGATTAACTTAAACAAAAATTGATTTATACATTTAATTTAATTTATCAAGTGGTTTCACTAATGAGATTGAGATTGATAAGGTATGCTTAGTTAGATGTATTTATGAAAACAAAACTTGAAACATATTATACTATTTTTTTCCATTTAAAGAATGTTGGAACTTAGATTATAGAAGGAAATACAAAAAATTAAAAAGTTCTTCTCTTATAAAACTAGAGTCAAAATGGATGAGAATGATAATTAAAGAAGAAATGATAGCCACTAAGCAATCGATGGCTGAAGAGGTAGCAACAAACAACAAGAGAGAAGAACAATAAATAGTATTAGAAATTTTAGTATTAAATGGGTTCACTTGTCAAATTTGGACATGTATATAGAACTTGTTTATTAAATGAGTATAAATGAGTTTCAATGCTAAACCTTAACTTAGACACATTATGTGTTAGGTTTGCTTATACAAACCTAGTATAATCATATGATGTCGTGTACAAATTAACGAATTGAGTGCCATATTTCCATTTCTAAATAGAACTAGATTTTTAAGCCTTCTTACATTGGTTGTTTCATTAAATACGGCTAGAGAATTATTAGTTTTAAGTTCTACTATTGATAAGTTATTCTAAACATGAGCTTCTAAGTATAGGCTGTAAGAGCCATAATCAAATATTTGGGGTTTGGCTCATGGAATTTAGGATGATCGGTTAAAGAATCCGATTGACTCTAAATTATAAAATAAAGTTAAAAATATTAGTAAAAATAATCCTGTAAGTTTGAGTTTAAGAGAATAAGTAATAAAATAAAAGAATATAAAATTTCTAAATTTAAAGTATATTACCCGTTATTTATCGAAAATACGTAAAATACATTTCGATAATTAATAAATCATTAGAGATAAATAATATGCATACTAAAAATCATAAAATAACTTAAATAATATTTAAGAGTATTTATTTATACCATATACGTATTTAGTTGTAGGTAGAAATACGCGTAATTACTTAAAATAAGTGAAATAAACTAAAATAAGGTTAATTAATTAAAGAAAATTTATAATTAATTAATAAAAAATCATGAAAAATCAGGAAAACTCTAGAATTAAGGTGTTACAGTTGGGGCAAGCAAGAAACAAATCAACCAATTAAATTAATACAACAAAAAAGGTAAAATAGAAGTAGATAAAGTAAAGGTCTAATCAAATTAATATAAAAAAATTGCCTTAAAGCTCTATAAATACCCTAAAATTTTCAGAAGTTCATTTGGGATGTTTGGAGTTGTAGAAAATTGAGAAGGTAAAAAATTTAAGACAAAATTGAGGTTTTCAAAATATTAGCAAAAATTTGTGTAGTTAGAGTTTTAGAGGAGATCCCTAACTAGACGAGTACATGAGAGTGGACAACCACCACCATCACATGGTGGTGGGGTAGTGGTGGCGGTAACGCCTAAGGTGGCCGATAAGGCCTTGGTAACTGGAGTCACCAGATCTGGTGCGTCCAATTTTTCCTCCGATTTTACATATTTTGTTAAAAATATTAAATATACGTAAAAAATTATGAAATTTAGTATTGTAAGGTTTTTAAGTATGTAGATTTAAGGAAAAATTTTATTTTGATGATTTTGTATCTAGAAATATACCGTCCTTAAGAAACTGTACAAACCCAAGCTTTGTTTGGGTTAGAAATAAATGACCTTAGGGATGTCGTTTTGAGCCCAAAATTTTAATAAAGACTAATTAGAAGTTATACAACATTGCCATGAATCTTTTTTTCAAAATTTTTAGGCCCTAAAATTATGCATAAAATGGATAATTTGGGGTTAATTAAGTAATTAAATGAGTAATTAATGATTTAGTAAGTAATTATATGTTTAAGGATATTGAAATCCGATGAAATGTGATATTTGTGGCATTTGGGGTATTAGAAGCAATTATTAGGGTATTATGTAGTAAATAAGTGATAGGAAAAATAGTAAAATTTAAGTTAATTTTGCAAATTGAGGTAATTGGGTATAAAATCTAATTTATGATGAATTTAGATATTTTGAGATGTTAATTAATGTTAGGAGATGATATTTGGAATAATAGAAATATTACATGTGTATTATGTACATAATAAGTAATAATACATAATATAACAAATTGGAAATATAATAAATAGAAAATATTAAAATAAAAATTTATATTATATTAATAATATGAATATATAATAAATCTGGTAGGAAACTTAAATTTAGGTATTTATATGAAATACATAAATTTTCTCACATTAAGAATAAATTCGGTACACTAATAAAAGTTTAAGTGTATCGAGAAGAATAAAATACCAATTTAAGATTAAAAATGATATTTAGGATACTCGAGCCTAATGTGATGAATTTCACATTTGTGTTCAGATCGCATTTTTAGGGTTTATATATAATATGCATGATTAGAACTGATTTAAAAACCTAAGTTGAAATCGAACCCTAAGCTAACCTAGGATGAATTAATAATAATTAATATGTATATGGGAAGAATTGAGTTAAATCATAACCTAGAGTATATATCATTAAGATATAAATACTAAAAACATATTAATATTATATATTATAGGACACACGAAAACGAGTTGACCTGTGATTGGCTAAGTGAGTGACTAAGGATACTAGGTACACATTGTTGTATTTCAAAGTACTAAATTGTACTACTTGGAGGCATAAAATTGCATATGATTGTGCCTTTTAGATAATTAATGTACGCATATGCTTATTTCTAAGTTTGAAAATATGATTCCGATTGTTGTCCTGGCTTATATTTATGTGATTTGTTGAAATGATTGATCACCTTAAACTGGACCTAATCAAATATATGACTTGTAAATATAAATCAGACCTGCATAGCAACCCATAAGGGGAAATCTAGGATTCTTCGATTAAATACCGATCCCTTTAAAAGGGATAGTGCTAGATAGCATAATTGGTCTCTTTTTCATCTTTAGTCAAACTAAATAATAAGTGAAGAGGTTATGATAAGGGTGAAGTCAATGATTCAAAAGTAGTTGCCGGAGGAGCGGTATTTTTATTGCATAAGCCTAGATTTTGTCATGAGCCATTACATTAATGGAAACTCCTCAACCTAGATTAGAGTGAGTAAAAATTTCTCTAATCTCACAACGGTCCGAACAATATCGTGCAATGGCATTTGCTTGAACATGTATTATACCTACTAATTTGGTTGATAACTTTATTTGTGTTTATTGTATGGTTTGAGTTTTCATTCCAACTTACTGAACTGTGATTACTCACATCCCAAAACTAGCAAGTATCGGATTCTGAGGAGTGAGGATATAAACTGAAAACCGAATATACTCTCAAGTATAGATTACTCTTTAAAGCTTTTAGTATTAATTTATAAATTACTTAAGTAGATTAGGATTAAGTTACTATATCTTGTAAAGATACTCAGGTTATTTCAATATAAGTAGGTATCTTTCTTAAGTTTACAAGTAAATAACATACTTAATTTATGAACTGTTTACTTCAAAACAAGTTAGTTGTAGATACTTTGTGTAAATCAAGTCAAAGATGACAATTGTATTGTCGGCTTTTATTTTAGAATGATTTACACGGTAAGACTGTTACGACTCTACCGCTTTGGAGCGTAACATAGGTTAACCTCTCTAGAGCTTCATTTGACTCTGTAAAGCTCAAATTGACTTCATTAAAGCTTAAGCCGAGCTTTGCCTTAGCTGACCTCATTAAAGCTCGCATTAGGCTCCTAACTTCTACCTAATTAGAATAAGGGCTACTAAGATCCTCGAAACCTAGACCTTCAAGCCCCATTTAGTCAAGCCCGACAATTAAGTTTGTATGAAGAGTAGACCGGAATAGCTAGTTGAAAAAGGCAAGTTAGTAGCCTATCCCTAAGATCCTCTCTACAAAATTCAAAGTCAAAGAGAGGATTTCAGACATTTATCACTTGCCTAAAATAGCTCAAACAATCCTTCGGGCAAAGGATCTAAAAACTTATAGACTCACGTACTCTATCACTCTACAATCTTTCTCTTTCCGTTCTCATTGATTTGAATATCGGAATGGCCACATTAGACCCAACACCCTCCCTCCCCAATTCTCTTCTTTTGTAGCTTTCTCACAACCTTACAAAGATCCACCATTGATAAGTAGATTTGGCTATGTTTTTATATTAAATTTGCAAGTTTAAATAGAATTATTATCGTTGCTCAAAAGAAAAAAAAAATATAATTATTATCGATACTAACCAACACAATTAAAATCTTTTTATGCATTTATGCTAAAGCACATGCATTTTGGAATAGTAAACGGGGTAAAAGAGTATAACCTAATTTACCTTATCCTATTGCATGCATAGGCTGCTGAATAATTGGAACTAGAATTTTATCATGTAGTATCGCATACCCAATCTCCAACAGTACATTCATTTAGAGTTAGTATGGATGCCTCTACTAGGACTATACAAAAGGATGCACTAACGGTATAGGAAGCTAGACAGTTTATACTAGAGTAAGAGAAGGGGAAAGAAAGTGAATTACTAAAAATACTAATCTTTTTAAATAAGTCCCTAAAACTTTGTAATTCAATGGTATAAATGTTGGTGTTTCTTAATAAAATGGATTAAGTTTGATTTGCCCATCTTCTATCAGTTGTAATAGAACTTGATAAATAAATAAAAACTTAAAAAAACCGATATAACATTTTGTTAGTGCCTCCATAGGCAACAGTGTCGGTGGGCGGAGGGGATTCAACGGGCGGGAGGAAAAGGCCAAAAAGGGGGTGAAGAACGACGTTGGCTTCAGCAAAGGCTGAAAACGTCGAAAAATTAACGTACTTTCGCTACGCAGGGCATGTTTCCTGGTAACCGTATGATGGTGGTGGGGTGGCCACTGGCGTTGTCAGCGTTGCATTGTCCAATGGGAATAAGATTCAAACAAAGATTGTTATTACATGCATTTTCGTACTTGTAATTTATGTCGCCATTGACATGGAGATATCTTGGGAGTATAGAAACTATATTAATATAAATGAACGTTTGTAAAAATATTATACGATATTATCGTACCTAGAAACTGGTAGGACGCCTCTTCCCGTGTTATCTTATCCACTAACAGTTAGGCATAGATAGGCTTGATGATTTTTATGATATGAAATTCGGGGAACTCTCTCATTCACCTTCAAGAGTGACCCGTCTAATTGTAACATTCGCATTCATCTTCACAAAGACTAGAAGGAACGTTCATGAATGGAGTCCGTCATGTTAATTGTCAAAAATAAACTTTATTATATATTTAACTAAAAGATACAATGATGATACTAGTGCATTGAATGGATATCTAGTCCCTTGCAACAAGCATGTAAATGTTATATATATATATGTATGTATGTATGTATGTGTGTGTGTATTTTGATTTCGATCTGTTGAAACTTGCTCTTACAAATTAAGGAATGCGATACGTACCTATCTTGAAATCATCATAGGACCTTTATCTTATATGCCTTAGGTTCTAAATTCCAAGTCACTCTATATCTTCCAACCATATGCATGGTGCTTTACATCCAGAACGTAAATAAATATGATTAAATTCAACGTAAATAATAAAATTACAATCAAGGTGGCATAGCTTGAAATCCTTACCCAGCCAAATAATCAACTATGCAAAAGCTTTGAAAATAAATTTGGTCTTTGTATTTCCAATTTTGTACTTTTATTATTTTGAAAGTAATATTATTGAGTTGCGCTTTGAAGTTATTATGATTAAGTTTAGACATGACCGACTAGTCTAGTATTCCCCATCTTATTGAATGAATGTGATCCAATAATTCCATTGCCAAACATTAACTAAAACTCTAAAAGTGTTGCTATTTATAATCTAGATTCCATGGAGGGTTAAAATGGTGCATAAGTTCCAATTATAAATTCGAACATGTGTTACACACTAGAGTACATGATGAGAATTTCTATCCTGCGGACTTTACATCT
Organism: Lumnitzera littorea; assembly: GCA_024138015.1. NCBI lineage: Eukaryota > Viridiplantae > Streptophyta > Magnoliopsida > Myrtales > Combretaceae > Lumnitzera > Lumnitzera littorea. The sequence continues at coordinate 113,788,922 of JAMXBB010000007.1, read as the reverse complement.
ACTTAAACCTCGTTATCACTGATCATATATATAAGATACGTAGGAAAGAAATTAAGACATTTTGTGTCAATTTATTTGATTTCCCATGTTTCTTATTATAGTTGGTATGATAATGAAAACATAAAAGGAATCGTGCACTTGAAAAGCAATATATGAATCTATCCAATAAAAGATAAACATTGTTTGGAAACTTTTACAGCAACTTGATTGTACCTGAGCTTATGGCGCGATGAGGCCATGGGTCGGGATCGATTTAGACAAAAGTCCCGTTAAGTCTTAGTGGGTCACCAATGCAGAATTCATTAAAAAAAAAAAAAAAAAGAACATAAAAGAATTTTTTAAAAAAATATATACATATATATAAAGTTAAGTGAGTCTCCGTAAACTCATTGAATCATTCAGTTATTGTATGTAATTGGGATATTAGTTATGTGATTTTGGTAGTATTTATGTATTATTTATGGTTGTTAAATAGATTTAAAAGTTTTAATATGTTATTACCTAATAATAATACATGACGGACTGTGGCGCTCTAATTTTTGAGACGTTATAGGTTCATGGGTCGGAAACTTATGAATTGCAGTAGATGAACTATCGGATTCGAGGAACCAGTACATAATCGATCTTGAACAAAACTGTTATGGTTCGCCCTTTTGGGACTCTATGACTGGCGATTCCAGTCGAACCAGTTTGAGTTAGACCTGTGTCACATTGTTTAAAATTAAAATATGAAAATCATGGAGGTTTTCAAAACAAATCCGGGTGGGAAATTGTGCGCGTCAAACTATTATATATGATTTCATAAATACTAAGTCCTTTTTTCATATTTAAAATTAGTTTTCCTAGTAACGACTTGAATAAATTCAATGGAAATTGGTATGGTAAATGTGACTAGTGTGTAGATATATAAATATCAATTATCATCATGTTTTCGCGAGCCAATGGGGTGCATTAAATACAGTTGGTACTGAATTATGAGAGCATTGACTAATATATTTAATGTAACATGCTCAGTGTGCTTGAGGTCCCATTTAAAAGTCGACATATATATGGTACTTTCATATTCATCTGAAATTCATTTCTTGTTGAAAAGTTGACCAACCAACACTGAAGCGACATTTGCACGCAACAACACAACAATTTCCATACCTATTCCATCTATTGCCTTGCCTTGTTAGCTAACATTTTATACGCTTCGCCTTAATAATTTGCATATCTACGTTTTTTCTTTTTCCCCCAATGATTACAGCAAGACAAGAAGATTTAAGTCCGATTTATTCTACTTAAAAGATCAATATTCATACTATCAGACCATAAGATTATTGATACTTTTTCTTTATCATAGTTTGTTATTGCTAATTGGTAAAAATATATTGGTTTTCCATTTGTTTAAAATAATTAATTTAATAAAATTATGTTAATAAATATTATTTGCTAAATAATATAATAAAAGAAATTATAAAAAACACAAAATATATATGAAAAAGTAAATAGAAAAAAAATAGAATAAAAACCCTAGGGCTCCCTCTTGTACACCATCACAAATTTGTGGGGGTCATGCTAGCCTTGAGGTGGTTCGCAATAGCCATCTATCAGTAAGTTGTGCAACCCAATCACGTGATGTAGTTGCCTAGTTGGGCGCTCATTACTCTTTAAATTTAAAAAAAAAATAATAATTTCTACAGCATAGTTGGAACAAACTAATTTTCTTTTCATTTATTTATTTTTAATTCTCAAGTTGCTCTTGCCGGTCACCTTCTAACCTTTGGTTGACTAGTAAAAGTGCTCTATGGTTTTGATTCTCGTGTCAGCCATTTTTAGTGTATTTTAATTATTTTTATTATATATTTCAATTAAAATCATTTAATACCATATTATTTTACTAAACTAATCGTTATGAATTGATTAAAAGCTCACATGTATCTATTAATTAATAGTGACTAATAATGATAAAACATAGGTGTATAAATTATTGAAAACAAAAACATAAGCATGTGAACTAAACAAAAGGGCCAAAATGTGTGTGCAAAGTGCAATTTATGCTAATAAATATGGTCAAGAAAAAATTATAAAATCGAATGAATCAATGTTTAAAGTCAGAGTCTCGAACTTTCAAGTAATTAAAATAAATGATAAATGTTATACTATGTAGTTGAAGTAAAAGATCCCATCATTGCACTATTATAATACACAGTTAAATTGAGTTGATGTGGCATGTATATAGGATAGTAAAGGATTCTTTATTTAATAAAGCATATCATTGATCCTTTATTTTAACCTGTTTTAATCACTTAGTATAATGTTAACTTTTTATTTTAACTACTTAAAAATTCGATAAAATTTGACTCTTAACATCACTTATAATTTTCCCGTATGTTTGATTCATTATCTGTGCAGCTAAGATGTTGGGAAATATATATTTACCAGGGTGTAAATAAGTACCTTGCCAGCTTCCAACAAAGGCTCTTATTCTCGATAAAAAATTCGTTAGGAAATATATGTTAGGTATGTATACGCGTTACGGATATGTATTAGTAACGTTTTGATATATGATAGTATTGGGGGAACATGCATGATTCTATTTTTGGAAGCTAACCACTACTATTACCATTTGTTTAAACTTGACTGGTACTCACTCGCTACGTGTACGTAATGAGGCGTGTATTAACCCGTCTGTGGTTTTTCTCTTGTTAATGGCCAATAAGAACCATTTGAGGACAATTTAGCAAATAAACGATAGAACTGATTAAGTGTTGGTTTCGTCGAAAATGGCTTTCCGAAATATTCCAATATTTGTTACAATTGAGGTCTTGTAATTGTTAAATATCAACACAATAATCTCAAGATTATAAATTTTGGTAATTTTAGCGATAGCTAATATAGTATGGTCAGTGCTCGATCGAGAAAATCGTTGTTTGTCATTATTTACAACATTTTGAACATTCTAAGACAAATATTTTACAATTACAAAGCTTTTGATTTGATAGGACTCAATGTGAAAAGACATGTAAAACATTTTTTTCAAGACAGATTTCTGCTATAATTGTTTCCAACCCGCGTATGACGGACCCTACGTGATTATAAAGACCTACGTAAATTTTCATGCATTAACCCTGGCTTGCAAATTATCATATTTATTCGAAGAGAGCAACGTCCTGCTGTAATTGTATAAGAGTGGGTGGGGTTGGCAATTTAATGGACTTTAAGGTGGTTCTGTGTGGTAAGAAGATTCATTAAATAACACAAAGCCACGTGTATTAATTACTCGCTGGAAAGATCCGAGAAACAAATGTTACAAACAAAATAATGTTTTTGTTTCATTTCAAACACTAGATCCGTTCTTTCAGATTTTATGAATCTATGGTATTTAAAATACTTGTTATTTAAGGAATATTAAAAGCGTAGGAAGATATAAAGTGAAGCTTTATCCGGAAAGATGAATTAACACCACTGAAAATAACCTAAAATGCAAAGCCAATGCTGTTTTAAAATAACCTAAATATTTTAAGGAGCCAATTGTTATTAAATAATAATTTTGTGCACTTTAAAATAATAACCTTCCAATTAGTTCCGTTTGATCTTACTTTCTTTACCATCAAATCTTAAGAAGTCAATAAATTAATCACTAAGCTAGTCAAAATATATAAGTCGATGAAACACCATCATAAGGAAAAAGGTTCGTGTCTAGAATTAGCCAGCTTTGATCCAAGAGGAAGATAATAAAAAAGAAAGGGAAAAAGCAACTCTTCAAAAGGATAAAGCAGTCTAAAAAATTTCAAAATGTTAGGAAAAATGAAAAAGGCCTAATGAACTCAAAATTAGCAACTAAAAATAAAGTTGTCCTGGATCCTCTGCCTTAGCTTAACTTAGTCTACTCTAACACCCACTATATCAGTTGCCTAAAATCTGAACCCACGTGTTGGTGAATCAAATAATCATCACCGTTGGTTACGTCCAATATCATGTTCTGGCTATGGCTATGATGAAGAAACTGTTGTTGCCGAAGTTGCTGTGCCCTAAGCATCTCCTTCTGACGCCTCAGCTCCAGCACCTTCCGATGGGAATTTGAATGCTTGGTCAGCACGAATGTCGGGCTTGCTGCGGGCCGATATTCTGGCACAAGACGGCCCGACTTGTATCGGACTCCACAAGCATTGCACAGTGTCTTTGGGCCCATGGGCCCAGTTCGCCATTGTGGAGTCTTATCCGTGGCACAATGGAGACACTTTCGAACTTCCCCACCCGACCCGCCCATGTGTTCAGGGCCTTGCTTTTTCCTTGGTGGGGTCCGAATGGCCTTCTTGCCCACGATGCTGGGTGCGGTACCAGAGTCCGTTTCGGTGGTGGTGGATGAAGAATTTGGAGAAAGGACAAGGAGGCACGAGGCCCAATTGCCAGGAGCAGCCCGCGAACGCTTACTGCGGGCTGCCTTGGGAGCAACGGACATATCGGGTTGGAAAACGGAATTATTAGAGGGATTGGCATTGGGGTGGGGCTGGAATTCAGGGGTGGTTTCGCAAGCTTCGTCGGTTCGGGCTTTCATTCCGGATATAAGTTGCAGCTTCTGCAAGTCCTCGCTTGAGAATGATTCCTCAACGAAGTTGGAGAGCCATTCCAGCTCAGCTAAGTCATCGTACTGCAAATATATATATATATATAAATTAACCAACAAATATTAAGTCGCGATAAGAACTAAATAATAATTCTATATCGCTATCATTACTTAGACTTGAAAATTGAAAGAAAAAAAAGTTAACAGAAAACTTAAACCTAAAGCATCATCCACCTTTCACTTTAATAAAGTAACCCTTGCAAATTTACGGCGTAATTTTTTTTAATTTTCTTACGTGTCTTTTTTTTTTTTTTTTTTTGGCAAAAGAATCTGAATGCGGTGTACCTGCTTGACGACTTCTTTTTACAAGACAAATTAAAAGTGATATTTATTAAGCAAATTGTGAAAATTGACATGAGCTACTACATAGTGGAATTTCGTATATATTGATGCAAAATGGTAAAAGCAAATGCAAAATACTAAATGCTGTATTATAATGTGTTATCAATATACAAATAATCCTTAAAACTCGTATTTCTAGGATTATTATAATATACATATAAATATATAAGCTCCATTATTTGTCAAAAAAAAAAAAGAAGGAGAAACCTTTCCTTTTATTCTTCTGGCTAGCAATAAATGTCCTTAATTAATATAACGGCATAGATATATATATATCAGGAAATTAATTTATGAGATGTTCATCATGTCGTGAGTCCTGACAAATACGTAATTATTGAGTTTAATAGTTAGAGTAATAAATGAAAAAAGAAAGAAAGGGGTTACCGGGACGCAAAGTTCGCTGGAGAAATGGGTGTCAGAGAAACTGGGGTAACCACCAACGGCAACGTCAACAGCCATAGGTGGATGAGGGTCCGTCCCGGGAAGAGAGGAGTTGCAGCTATCAACAACAGTGAGGGTGGAGGAGGAGTCGGTGGTGGAGCTGCCGGCAGTAGTGGTGACATGGTTAAAAGTGGCGGCATCATCTGAAGCAAAGACAACGGGGTCGACCACATCTTTTGGAAAATCAAGCAAGTCCTCCACCATGAAATGGTCCTTATTATTATTATTATAATTAGTATTATTGTTGATGTTGTTGTTATCTAAAGAATGACGGCTTTGTTCGGACGTGAATTGATGTGAACATGAATTACCTCCAATAAGGAACATTTCAGAAGGTGATGATTCCATTATTGGGCGGCGGCGGCAATGGTGATGGTGGTGGTGATAATGTTGTGTGTGGGAGGTGGTGGGTTAAATTATAGGTACGTGTGTTTGAGTGTGTGCTTAATGATGTTTTGGGTTTTTTGAAGTAGTCGCAAGTGATTGGGGGCCAAAAATAGAATTAAGTCCACACGCAAACACACGGACCTATAATTTAACCCACCACCNTCGACCACATCTTTTGGAAAATCAAGCAAGTCCTCCACCATGAAATGGTCCTTATTATTATTATTATAATTAGTATTATTGTTGATGTTGTTGTTATCTAAAGAATGACGGCTTTGTTCGGACGTGAATTGATGTGAACATGAATTACCTCCAATAAGGAACATTTCAGAAGGTGATGATTCCATTATTGGGCGGCGGCGGCAATGGTGATGGTGGTGGTGATAATGTTGTGTGTGGGAGGTGGTGGGTTAAATTATAGGTACGTGTGTTTGAGTGTGTGCTTAATGATGTTTTGGGTTTTTTGAAGTAGTCGCAAGTGATTGGGGGCCAAAAATAGAGGGGGGGGGGGGGGTGGTTGTCGTTGGCGAAGGGAAGGGGAGTGATGTAAAATGAAGAGAGGGGGGGAAGAGAGAAGAAGGGGGTGTATAATAAGGAGTGGAGATAAGTAAGGAGAAAAGTGAGCAGTCTTGTGGCTTGTGGGGAGAGAGAGACCAAGTGTTTATTCGAGTTTGAAGGGGACAGGCGGACAGCTATCTATCTTCCTGGATTCTTTTTTGACGTTTTTTTTTTTTTTTTTTTAAATTCTTACAATTTTCTTTCTTTTTTATTAAAAAAAAAGAAATTATTTTATTTAATCTTTTCTCTTTTTTTTTTTTGTTATCAAAATAAATAAAAGTGATGATGTAAGAAGTACGGTACAGCTTGGATTACAAAAGAAATCAAAGTTTAAAAAACCTGTGTGAACTTACTTTTGTATCCTTCTTTCGTGGTTTTTTTTTTCACTTTGGGTTTCTTTTTATGTGATGTTTAGTGTACTTTTTGTCCTTTATTTGCTTGAGGAGTCAAAAACTTGGCCACCCTACGCTGCCTCTGTAAGCAATTCGTTTTTTTTTTTTTTCAATCTAGAGGAGACGCATAGTCTTTTATCGAATGTGAGTGATGATTCACATTTCCCAAAAATCGAGACTACTACATGAGATCACCAATTACAAATAAGTATAATGGCACAAAACCCATCACATCAAAACTCGTACATAAATATTTTGAGATATTGGATTTCGGCCTTAAAATTTTAAGATATCTATCATTTTACAACAAATATCATCGATCGGATTCATATTGTTACATTTAAATTATAAGTAGATTCGTATGTTTGACTCTTTTTTTTTTTTAAGATATTATGCACCATGTAAGGTTTTTAAAATAGCTTCTTCCACTTATATAAAATGGTACATGTGTTATATTGAATTATGATTGCAGACCTTAATGAATAAGTCATGTAAATCCTTCCAAAAAAGAAAAGAAAAGAAAAGCTTTCAAAGGATAAGCTTCCATAGAAAAGTCCTGTGAATTTTAAAAATAACATAATTTGCAACACGTCCAATTGTTATATAAAAATATTAGTTTACAACTTAAAAAAGGTACATATCTTCGGAGACTCAGTAAGATAATGCTATTAAACTTAGTAGAGATGTAAATGAATTAAGGTGTGTAGACTATGTAATTTCATTCAATATTTATCCATGTTCATTTTTTACTATAATTGAACTCAAAACTAAGCTATTTTAACAGGTTTTGGGCAAAATTAAGTTTCTAGATTATTTTTCTTGGCGAGGTTGTGAGAATGATCGAGCTCCAATAGACCCAAAGAGTATATTAAGTTTCATTGAATTTGAGCTAGGTTGAAACTTGATTACGAATTCAGTTGAAAGGAATATAATCTAAATTAAATAATAAAATATAGTCCAGTCAATATAAAACCCATTGAGTAACTCTTTAATATAATGAGTTGAACTCAAAACTCAAAAATCTAAATTGCTCTCACCTTTGGCTTTAAATTTTTGGGTTGAGTTAGAGCTGCAGAAGGCTATTTACAGTCCTAAGGCTAATAGATTGACTAAACAATCTCACTGAAAGTAAATATTGAAAATATGATATTTGAAACCTTCCTACGTTTTCAATAAAGGAATGTGGGTCTCTTATAGAAGAAAAAGAATCATTAAAGTAGATTTATTTTGAAATTTTTTTCAAAATTTGAAAGAATAAATTGAGCATTTTTCGTAATTGAGGTAAGTACACAGATTTGCGCTTGGTAGCATGTAGGAAGTAAAGATAAAAACCATGGCGAGGGATTATGTCTTTGTAATGTACTTTAATAGTTAATTAATTGCGAATCCATGCTTACGATAAAATTGATAGGAATAATGGTTTGCTGAGGAGGGTGAGCGACACGAGGATCGAAAACCAATTCCTATACAAAACATTATACAAGATGGATAGAATATTGGCGGATCACATGTCTATCCTTCAATTTGATTTATTTATTTCACTAACTACATATTTTTGCTTCCCAATTTCGTTAGTGCTCCTTAGCTAGTTAGTTCAAGATTAACGTATGGTACCATGTTAAGTAAAACTGTTTAGCCATGTACTCGAACCATATCAGAAGAGAAAATGTCCCGTCATCATATGTATATTGTATATAGCAAGAGTATCAAGCCTTGAGCGATATATTAAACAGGACACGAGGCTGTTGCAACCCTGATGAGTAGATGACTATGGCTCTTCTCTTCTCACATTCCCTCCTTTTAGGAGGCCTACAAAGATAAAAACACACGTGCATGTGATAATCACTTAGTTGTACCACAACAACCACCGCTAAAAACTTTTACCATACCCACCATGGATTGCATCCCCTAGCTTGCTTCATCAACCCACCACTCATAAGCAGTCGGTCGTAAGGAGATAAGATCACGATATATAGTTGATATTGTGGAGAAAGAAAGAAACCCAAAAAAAAAAGAAAAAGAAAAAAGCAATATTTATAGGAATTTAATAGATATGTAACAACTATTACTTTATTTAGTTGGCATAATAATAAATAATTAAAAAGATAAAGAATATAAAACATTATCTAATATACTTTTGAAAACCCTATATTTCTCCACTTTTCACAGCCATTGCAAACTAAACACAACTTGAGGATAGAGTATAGAGAAAATAAATAGATCATTGAATAGTAATTTATGAGCTAGGGAGGAAAAAAAGATTTAATATCTAATACACATTATATGTATGTATAAGTAGTATATAACTACTAATCATATTTAAACACATGACGGCGTTAATAGTAGATTTTTAAGTAACCATCTATTGTTATCTCCACATGTTCGAATCTGATTGATAATTATACACCCTGTGTCCTTATTCTTGACATGTATTACTTAGTTTAACCTTTCTTATTGGAGAGATAAATTACTATTCGATGTTTTAGGTAAAAGCAATTCATTAGGAATAGCTATTCGGTATCTAAGATTCAATTAAATAATATAATAGCAATTTTATATGGAGTAAAGGAGAATAGTATAGCCTTTCTTCCCAATTGAACATAAAGTTAGTCTATTTCTATTTTATGAACATATTTATGAGACATAATTAAAATTTATTGTGTTTCTACTAATATTATAGTTTTTGTTATTTGTTATGAGAAAAAAAAAATCTAATAAGTATTATATATCGTATGTTTTATATATATAGCATGTAAATATTAATAAAATATTGATATAAATAATAATAAAATAAATAATTTTTAAATCAATTATTACATGTGAATTATACACATCATATATATTAATACATAATATATTATATATATTATCTATTAAATCGTTTCCACGTGTGTAACTCGTAGCTCCTAATCCTAATGATATGGGAAACGGGTAGCAATGGTTTGTAAAATTTTCGAAGCATGGAATGGGAACTAAGATTAAACGTTTAGGACCGTAGAAACATAGGAATAGCTATCTAGCACCCATCCTTTTCCACTTACGATCCTTAATGGGTGGATATTTATTAAATACACCTACAATCACATTTCTTCAGGCATTATGCTTGTAAAATTTTGGAAGATACTTTCTTTATCAAAGCAATCTGGGACGAAATTGCAAAAATGACAATAATACAAGAAAATCATTAAACTATGGATTTAAGCAACCCCGATGTAGAATGCAAACTGATCTAACAGGATTGTCGCTACTGTTCATGTCTAAGTCCAATTGTTTTTGCTTAAATATTGTAGATGAGAGTACTGGATCAATTTATTAAATTCTTGCTCTGATTTTACACATTTTTAATCACTTATATGTTAGTATTTCATCTTCCTTATTTAGTGGCTTCATTATTCTAGTCAGTTCCCAAGGTTAATATAAACACCATGATTACAGCTCAACTTCAATTAGATCAATAGATAGTATCTCGCCGCGTGTCTTACCTCATAGATATCATGGTGACTCTTTATTTTTTCACTTTTTATGCTATTTTGCCACGCCAGATAAAATGATTCCATTGCGAGAGGACATTTTTTTGTGAAAATTATGATTTACGGTTTACTATTAAATAAATCATCATCATCATCATTATTATTCACCCTGGATACAAGTAAATTAATATATTTCTATTGGGTAGCACGTCTATTTGACTAAATTGCATGCTTAGGTAATATCTCCTTGACGCAAAAATATAGAGTTTATGAAATGAGATGAACGTATATCATGATTACAACTGATCGAAGGAAAAGGAAAAAATTCAAAACCAATCAAACAACCAGAGATTGATACTTAAATGTCCTTTGCAGCAAATTTTCAACGATCAGGACGGCCATATGTGATTAATTAGAGTTAGATGTCAAAATGTAGCACACCAATATTCGGTCATTTCACGAATTGTTCTTTTTTCTTTTTTCTTTTTTTTTTTAATCCTTTCCATATTTAGTGTTTAGTTGAATTTTCACGTGCTGTTATTATAACCATTACGCAAAACGAGACTGGTAATGTATTTGGTTTTAAGGGAGGATTCGTCTTCACATAGAAAGGAAGGATCCCCATTCCACTAGCCACTCCTTAATTAGAATTTATTGATTTAACCTTTAACTTAAAATATAATATCCATAGCATCTAATCATTAAGAATATTTTCAACAAATATCACTATAAGCAAATTCGATTCCACTCCACGTATTATAACTAAATATAATATTAAGATGGAATCCACGATTATATGGATATTTTTAAACATAGAACTTCAATTCTCGTTTCGTTCCGTTCCGTTCCCTTCTATTTTAAATAATTCCTATATAGTAAACATGGTATAAGTGTATTTAGCCATTTCAAGAAAGTTTTAAGTTTAATATAGTGAGCCTATAGTTGAACATGGGGAACTCTAGGTAAACAAGCACTAAGCTATGTTTAATTATGCTTTAGTTGGTAGAGATCAAGTAAGATAGCATTATTTTTAGAAAACTCAAATTAGAATATACATTGACTTAATAATGAAAGTAGTAGAATCTATGAAGTAAAAGCATAGTTTATGATATATCCTTTCTTAAGTTATCATTTCTATAAAGGTATTTAGGTAATTCTTTTAAAAGTTGGTTTTACTAGTGGGTTTTATGAAGCATGTGGTTGTTTTAATATGTGTGTTTTCGTGTGAAAAATGGTAGTAAGGAGAATCTAGTAGCATGACCTAGATTTGAAGACCCGACTATTACTGATTGAATATATTTGGTTAATATGATTGAATAAGTTTTCGCTTCTTATTTAGTTGGTAAAAGGATTTCTCCTTCTTTATAATATTTTAATAGAAATGAATTTAGGAATATTTTTCATAATCTAAAAGTTGAGTTTTAACAGGTTCTTCCTTATTAAGAATTGCAACTGGAATTCCTTTTCTAATAAGTCAATTTTGTTTAATAGTGTGATTGGAACCTCTCTCATTTTAGTTGGGATTGGTATATTTTCTTCACTTAAATTGCTTTGGATTGCTAGATGTTTAAGTGTTTCTTTATGATATATATAAAAAATATTTAGGAAATAAAAATATTTATGAGAAGTCCTTTTATTCAATCATACACAATTATGTCAAAATACTTTCAAGGTTGAGGAAATTTGAACAAAGTTCTTTTTATCACTTCATTTTCCTATTTGCTTCAAGGTTATTATAAAGAAACTTACGGACCAAATATTTTATGAAATAATTATTTTTATAAATTATTTTCATTGTTGGTCTCATACTCTTTTCGAAAGATCAAATGAACATTAAAACAAATTTCCAAAACCATAAAGAAAGATCTCTAAACTATTAATAAGGGAGTAGCTTATCTTATCGCATAAATTCGACCTTTTTGCATAAATTGAAGATATAGGGAAAAGCAAACCACGATTAAGACGATTGAGAAAGTTAAGTAGTCAATATTAGCTAATAAGAACTTATGTGGTTATGCCACAATTTTTTTACTAAGTTGTTGTGTTAATCTGTAATTGTAATTTTCAGAAGTCAATGCTCTAGTGAGAGAATTATGGTGAGGTTTGAGTTGCGAATAACGCTTTTTACTCTAATTATAAGTGTTAAAAGTGAAGTGAGTCATGTGCAAGAAGTGACTTGAGAATTAGACTAAGGAGAGTTATAGATCGTAAGAGTATGCTTTTATGTTATATGAGACCCCTTGTACTCATTCTCAAAATTCATACTTATCTTATTCCTAATGCTTGAGAGAATAGTATTAATAGAGAGAATTGATGCACAAGACAAAACTCAATTTCTATTTCTTTCTCACTTTTTTATTTGTTATGCTTTGTTGTTATTCATTTTAAATTGCATATCTAAGTAAAAGGTTTTTGCTCTGTACTTTGATAATTAAGTGTTTTCTATACTTAAATCGAAAGGGATCATGAAAATTCAAAGAATTTTTTGTAGTAACCTATTCATCCCTTTTGGTTGAAAACTTAAGACCTATAGGTAGCAATTTGTAAAGCTTAAATGGGATAGGTTTAATCAATAAACTTAATGCAACATAATAAGAATAAATAATAATGCAATTAACCTTAGTAGAAAAATAAATAGACAATGGATAAGAAGAATAAAGCCAATATAATGTGGAGTTCAATCTACATCCTAGTCTTTCCAATCATCAATTACCTCCTCAAGAGGACCTTACACACAATTTGTGATTTTGGTCCTTAAAGTCGAGTTCACAAGTGTTTTGACGCTTAACAAACTCAAGGCTAAAGCATACAAGAATTAACCATAAGAGCACACTCTTGTTTTAGGCATCTTTTCTCTCAAAGACTATGCAAATTTACAACAAGGAGAGTGTAAGAACTATATAGAGTATATATAAAAAAAAATGTTGCTTTAAATTCCTCTTTAATTTGTCGCATAAATGATATATTCACAGACTCCCATGGAAAAGCAATCATTATCCCATTGCCTCTCTTCAAATGGTCAATTTGTAATACATGATGGCTAGTTCTCATTGAATTGTCCAAACCACCTTTTTTTTTTTCTTAGCCAATTACACTAAAACTTAAGGGAATGGAAATTTGAACTTGGTTCAAACCACTTATTGAAGTCATTAGAATCACTTAGTCTGCAGAAATAAAACAGTCCATGACAAGAAGTCTCCTTTAAGTATTGAAAAACATAAAAAAGAGAATGTAAATGTAGTGTTCGAGGTGAAGAAAGAAACTAATTAAGGCAATAAATGGCAAAAGAAATATTTGGACGATGGAGGGTTACATAAAGAAGTCTCCCAACAAGTCGTCTATTCGTGATTATTCAAACGAATTCTAACAAGCATGGCCGTAGAAGTAGGCTTTGCTATAGCTAATCCAATATCATTTAGAACATCCAATATGAATTTATGCTATGTAACAAGAATACCTTGTTGGGACTTGCAAATTTCAAGACCAAGAAAAAAAGTGCCTCTCCAAGGTCTTTTATAATAAACTGAGAATCAAGCTACTATTTTAAGAGAGATATAGCATCTACATTTGTTCCAGTCAACAACAAATCATCAACATATAAAAGAGCAACAATAAAATCATTAGAACGCTCTTGAGTGAACAAAGAATAATCACTCTTGAATTGACTAAAACTATGTTGTATAAGAAAGTGAAAAATCTTAAGATTCCACTGTATAGAGGCTTGTTTAAGCCTATAAAGAGACCATTTAAGTCTACAAACTTGACCACTTTGTTGCTTGGAATACCCTTCTAAAGGCAACATGAAAATTTCTTCATCAATATGCCCATGAAGGAAGGCATTATTGATGTCAATTTGAAATAAAGGCCATCCATGAGCATTAGTTACAGCTAAGAGTATACAGATAGATCTTAACTTTGCTACCGATGAAAAAGTATCATAGTTGTCTTCTCCTTTAATCTAAGTATACCCTTTGGTAACCAACTTAGCCTTATATCGCTCAATTGAAACATTAACTTTATACTTTACTTTATAGACCCACTTACACTCTATGGCTTTCTTTCCATAAGGTAAAGTGGTAAGCTCCTAAGTACCATTCTTTTCTAAGGCATTCAATTTAGATTACATAGCTTCTTGCCACTCTATGTTTTAAAGCTTTTGAATAAGAACTAGGTTCAAGGGTTATCAACGTATTAGCCAAAGAGTGAACAATGTCTAATGGAAAGAGGTAAAGGTTTATGATGAGTAAAATGGGCAAGTTAGCTGTAAATGGTAAGAATGAATCAGTGAAGCATTTGCTGTATAAGAAGTGTTACTAGTAACAGTATTCACATAATCCTAGAGCCAAGAAGGAGCATTCTAAGATCGCTATGATCTGCGCAAAATACTTTAATTAGTTTTATTTGAAGGAATAAGAGAAAATGATGTAATGGGATTAGAAGAAGAATGAAGTGGTGAACAAGAAATAGTTGGTGTTGTAGAACCAGTGAGATCGATGTAATCAAGACTAATGAAATTAGAATGGTCAATAGAAGAAATAGGAATGGAACAGGATTTGTTAGAAGGAAAGATGTGTTTTTGAAAAACAACATCCTGGCTAAAAAGAATTTGTTTGTTGGTCATGTCAAACACTTTGTAATCTTTCTATTCATGAGCATAGCCAAGGAAAATGCATTTCAATCCTTATGTTTCAAGCTTGTCTCTTTGTGGCGAAGGCTTAGCAATGAAACAAAGACAAACAACTGTATGTAAATGGGTGTATACAGGAACGTGTCCATATAGAACCTCATAGGGTGATTTCCAATTAAGCAACTAGGTAGGCATTCCGTTAACTAGATAAGTTGCTATTAGTATGCACTTACTCCAGAAGTCTTTAGGTAAATTGGACTGTATTTGTAAGGCTTGAATTATATCAAGTAAATGTTGATGTTACCTCTCAACTTTCCCATTTTGCTATAGTGTATAAGTCATGGTTCATCGGTGTAATATTCCTAAGTTTTCAAATAAGGATCTACAAGTGTTTGACATGAATTATGTGCCATTGTCTAAACGAATGTGTTTAGGAGTAACACCAAAATGGTTTTTGACATAATGGAAGAATTTACAAAGTGTGATAGGAACTTGTGATTTTTTATTGAGCATATAGGTCTAAGTAGAACAGCTATAGTCATCGAAGATTGTTAAAAAATAGTTTGTACCTGTAATAAAAGTGACCTTATAAGGCTCCCAAACATTTACATGCAGTAAATGAAAAGCAACTAAAGACTAATTGTTGGTTTTATTGAAAGGAAAACAATGGATCTTAGCCATTTGACAAATTTCACAAAAGAAATTGTCAAAAGAAACAGATTTGAACATGTGTAGATGTTTTAGTTTCGAAACTAAACTGTGACCCAGTCTAACATGCATAATATGAGTTAAATCCTCCTTATTACAAGCATTACAGCCCTTAGCATTCAAAGAATTACAAAGATGAGACATTATATAAAAATCTTGAGCTCTAGAATTGTTAATATGTAGCACATACAGCCCAAAAAAATGCATGAGCAATTGCTACAGCTGTTTTGGTCGTTAGGTCCTGAAATTGATATGTATGGAAATCAACAATCACTATAAGGTTATGGTCCTTTAAAAGTTTGCTTATGGATAATAGGTTGTAAGTGAAGTCCTGAATTAAAAGTACTTGATGGAGTGTTGAGTTTAGGAGCAATTGAACTTAGCCAATAATTCGAATTTTTTTAACTTAACCATCTAGTAATTTCGCTTGGATTGGTGTTTGAAGTGTTTGTTTGGGTTAGAAGGAAAGAAAATGGGGTCATGTTATCAGTGGCCTTTGTGTCAATTACCTATGAGTCTGTATTTTTGTTTAACACATTAAAACATTTTAAGTGTGTAAGAGTTGTACCTGCAAAATGAACATAGTTGACCAAAGACGTAGTACCATCTGGTCCTTCTGGTTTTGACTTCATCATCTTGAAAACTTCTAGACATAAATTCTATATCACAAGCTAATCATGAGATGATAAGGATGAAGAATTTCCTGTAAAAATATCAACATCTATAGAAATATCAAAAGGTGTGTCAGCAACATGTTGATTCTTATTCACAAACTAGACCGATGAGTTCCTTCTATTATTCTTAAACTTTATAACCCTTTTTCCTTTGAACCAGTTAGGGTATTCGATTATTTGAAAACAACTCTTAATGTTATACCCTTCTTGCTGATAATGCTTACGATCTACTTACTAATACTACTTCTAAACTTGTGCCTATCATCTACTACTTTTCCATTAGTAAAGTCTTTATTAGAATAGAAGGCCAAGTTCTCTGTTTCCTTAGCATTGTGATCTGTTTCTGTTTCTCAACCTGTTATACTATGTAGAATGCTTTACTTATGTTCGGAAGAGAATCCGTAGCAAGTACTTGGTTGCGAACATGTTCAAAATTCTCATTCAAACCCATCAAAAACTGTATTAACTTGTGTTGAGACTCAAATTCAAGAAGTCTCTCCTTAAATTCACAAGTACAGTATACGAATCTTTCACAAGTACAAGAAGGATAAGCATTCAATTCATCCTAACACCTTTTCATTTTATTGTAATACATTCCAACACTCATTTTTTTTTGTTTAAGATTACATATTTTGTGTTGAAGTTAAAAAATCATCAGTCCATTCACTTAAGCAAACTATTCTATAATCTTCTTCCATAATTCTGCTACGGATTGAGCATAAAGAAAGGTTTGAGATAAATCTAGATTCATAGAATTAAGAACCCAACATCGAACCATATAATTACACCTTGTCCATTTAACTAAATCAAGCGAATTCTCATTAGGTTTTGCAATAATACCATCAACAAATCCAACTTTTTGTTTAGCTCCTAAAGCCATCCTTATGGATCTACTCGAACCAACAAAATTAACACCATTGAAAATTATATTTCCTAAATTCATGCTAGGTATATTGGATCTAGACAAATAATAGGGATTGAAAACTACAATTTAACCTTGATCTTGTGGATTCGCCATCTATTGTTAACTATGAAGAAGAACTCACAGAGAATTAAGAATACACCAGATCTTCAATCAATGAACTCTAATACCATGTGAAGTTCCTCGTGATGATATTGCATTCGAGCTTAGTAAGAAGAAGAGAACGGTTCGTATTCAATAGAGAGAGAATGAAAAATAATATGTAATGTATTTACTGATTGGATAAAGAATAAAATCAATCTAATATAAGGGGTTAACAAGTTTATTTACATGCTTGCATCTAGAAACTAACTAACTAACTTTAGCTAACAAAATTGAGTTGAATAACTAACTATAATGCTGAGCTATATAAAAATAAAATAATGAAGTAAATATAAATCTTACAAAAGATGATAATAAATTAGAGCACATGAAGCAAGCTTGCCACTAATTATTCAACTTTTAATGGGGAGAATTGCTTCTAGTGCCCATCACTACTACATGCACATATAATCTTATGTAGGTAATAATGTAGTAGTAGTAAGTTGATCGATTGAAAACTCCTGTATGCTTAAGCGTTCCTCAAAAATAAGATTTTTGAGAAATGAACCCCAAAAGGTTCACATTGTGCATTTGTAGGCGTGTTTGTGTGTAATACTAATAATAGAGTATACATGGGTTAGGTCAATGTGAGCAATACTACAATAGTAATAGTAATAATAGGTGCGTGTTGTGGTTAATTATTTCGCGGTAAGTCGATTAGTCATGCATGAGCATTATACTCTATACTTTTTTTTTTCTTTTATTAGCTATATTATAACTTAGAGGAAGAAGATATAAACATAATTCATCTCGTTAAAAGATCAATATTTATGTTATTAAATTATATAATAACATATATATACATAGAGAGAGAGAGAGACTTAATTGAAATACATAATAACTTGTTAAGATTATTAAAAAAGCAACTTGTTCCCTCCCACTAGCTATATTACACGTATATATCGTATTTTCTCGAATTCGAAGTTGTTAACACAAAGGCTTAATTTTATGCATATATAATATCGTTTTTTTTTTTTGTGACTATGAAAGTTAACCAATTAACGTGGGGGTCGGGCATGCATAAGCACGTGGCATTGCACCAGAAGCGCAGAATGAAAAGGATTGGAACCCTCAAACTTACGACAACTTGCACTAATCCCCTCGCTTCCATTCATTATATTATATTAATTTATTTATATATATACATACCACTTCTTATTTTTCCTTTTCATTACAGAATTTTTCTTTTTTCTTTCCACCGTATGTAACCAATATGTGCACACATTTTTAGATTCAAAAATAAGACCCGTGAGGTTCAACATGAGTTGTTTTGAAATGTTGAATTTTAACGGTGATTAAAATTTAATCCACGTAAGAACAAAATAAAGAAAAATCTTTTTCCTCTTATCAATCTGATAAGCGATTATTCTTTAGATAATAATAATCTTAACTGATGAATTTAAATTCAAATAGGTAGTCCGAATGCTAATTTCTTTATTACATGCATGCTTCTTTTTCTTTATTTATATTTTTTCTATGATACTTTTTTTGCTTGAATTATAAGGAAAGCCTGAAAAGGAGAGGACAAAGGAACTTAAGTCGTTGCTTGTCGTGGAGGTTTTGATAAACTTTTCTTTCTTTCTTTCTTTTTTTTTTTTAATAAAAAATTAACTTGCTCAACAACATTATCTTTATATATAGTATGATGATATTTATAATATCTTTTGAGATTGGGTTGGGTTGGATTAAGTTTCATATATGAATCGAATTGTTATTAAATGGTAATAAAATAAAGAAGAGTAAGCATTTAGCATGAAGCTGTAAGAAAAAGTGGGTCCAGGTAACACGTGATAGGTTGTCAACGACCCATGTGATGAGTGGCATTCTCGCTCTTACATTAAAATTACAATCACAATGAAGAGTAATCCATGACCGACGGTGGTCATGGGAAGTGGTCAATGTGCTACGTGCCCTTTTATCGGTCAATCTCTCTCACTCTCTCTCTACATACGTAGTATTTAACCAAGCAAGCATGTTTATAATATAAATGTTTGTAGCTTAGCTATCATATTCATATCAGTGTCTACAACGTGAGACCATGTGCCGTACATCACGTGCCCCACACCACACGTACACTCTCTCTCTCTCTACTCTCCATGATGTACATCAAATTAAATACACAATGCAATCCAATACAATACTCATTTTCAATGTAGGTGCACCTCATCTAAACATTCATAATTTATATACACTTCAAAAACAAGTCATGTGAGCATCGATACTCACCTTATGCTCTCTCTCTCTCTCTCTCTCTCTATATATATATATATATATTTATTTGAGATTTATATATATAAACAATTCAAAAATTAACAAGATTCAAATCTCAAATAAATTAAGCTTAATACACACACAACCCCTCCATAATTTCCCCAATAACACTATTGAGATTTTTATTTTTATTTTTTTCCTTACGAGTCATAAGCCAACCGGATTTGTAG
Source organism: Lumnitzera littorea (assembly GCA_024138015.1). Lineage (NCBI taxonomy): Eukaryota > Viridiplantae > Streptophyta > Magnoliopsida > Myrtales > Combretaceae > Lumnitzera > Lumnitzera littorea. The sequence goes on along the minus strand of JAMXBB010000007.1, from coordinate 113,769,207 downwards.
TAAGTTAGTTTAATCGTTTCAACTTGCGGAGTAGTTTGTTTTAAAATAAGTTAAAACTTTCAATCCCTATTCGTTGTTGTTGTCCTTTTTGTTTTTTTTTTTTTTTTTTTTTAAGGTTAGACTTCTTGCTCACATGATTGGCTTTGCTTGCATGACTCCACATTCAAATCAATAGTTGCATGAAGATTTAAATCAAAACGGCTAATTCCTGACAAGGATCAAATTGAATATTGGATACAAAGTTATATAAACAATTGATTTTAAGATCAACATATAGAATAAGAGCACTACTTGAATAAATAAATAACAAAACAGCTTACATGAGTATTTTTAGAAACAAAAACGTTTTAGAGCTGAGGTGTCTTAATTTATCGTTATTAAGATTTGAGCAAATATACAGAGGAAATGTATTATAATTCTCAATGGAGGATTCCTGCACTCTTGAAGTGTTGGAAGTGTTTATTGAGGTAAGTGTGAGGTAAATACCGTTTATAACTGTGTCGTTCCAAGGATGAGTACGAATAGCGCAGATTTGGGAGCTGATAGCTTCGGAGACACAGTTGATGTGGACTAACCGATTCCCCACTGTGATGCTAGAAGAAATTACTGACTTATAAGGAGGAATTTTTACATACCGCTACTCGATTTTCTTAAACCTTACTGTTTTATAATCCTACACATTTACTTTATAATACAAATCCATTTTCATATTGCTTGAGCTTGAGCTTGAGCATTGTCACCTTCTGATCCATCCTGTTAAAATTGAATTATTTTATGGTTCAATATGCATTTAAAATATCAATCCTTACTTGATTGCATTAAGTGTTACAAGTAACAAGTCTCCATCCACTATTATTTTTAACAGCTAAAGGGAAGTTTTGACGCTTCGAAAGGGGTTGTGTTTTATAAATTTTTATTAGCAATCGATTAAATGGGACCATTAGCACTATTTTTAATTTTATTTTCTATTCTTCTAATTTAAAATGTTGAACTAAATGCCTAAAAGCATGCTTTAAAAAATTGAAGAGCTCGATTTCAAAAATAAAGAAATTAATCACACATAATGCAAATTTTAAAAGATTGTACTACTTTCAATTGTCCGAAAAATCAATTAAGAAAGAGAGGAACCTTGTACCATTTTCATGATAACTTTTCAAGAGAACACATAATATGTGTCATCATTTACAACCTTATATACAGCTATTTCTTATCAAAGGATAATTGGTGGGCTTCATTAGGGAAATTCGAACGGTTATTCCAATCGTATGTAAGCCTGGTGCTAAACTGATGACATTTTAATTTCACATATAGATATTTGATGGGGGGTATAGCAGAAAGTGGAGGAATTTAAAAGAAACGAAGAAGAAATATTAAATGTCTTTCTTCGATCTCAATGTGTTAAGGAATTTTTCACAAGAAAAACAACAAAAATATACATGGCAGAGTGGTTTGCCTTTGCCAAGTAACCAGTTGGCCTGGGCCCACTGATTCTCATTAGGCCCATAGGCAACTGTTGAAGAGTGCATTTCTCATCAGCCCATAAGAAAAGCTCGAACATCAAATATTTACTTACTAAACTAGCTAACCAATTACCAATTTACATGCAAAATCAATTTTCAAGTCCATTATTATTCTTATTATTATTACATGTATATTTTTAAGCCCAATCCCATAAAATATTTCAATTTTGCTCAAGGCCTGCAGGTCCATTATGGAACGTCCAAACGCCAAATGGCCGTCCACGTCCCACCATAAAATCATGAATCCCTGCGATCAGGCGTTTGATGATAGTTGCTCTGATATCGTTTTTGGGATTTCGAGTAATGTGGACGTACGAAAATTTTAAGAATTTCAAAAACACCATATTGATCGACTTGAAATTTTGCTTGTTTGCATTCTAATAATGATATGAAAACGATATTTAATATAAGCTACCAGACGCGTCCCCATAATACTTACCCAAAGGTTCATTATAGTAGAATATCCAAATTTAAAACATTAAATAATTGTTGTATCAAATTGTAATTGATGAATAATTTTATACATATGACCCTTAAAATTCAAATTGTATTGTGACATTGAGATGGCACACATAATAATTTAACAATAACATAATAAGAGACTAAAAAGATACAATGCAATTAGTGCTAGGCACCGATCGAAACCGCCGATTCATGGGTCGGTGATATGATAAACCGTGATTAGTCTGTGAGCTGGTAGTTTCAAATTGGTTCAAGCCCCTTGAATCATTTTTTTTTTATATATTAATTTTTTTTAAATATACTAATTTATTAATAATTTCTAAATTTTTTATTAATTTTTGATTTAATGCGATTCCAACTTTTTTATTTTTTCCCCTCAAATTTTGTTTTTTTTCTTCTCATATTTGATTCCTTAACATTTGATAAGTTTTATGAAAAGGACTTACATTAACTGAAATTAAATTTTTTATTAATCATTAACACATAATTAACTTATGATTAGTTATCTATCATTAGTTTGATAATATTATTTTTAAAAAAATTATTCTTTATCATCACAAATAAAGTAGTTTTAATATGTAATAATTTACTGGATATTATCCTCTCTTTTTTTTTTACTTAGTGGCCTCTCATTTCTATTTCTCTCTCTTTCTCTCTTTTTTTTTTTTTAGAGGGTGAATCAATTGTTGGCCCGGCGATTCATGACTCGTTAGTTTAAGCAATTCCACCCAAGCGAATTGTCTGGACTCTTTAAACCTGAAGATTCACCCCAACTACTACCGGGCCGAACTGGCTTACGGTTCAAAATTGACCCTTACTTAGGTTTAAGTGTAATTAAATTCACATATTATTGTCTTCGATTGATTTTCTATAATTGCTTGACTGGTCTAAATAAAGGCATATAGTAGTCTTTTAATTAAATAAGCTAGTTTGACCTAGTTTGGTTTTAAGTGGGAAAAGAAATTTATTTTATAGTTTAAATCAACTAAGTTTAAGGATAATTAGTTAAATATAAATTTATACTCATGGATCACCATCCTTAAGTTATGGACAATTTACCATATAGTTTGGTTATGCTTAATATTTAGATGCGATATCTAATATATTTTTCTAGTCCAATAGACAAAACATAAATTTGCTAATTAACACTTATTTAATGTCATCAAACACACTTATATGTTGTCAAATTGAAATCGTCTTATATCCACCAAGAGAGATTGAGCATTTACATGTTGAAATTGCTCTTGGATTGCCTAAGTTGAATTGAAGAATTGCACCTTAACCTAGACAATAGTTAGGGGTAAAATTAATGAGGTTAAGATTAAAATTAGAATAATAAATTTCTTAAAATAGAAACATATTGAAACAACTTACACTAAAAAAGATTAATATCGCATTTAGTGTAGCCATTACATTTACAATTAATATAAAAGTACCTAAACATTTACACTTTAGAAGTGCGTTAATTTACCACTTGGGCTAACCCCATTAACTACTAATTTTATTAATTGTTATTGTTAATAACATCATACCTTGATTTTCTATGAAAATATTGTAAAACTCATCGGTAGTATTGATAATAATAACTCATAGTCTGCGGGAATTTAAGAACACACAACTTCAAACTTCGAGTTCAGCGCGGACCATAATATGGACTATACTAGAAAAACCCAACATTGGATAAACAAACGCGGAAGGATATTCGTTTTGTTATATATTGGGCCGTTTTCGGAGAACCAAATAATGTGGGACTACGTTCACTTGATTTTGAAGCATGAGATCACTTCATTTTTATGTGGTTTAATTTTGTTCGTCTTATCCTACATGATTTAAACTCGACTTTGCTCTCAAAAATTCAATCGTGTTTATGATGTATTTGTTTTCGTAATCCATGTTGAGTGCAAAATCATGATTGTGTATTTGTTTTACATTGCAAGTAAATGGATTCGTAAAAAGGCAACCTGAGATCATGCATAGGCTATCATTTACTGTGATGGCTGCAAATTTTTTTATAAGCATGCGGATGAGCTTTCTTTCTCCTCTGATTTAATCACACTGAAGATGTGTCGTAGGAAAATTCTTAAGTAATGAATTGCTTTTCATAGAGTAGGACCGTGTTTGAGTAATTACTTTCATTTCACAAGTGATCTCATGATTGAAAATCAGAGTGTGCATTTGGCTGGTCGCAAGTTATTCGCATCTCCGTCATGGCTGCAAACATCTAGGTCCCACATTATTCAAAGACTAGTATATAATAAAACGAAAACCAAATTCTCAATTAATATCATTAATGATTATTTGTAAAGCTATTCGCTAGAATGTATGCTTTATTTAAACTCAGCCTTTTTCATAATTACAAAATAATAATAATAATCATTATAGGAAAGAATGATAGAGGTAATCATAATACTAAATATATATATATATATATATATAACGAATTATAATAGTAATGACACGTGTTGTGCTCTTATACTTAAATTGCAAAAATAACGAAAATTCAGGTACTAAATGTCACATTAATCCTACTACAAAATTAATGAAGGAAAACTTTAGAGAGTTAAAAATAGCTTGTAGAGTCCACCAAAGTGCGACTAATAAGCTTAAATGAAATTATAAAATGCAAATTGCAACATGTTATCTCCATGCTTCATTAGCTTTCTTTTGATCGAGTAAATATCTTTGTTAATCAATGTTTTGTTTTTTTTTTTCTTAATTTTAAAAACATATCTAAAATAAAAAACTTTCCTTATGATATTCCTATATTGAAACCAATGGACTTCAATAGTGTTCTATTTTAGTACATAACAAAGACCTAATACTAAGAATTTATAGGAAAAAACTATAAGTCAATAATATGTGCCATGGGTAAAAACTGAAAAATTAAGACCAATACATGACATAAGTAAATTATTGGGAATTACAAAATGATATATTAGCCTAAAAAAAAGTAAAATAGTTAAATACAATATCGAGAAGATAGAGAAATAAGTAAGAGATGATAAAAATTATTTTATTTTTTTAAATAATATTGAAACAGTAGGACTTACAACTCTACAATAATGGAGAGTAGGTTGACGCAAGCTTTTATATGTTCTCAAGAAAGCTCTCTCTTGATCAAAATATTTCCATGCAAACTATTCATATAGAAATTTAACATCCTATAAGAAGAAAAAAAACTATAATTATACATGAAATACTAATAAAATCACTATAACTACAAAGATCATGTTTTTATCATTGCAACTACATTATTGATTAAGTAATTCATAGTATGCACAAGACAAAATGAATGGATCAAAAGTTCATTTAGAACATCTATACTTGAATTTCATGATCGGACATTAAAAATAGTATATCAAATGTGCGAAACTAATTGTAGGGACATAAGAGCTAAAAGAGTAATTTTATTATAATAATGAATGAATGGATGAATAAATATAAGAACTAAATAAATTTTAAAAAAATGAAAAATTCATTGTATTAGGTGGAGTAATATTTCGAGCAAACCTAAAACAAATGGTGCACTTCAAAAGGAAGAAGATTAAAAAATAGAAAGAGCTTGTGCCGACAATCAAACAAACAAAAGAAGAAATGCAAGATCTTCTAAAGAAAGTTAATTTGTAATATAAGAATGAGCAAAATGAATAGTAACAACTTTGAGTCTTATAAAGGGAAGCATCATGACAACTAGAACCCATGCATGAGACTTGTGTTATAACTTCCTTATGGTTAGATTTGATACTTGCATGTCATGCCGATGAGGGAAATACTAGGACCACTTATGAATACCATTGATATCAAAAAGCGAATTCAAAAGAATGATAATGATATTTTAAAGGTCTTGCCATTAAATGCATCAGTGCATTTCCCTCCCATAAGTCCTTAACTCCATAGGGGATCCGAATTTTATCATAGACTTTAAGTATCCATACTTGTATAAAACATTAAACGCAAAGATAAACATACACCGATGTTGAATAAAATCAAAAACTTAATTACATCCATAAACAAAACAAATAGATACAGTTATATATTAAAATGAAGAGAAACTTTTTGTAATTATGGCTATAAAAAAAAAAAAGAAAGAAGGAAAAACCAGTTATCAAATAGCTATAAAAAAAGTTTTAAAGTATGGTTTTTAAATGTGGAGTCAAATGGCGATTATCCTGCCCTTGTTAGCTTAAATATTATAAATAAGATAATTTACGAGCCCATATAGAAACATATGTATATATAGTATTAAAGAGTTATAAGTTGGTTTTGGTGTGTTCCTTCTTAAAAATTAACTTTTTCTAAAAAAAAAAAATTCTTGAATTACCCTTCAAATAAAAATATATTTCTCATTGCACAAAAAGTTGAAAGTTATTTTAGTAAATCGGTATCTTCACTTTAACAACCATTTACTTTCCTATACATCAAGTGCTCTACTCTATATAAAGAGATTAAATTCCAATGGTTATAGAATTAGAAAGGTTTCTAACTCTTAATATAGTTACCATTTTCATATATTTGATCTATTTTATTTCAAGTATACGTATCGTGAGTGTTATTTATTTACTATACTTAGGCTAACTTAACTAACCTAATTGACCCATGGTTAAATGGGTTAATCACATTACACTTATTTAATAAAAGGGTTAGACTAAATGGGTTAGCGGGTTAAATAAGTCAGCCCATGAACCCAACTTATTATATGCAGTGATTAGGTTTGTAGAAAAAAGAAATAGTTATTCTACTCTATCCTACTTAAGTCTATTATAAAAGTTACTAAAATGATGTCATGAAATTGCATTGTTTGTCTTTAATGACGTGTTTTGTTTTGTTCTTTTTTTTTTTGCCATAGCATTCGAGACAAACTCAAAGCAAAAAGATCATTTAAGAGTGGTTGAAGGAGTTGGGATAAGGAGTTGGTACACCAATCCATAAGCCACATCTCTTTCCTAATATTAATTGCTTTAAAAATATTTACAAAAGAGACACTATGGAAAGGCATGTCTTGCATATGTAATGTGTATGTATATATATACTAATAGACGCAATACTTATGTTACGGTGTCAACATTAACTTCTACTTTATAATCAAATTTAAAGAATAAAATAAGTATTGAAATAAATTATGTGTAAAATAATTCTTTATATGGTGGAGTAATTTGATATTTAAATTTCGAAGTTATTGACTTTTTTTTCTATTTTAGAATTTTTGATTGCCCACATAAGGTTAAGTTACAATAATTATTTAGTAGCATAGATTATTATAAATTACATAAAAATAATATTATAATGCGATATAAAAAGGATCAAAGGCTTAACCTCTAATCCTTCCACATTAGTTTCTTGAATGGATGAAAGTACATCTGACTTAGATTGAGTCAGATTTTTTTTTTCTTAGAAGTTGTGGAACTGGAGTACTAACAGGACACTTTGAAAAAATAGATAAAGTTCTTATTTAGGATACCATATAACTAATATTCATTACAATTACACTTATTATATAATGAAGCTTGCCATAGTATATGTACGTTGTTCTGTATTAAGGGAAGGTTTTATCAAATGTTTTGTGCATTCTATGATTTTGGATATTTTTAACTCTAACACTACATAGTATTACCTATTTCTTCTCCCCTATTGGTTTCATAAATGAAAGACTTAAATTATTTAGAAAACAATACAAAAAAATAATATAATTAGCGTAACGAACAAACGTACATACATCACTATAATAAAATTTAGAATATAATGCAATCACTAAAATACACATCATATGGTAATCTCATTGTATTAGCTTTCTTAAAAAAAATCGCTATTTGCCTAGAAATTAATTAGAAAATCATGAAAAGAAATAATTCGACAAGCATGTCTAACTTTAATAAAAATCAAATAAATATTTTTCCAATAGATTTCACAAAAGATGCACATAAAAAATTGTGGATTAAGAAATATATGTAATGGAAAAATAGATAACAATGTAAGTGAATTACATAAGAAAAGGAAAACGTTTTTTATCTTTGATAAATAATAAAAAATATACAATAAGATAAAAAGTATTTCTAATGTGGTATAAATAATAGATATACGATAAATTTTGTTTTAATCATGCATTGAGAAATAATAGTGTTATATCAATTTAATCAAAATTGTTAAGTAAAGCACCATTATAAATAAATACATCCAATTTTGAATTATTCAATAGTCATAATTTGTTTCTTTATATACTTATGAAAACTTTCAATTACTTGATTAAATTACTCGTTCTCTTTTATTAAATTGCAAGTCAGACAGATAAAGGATTCCAAATACATATAGTTTATCTATATAACAATAATCATCAAAAGAATTCACAATTGATTATAAAGAGAGTAGTAAAATGTCCATTTTCTATTAAATAATCCAATTCTTTTCAAAATAATGTACTTAGATAATAGATTTGTAGACATAGAAGGACAATAGGATGCATTTAGAAGTGTAATTTTATGTCAACACACAACACTAAATCAAACCATCAAGAATTCTGAAGAATACTAAAAAATATCAAATGTTTAAATACATTGCATAATGAACTTTGTGAAAAAATAAAATATTTAATAAAAGAATTCTTGCATACGCATCTTGTGCTATATTATTGATATATATTGAAATCATAAAAATCATTTTTATCTCACATGCACTACTCACGAATCTATTTAAAAATTAATAAATATATAACAATTTAAAAGAAATTTTTATCTGTATAAAGCATAACAAATTACTACAAAGATATGGCAGATAAAATATTAAGATTTATCGGACAAAATTTTGCACAATATTTCTAATACACAAATTATAACAACTTTCCCAACATATATGACATTAAATTGCACCTTGCTTTGAAAATATAGACCGACAATTGTGCACAACATTTTACAGTACATTAATTAAATATTTACACACAATATCCAAAAACAATAAAATTAAGGGGCTAAATACAAAATATTTCACTATCTTTATAATTATTACCAATATGTCGTGAGAAATATATCCTTTTCTCAACCAATTTCACCCATCATAAGTATAACTTACACACAAAATAATGGGAAACATATCGTGAGAAGTTAAATACACAATTTTGGAGGAAAACTTAAAATAAACAAAAGAAAAAACTTAAACTTTAATGAAACTCTATCCATAAATTTGTTTCTATTATCAAATTCAAAAATCCAAAAAATGTATTTTGGATAAATCTAAGATTTAATATAGTTCACGACAGTGTTGAATTCTTTTAACTATATGATAATGAAATGACATTCGGTCAATTAAGATAATATGATACTACATATGACCTCAATAGAACTCATTAAATCATGCAAGACTTCACATGCAATTTCATTTATATATTAAAATGGGTAAATGTAATAATGGTGATTGAAATAAAAAGTAAAATAGAATCAGATTTATAGGATTTTTGTTGTTATCTTTCATTATATCGTCATTATAGTTTTGGAGAAGAAGGTGCTATTGCCTGTGATGAAGACCACCCAAAAAAGGTTGTTTTTTTTTTTATTTCCTTTCTTGTTCCTTTTAGGATATAAAATTGGAGTTATCGTCCTTAAAAAAAAGAGAAGGAGATGAAGGGTGCGTAATCTAATCAGGAAAGAAAGAGAAATGGAATAGAGAAAAGAGTGAGAGAAGGAAATGTTGATTTTCAGTTTTGAAAAGGACGCGATGGTTACTGAATTTGAAAATGATGTACCTTATTAAACTGTGAAAGTGTGAGAAAAAAAAGTGAAATATTTTCAGAGAATAGAAGATAGAAATTGAGTATAGAAATCGAGAAAAAAAAAAAAGTATTTAAAACATATTATATATTAATAAATTGATAAATATATTTAATTTTATATTTTTAATAATTTAATTTAATATTAATTTTATTATTATATATATAAATTAAAAATTAAATTATAATTTAAAAAAATAATGACTACTTAACTTTTCAAGAGATTTAATGTTGAAGTGAATATTATGGAAACGCCAAAGCGGAGCTTCCGCAGTTCCTAATTATTGAATATGAAGAAGGCGGAGACATCAAAATGGAAAGTTAGTTTCACGTGAAAAGCGAAGAAGACAAACCCTAGATTGGATCTTTGTCAAATCAAATGGCAATGGCAACGGCAATGGAATGGATAAACACAGTGGTTTCAGAACCATATTACCTCTCCAATTTTCTCGCTTTCTTCTCCTATCTTCCCATTCGCAGCTCTCTTTCCCTCCTCTCTCCTCACGTTACTCACCATCTGTTCTATCGAGTAAGTAGTCTAATCTCTCTCTCTCTCTCATTGTTCTCTTTCTGAGCTTTGGCTTATGACACTTTGTAGGAAATTCAAGCTCTATTAGCATTTATGGTATTGACTTCCGTAAAGGTATGGATCGCTCGATCCACTCGAGAAGTTTAACTGCGTTTTCATTGATTTAGCTTTTATATCATTTGCTTACTTAATGAATTAGAACTTGATTAGGCTTAGAAATTCATAATCGTGACTCTCCCTTCTGCCTTCATAACATAAGTTATCTCATCCTCACTTAGATGTCGAAATTGAACAAGAATTTAAGATCGGACTAGTCTCATTTGTTGGATATTACGCGTGGAACAATAAGTATTTTTTGTTTTTCCTTTTTGGTTAAATCAATAATTTCATATATACAACCGCAATGTGCGGGAAACGGGGGCATACCCCACTATATACAAAATATACTCAGAACTAGAACAAGCTACTCAACTGAACTAGATCAAGCAAAGACACATATATGTTAAGAGTCGTTCTTTACAAAAACATAGTTTAAAATCAGCCTTGCTAGAGAAGGTGGATTTGGGGTGTGTTGTCCCAATCAGACTGGCTTGTGTGCGCGCCTTATGCAGTAGATGGCAGTGGCTAGAGCTGAACACCTTTTGCCGTTAGCTATGTTTGAAGAATGGGCTAAACCATCAAGTGCTCCTTGCCAAGAAGAAAAAGATGAGGGCAGTTGAGAGCACCAATTACTCCCTTCCATACAGAATGGGAAAAGGAGCACATGAAGAAAAGATGTTCATGGGGCTCGGCATTTCTGGAGCAAAAGTAGCATGAAGTAGAAGAAATCATGCCCCACATAGATAATTTATCAAGAGTGTACAATTTTCTATTGATAGCCAGCCAGAGAATAAAACTATGTGTTGGGATAGAATTCTTGCTCCATACTATTTTTTACCAAGGAACTCGTGTTCCAACAGGGCACAATGACCTTTATGTCTTTTGGTGGAGAACTGTTCCTTGGATGAAGGCGTCCAATGCAAAGTATCCTCCAAAGAAGGGTTTGGTTGTAAATTAGGAGGGAAGCTTAAAATTTCCCAAAAGGATGCAGAAGATAGATTCCATACACCGTTTTCTGTTAAAGAACACACCCTAGCATTCCAGGGCAAACCAGAAGATGCAATTTCCCTTGAGCTGTAAATATCATTAAGGGGGCCCTGTGGAAGCCAGAAGTCAGCCCAAAGAGAAATAGAAATTCCATTTCCAACTGACCATCTAAATAAATGGCGCACTGAAGAGTGCGATATAAGAAGTTTCCTTTAAATCCAAGAGCCAGAGGATGGGCGCTTAACTTATCAGAAACTTTTGCCTTGTAGGAAAACTGTATGCACCCAATCCACACAAACTCCTCTCATTCTCCACTATAAAGGTGCCAAATATGTTTCAACTGAGTTGCTTTATTCTAAGCTTCAAGTTTAGGGATTCCAAGGCCACCTTCCAATAGGGAAGTAGCTACCACTTCCCACCTCACCTTAGCTTTAGCTGCAATATCCGGTCTTCTATTTCAAAGAAAATTTCTCATAAGTTGTTCCACCTTGTTGACAACTTTTTTCAGTAGGATGAAAATTGACGCCCAATTAACTTGCGTGAAAAAAGTGACTGATTTAAGGAGTTGCAATCTCCCCCACATAAGATAAAAATTAGTTGTCCAAGATTGTAAACAGGCTGAAATCTTGGAGAATAACAAGTCATGATCTTCCTTCTTCAGTATTGTAGATATTAGGGGCATGCATAAGTACCTAGTGGGAAGCTTACCTTCCTGAAAACCCAAGGCAGCAAGTGTAGCAGTGTTAGTGAGGAGTCCACATTTGAAAAATACATCTTGCATTTAATTCCATTAGATCTAAGGCCCTGCAACTCATGGAACAACATTAAAGCTTGTTGGATGGACTTTATAGATTCTTCGTCCCCTTTATAAAACACCATTAAATCATCTGCGAAGGATAGATGGGAGATTCTCTCCTCCCTGCACCTCTAATGAAAGGAAAAGGATGGATTTTGATGCATCCTTTGAAATATGCAAGCAAAACTTCCATAGAGAGTACAAAAGTGGATCACTTGGATGAAGAGCATGATAACTTTTGATATATCACACAAGCTTCCCATTTAAATTGAAGCTAAACGTTGGTGTTGAGAAACACTAAAATAGCAAATTCCGAAAATGTGGAGGGAAACCCATACACATGAGAACCTTCTCAAGGAAGCTCCAATTCAGGGTGTCATACACCTTCATTATGTCCACTTTGATAGTACATCTTGGGGGGCATGATTGATATGATACCCATGAAGCAATTCTTGGACTAGTAAGATGTTATCGATAATCTTTTGCCCCGGAATAAATGCAGATTATTCTTTACCAATAAGTTCATAAGAAAAATTATACTCTAGTCTAATGCTGAATGTGGTCACTTTACCCTCGGTGATGCCATGGTTCATTAGATCAACTTCATTTTTTATTTTGTTGATGCATTTATTTTTTATTATGGTATTCCTGTTGAATGCTGTTCTTTCTGGCTTTAATTTTTCTCCAATAGGTTGTAAAAGAAGAGACATGGGAGGCATTTGTAGCTGATGCTCTGTTTTATGCGAAGGTTATCACATCTACATCATATTGTCATTTCTGTATTTTTAGTCCAGTAGTTTCATTATTTCTTCATGGACCCACTTTTCTATTCTGTAAGGGACACACAAGCCAGATATATTATCTAATTTGTTTTCATTACTAATAGGCATTAGGCAGTGTCTTTTTCTTTGGGGGGTGTAATTAGTGATGTCTTTTCTTTAATTCTTTGGCTTATATTTTTTTCAGGTTTTTCTCATTGGTATCACGTTGATCATAGATTACCACCTGGCTCTCTGGTACATTGTGGTATTTTTGGGTATGTGAGGCGGTTCCATAGACATTACTGTTTAAAACAACCATGTGTGATTCCATGCGATAGAATTTGAACCTATCTGCATAATCAAATATCTTACTGTTTAGTGTTTTTCGTTTCTGCGGATCTGTCAGTCAGGATCAATATTGTTTAGGACTTTGTGGTGATCATCAGGCTATAGCCCCCCAAATTTTCTAAATGTCTCTATTTTCTGGGTGCTGCTCTTTGATAGCTATACCCTGTTCTCTTCAGTCCTGTAATATTATGCTTGGTTTTTTGAATGAAATTATTGAATAAAGAGGCATTCAAATTTCTTTGATGCATGGAACATCTTGAACAAATAATGTCACCAATTCTTCTTTCACTTAAAGGGGATTCTTTCAAAAGTTTTGCTTTGACTGCTTCATTGATAGTTCATTTCTTTTTGCAGCTATTGCTTCACTGTTTCTTCGATGTTTTGAAAATAGTGCAAACAGCGCAGCACATTACAGTGATAATTAACTTGCTATTCCTTTTAACAGTATAATTGTTTTTCTTATGTCTGCAGTTATTTATGTTCTAACTCAACAACCGCCCTTTCAAGGACTAGGTCTGTGATTACATTCTGTTAAGCCGTGGAAGTATTGGGCTTAACTATTTTGTGTCCTTTGTTCATTTTATGCCTTTATGCAAAACTTAATGCTAGATGTTAAAAAGGCCATAATTTCCTGTATCATTTGTCTCATGCCTCCCAGGTACTGCTAGCAAGTTAACACCACTGCAGTTGGAGACATTGTTAACTGAAGGCAGCACATCAAGACTCTGTTTGGTATGTCTATATAAAGCTTCAACTTGTCATTTGAGAGCAATTAGAGATATATTAATGTTCTTTTCTTTCTTTTTTTCTTTCTGTCTTTTCCTTTTTTTTTTTTCCTAAAAGAGCATTCACATACCTATCTAGATATTTTCATGCAAACTTTGTTGTACTACACAACATCTTATTGGTTGACATTTGTCAACATGGTTTAAAAGATGAACAAGCATTACTTGGAAAAAATGGAGGAAAAAGCTACTTCTTTACGAAAATCTAAATTTAGATAAGAAAGGAAAAGGATTCTGCTATGAAAATAAAATAAAAAAAGGAAAGGGGACTGAATCTACACATTCTTCTTCTTCTTCCCATTTCTTTTAGAAATTCTTTTCGCAATTTTGGTGAATTGTGATTGTACTGGTGGTTTTGAAAAATCCTGTGAATCAACTTGGGTTACAGGTATTGTTCTGGCTGTATTGATCATATTTTTTGTTTGGGGTAATTGATTATTCCCTACCATGAGGCCAAATTGATGTCCACCTGGCAGCTACTTAGCCACCATAATATATAGCATAGCAATCAGCCGTATTGACCTACAAGTGCATATTTAAGACATATGGAGGTAGAAGACTCATTCTGAGGAAAATTAGAAGGGCATGAAATGTAGTAAGTGCATTTGAGGAAGTGATTTCAATTGCACAGGAATTTTGTATTTAGAGGCTAAACGCTATGTTGAGACAGGGCCTTTTTGTTTTTCCTGACAATTGTCGATAAGTTTGAAGGAATCATGGATTCCTTCAAATCTAAGCCATCTTGTCAGACTTTCAAACTTCATGCTGTTGTTCTTTGAGAAGTCTTGTGGGCTTTTGCAGTTGCAAGAATCAGGGAATGGTCTTTTCTGCCTGCTGTGGGTATTTTTGGTTTTAATTCACTTTTTGCTACTGGAGAAAAATATTGATACTCAATTTCTAGTGAGCTGCTTCTGTTTTGAAACTGATAGTTTAGCCAGTTTTGATCAGCTACTGTTAATTCTAATGTTGATGCTCTAGTTGAATTGACAATTAAGTGGAATTTTCTACTTACTCTTAAACCTTCTGATGGTAGGTAGAGTTCCGTGCTTCTTGTTCCTCCTCATGCATACGTGCAAGCCGGTTTTTCACTGAACTCTCAATTACGTATGCTTTTGGACTCTTTGCATTTCATTTCTCCATTGACCAATGTTAGTGACTGTGTCATGCATAATGGTAAGACTATATTTTCTCTTGCAGATATTCAAACAAAAATTTGTCCTTTGGGATAGTAGATCTTGGGTTGTTTCCCAATGTTGCAGACAGATTTGGCATATCTCTTGGTATTCTTCAATTGAGATGATATTCTTATTCTTATTCAACAGGAGGCTAAATTATGCTTTTCTGCCTTTACTTCGTTGTTAATCAGCATTTCATTTGGGAACTTGCGTTGCAGGGGACTTAAATCAACTTCCAACTTATATATTGTTTGAAAATGCAACTGAGGTTGCCCGGCTTCCACAATTCGGAATTGAGAAGAAATCTTTTCATGCCACTATTACCAAGGTATTGAATCAGATGCATATAAGTTGGAAAGCATCTCTCTTGAATGCCACTTTCTTGTTTTTCAGATATATATTTGGTCCAACATCTCGAAATATTTGTCTTTATTCCAACTAGAAGTGCACAAAGATAATGTCTGTTATCTATTACCTTAAGCTTACAAACCTCAGAATACTTTTGAATATACACTAATGGCATGGACTTCTTGCAGGTATTTGGGTTAGTTAATTTGTCTTAGCATTGTTGATATTAGTGATAGGACAATTTATTGAGGAGTCAAATGATATGTTGCCATGTGACACATAAATAAAAACTAGATAATATAGATAGTGGTGAGCAGTTGTGAGAGAGCATTTAGCGATTTTCATATTTGCACTTAGTGAGTGTGTAAAGAGCAAGCTCTATGTGAGGAGCATTATGCTTTGGTGTTTTGAGTGTCTTTAGCCCTATTTCCATCCAATTGGGGTTGGTAATTGCTTTATATTAGATATAATCAATAGTTTAATCTCAGGATTGTATTAATTGGTTTGACCTGCTATATTGAATGTTGAGGAGAGAGAGGCAATCACTAAGCATATCATGAAGAAAAGAAGAGAAAGAAAGAACGAATAGAATCAAAAGAAGAGAGGGGGGAAACTATTGGTTTCGTTGGACTTGGGTATTCAAGAAATTGATATCGGAGGGGAGACAAAGTATTGGTAGATCCTACCAGTGAGGCTTATCAAATTAGATGCATAACCACACCAACCCAGTTTGATGCCATCTCTATATTACGTACATCCACCAAACCTAGGTCTTCTTGTTATCTTTCTTTTCCTGTTTCTCTCTAAACTTGCCACTTAAACTCGAAGAACCACTACCACAAACACATATGCAAGAAACCCACCACCCCAAACACAGATGTGAAGCCACCACCACCTGATGATGAACCACCACCATAAACACAGATATAGGAAACCACCACTCTAAACGCAGATGGTAAAAAACCACCACCCAAACTTGACAAACCACTCCCATAAACACGGACTCAAGAAATCCACCACTGTAAACCTAGATGCACAAACCTCGACCCTCCCACCAGCACAACATTTTAACACCCAGTCATTCTTATTGTGCTTGTGAGCCTGCCATCCAAGTTCATCCAGAATCTATCATCTCTATCTTTATTTTTCCAATCAATCACCCTTAACCTAGAAGTACGACCTGGTCTTGAACCTACAACCTACACTCCACCCAAAATCTCTTCTACCGGACCCTCCACTAACCTCTCTCCTTTTCTAATTTAGGCTTTTTTTTTTTTTTTACGTAACACAGGACAACAGAATGATGACTTTGGAAAATCGGATTGACTTACTAGAGAAAGCTTTGTTTAATTTAAGGAGTTTCATAGGTTTTGCCACGACCATCAACATCACATGATCAAGTTCAATCAACAAATTTCTGGCATGGAGAATCAACTGATGGTCTTCAATCAAATGACGCTAATGATGAGAGAGGTGGTTGAAGGAACAAGAGAGAGGAGGGAGGTGAAAAGGGAGTCTGTGTGGACTCCATCGCTTTATTTGAGACTTATGTGGAGACTTGGAAATTGAACTTGTTTGTTTCACATCATTTTTCTCGAGATATGTTGACTTTTAGTTATGGTGCACGAAGGCCTAATTCCTAATTTCTGATTATCCTGATCAAAACATGATGAGCGATTGGATGAATTCCAAGAGGCAAAGACAAAGTGCTCCCATTTTTTATCATTTCGGCCAAGCAACTTAGTGAATCCCCAAATTTATTCAATTAGGAAACTGGAATGGTAAATTGGCAAGGGTGCACGTTAGGCAAACTTGGCTGCTATCATTGGTGTGGTGAATCACATATATTTAGTAGCACAAAAGAGGATGTTGGATTCTGCTTTCCAGGGTATGACACGTGGAAATTGCAAGGATAGGGTTGCATCTATTGATCTGGTTTTTGGAGAGGAACTTATGGAAAATGGTTTGGATGATGAAAGAGATCTGTGATTGTAAGAACTCTAGAAGACAGAGTGATTAAATTGCATCCTTGAACAAATTTATTGGGGTGGAATTGTTAGGTATTAGACATAGTTAATAATAGTATTGGTATGGTTAGTATTAGTAATAGAATAGTTTATCCAGGAGTCCAATGGAATGCTGCCATGTGACACAAACAGGAGAAATAGTATAAATAGGGTTGAGAAGTAGTGAGAGGGTATTCCGTCATTTTCATATTTTCTATTAGTGTGTAAGGGCTATAAGCAGTGTATGAGGAGCATTTTGCTCTAGTTTTCGAGTGTTTTTAGTCCTAATTCCACCAATTATGGTTTGTAATTACTTTATGTTAAACATAATCAATATTTTAATCCAGGTTTGTATCACTATGCTTGACCCTTTGGTTGATCCACTGTTTTTTTAATGTGTAAAAATTACATGTCTGAATGATGAATAACTCTTCTTCTGAAACAAGGCAATGAAACTTGACGGAGCAAACTCTCACCTCTAATTTCATTGAATGTCATCAAGGAAATGCATACATAGAGCACAAGTTATTGATATTATATGACGTGATACCAAGATTGCATCACAAAATAAAGCATCTTTCCGACCATAAAATCCTATATGAAGGAGGTTTGTAGAGTCTGTCGTTTCATTGGCATTTAGGCTGATTATGCGATACATAATATTGTTTAGTTATTAACCGGGAAAAACTTAAGCCAAACCGGATTTCATACAAGCTCATGGGAATACTTATCCCAAAAATGAAAAAGAAGCTTATGGGATTTCATGTGCAAGATTCCTAGAGGAAGTAACTTGTATCCACAGGACTAGGCTCTAAAATACCCCACTCGCATCTTTTGCCTAAATACAGAGAGTGTAGGCTTTTGGTTAATCTGAAAACTAGTAAGCTTTCTTATGCAAATTTTGTCATGATTGTTGAAAATCATTGATATTCTTCACCGTAGTTACTTGGATAATTGTTGCAGAGACTCATTTGCCGCCATTTTGAGCTTGATCGGCTCCTTTTGGAACATGTCAACGGCAAATAGGTAATAAAGAGCAAAGTTATCTCGTAACTTTGTGATTTTATTTTTCAAATGCTATATTAAAGCAAAATGAAATTATAGAGTTGTGGTTTAGTTGATTAAGTGAGAGAAATGCCTACCAAAA
The DNA here is from genome assembly GCA_024138015.1 of Lumnitzera littorea. Lineage (NCBI taxonomy): Eukaryota > Viridiplantae > Streptophyta > Magnoliopsida > Myrtales > Combretaceae > Lumnitzera > Lumnitzera littorea. The sequence continues at coordinate 113,750,491 of JAMXBB010000007.1, read as the reverse complement.
TGAGATTTCTAACCGATGGTTATTTGTTGCTAGAAAGGCCATGGTGATGGAACTTTTGATCAAGTTGATCTAGAGCATCACTGACCAGGTCTTTGAGAAACATTTTGAAGTAAAGATGGAGGTGCTCGAAACCACATATCTGTTCTAATATGTGGATGGTGAGTATGCAAGAAGTAGATCCTTTCCATGGTGAACAATGAATTCTCCTCGGTAAAATGTGGCTGTATCCTGACTGGTGCTATGAGCGATGTAGCATTTTAATTGGAACCCGCGAATATGCCAAGGTGGAGATTTAGGAAGGAGCAGTATAATATGGACTCGGTGGGTTTGATTTACTTAACATTGTATTAGGAATTTTATTGTTTTGAGAATACGGGTAATAACTTCCACCTGTTAATTGGTATAACCTAGAAGAAGGGCCGTACTGAAAGTTCAGCACATAATATTTTGTTTTTGTAGTTTAGGCATTATTTTGATTGGGGGAATGCTCTGTAATTTTTCATCAGTTATGTCATGTCAGATTGGTTTTGTGGTCCTAGAGCGAGAGGTCCAACTTGCACTTTGGATACTTTGTTAGCTTCCTCAATAGTCCTTTTGTACTGTTTGAATGGGGTGTGTTTTCCCTCTTTGTACTCAATGCTAAGATTCCAACAACTGGTGAAAAGACTCCTATGGCTTGCTGTGTTCTCTTTTGTAGGCAATCTCATTCTGGTGACAGGCTTTTCCCGGAGAAAGCAGCTTAGCGGAAAGGAATGAAACAAACATTATATTGTCTTCTATGTTTAATTTGACTTCTAAGGCCTCTCAATGTACTGTAGAAAGCATTACATACAATACATGCAGCATCCTAAGGGTTGGAAAATGAGACCAAGATGTGAATAAATTAGGCTTAAATCTTTAGCTTTTTTGTCGTGCTTTTGTGTAATTTTATTAAAAGGATGATTTAACATGTGCGATCCATGGTGTTTGTACGGGTAATGTAACAGTCTGACAATGTAAATCCCTTTCTTTTTGTCTCTTGGTCTTTCTGGTTGGTTGTCTGGTTCTTACCAGTATTTAGGTTCTATTTGTTTGTCAATGATCTAATTAATTAACCAGGATATTTCACTGAGGCTGGAGTTTCCGTGATAAATTGTCTTAAATGCATTTTGCATTTTTTGAGGTCATCGTCGGGTTTTTAGAATTGCAATTTTTTATTACATTTGAGTTACGGTGAAGTGATGACATGCATATCTATACATATTGGCTACTCTTTTTGTCTTTATTCTTCTACTCTGGTTAACGGGGAAGCTTTTATATGTGATGTGATCGAACATTTATAAACAATCCTAAGCAGCACTTTTTTTCCTCAAAAAAAAAAATAATAATAATAAATAAATAATAATAATAATCACAAGAGCCGTTAAAGTAATTTAATAATCTGGATAAAGATTTTGTTAGCCTTGTAAAGTGATAGATATACCCTATTTTGTTCAGCAATAATTTTATGGCTAAGCAAAAAAATAAAAAAGAAAGAAAGAAAATTGCATGGACTTTCATACCTTTGCATGGGAATGAAGGCTTTTGTATTGACTTTGGATGAAACTGCATGGCAAGCTTGAATGGGAGACTAAGACAAGCTAGGGCACAATTTAGGGTTTGTTACGTGGTTACCACCTTTTTTTAAAAAAAAAAAAAAAATTATATAAATACGAATTAGATTAAAAGAAACAACTACTAAAATACAGAGTCTAATTTGAAATGCGATATTCAATTTAATGAAAAACTTGTATCTTCAAGATGTAATTTTGTACTTCTTGTACCAAGATGCGATTTTATTAAATTATTTATGTTGAATATATGGCAAATATAATATTATGTTCTAGTGGTTGAGGTATATGAAAAAGACTAGTAAATTATAGTTAGAAGCACCATTGTAGTCTCTCTCTCTCTTTGTGTAGACTTATGTCGTATTTATTATATGCAACATTGATACAAAAACCAAAATTGCATTTAATATATATGATATTGTTATCGTATTCATGTAATTGATCCAGTGTACTTAGTAATGTTTTCTTTTTATTCTAACAATAAACATGTAATTTTCTTGTACATCGCACAATCCATATTAATATGCGTGGAGCCTAATTGAAGATTGCTAATTATTTCCTCGTCTATTTTATTTTAAGATATAAATTCAGTTGTATTTTTATTTTTAGTAACTAGATTTGGTTTATTTATAATTAGTCTTTTATTGCTTTGTTTTTGTGCGGGCAGTTTACTTTCATGCCCTTAGGTTTCCTAGACATTATTCGTAACAGATTCTTTATTTACCCTGAGATTTTCTCTTAACCTTCTTGTCTTATCAATTGCAAAATCGAGCGTAATATTAATTAATTGAGTCAAATTCCTTGTTTAATTATAATCATGAGTCATATGGATTGTGATTAAACAATAGTTCGATTTCTATAAAATTGATTCGGTCATATCCTTTTAGTTTTATGCATTAATTCATAAAAATAAAATCAAATAAGCACAAAAGCCACAAAAATTTTGTATCTTTTTTGTTTTGCATGAAACACTCGGCGTCACCTATTCTTCAAAAGCCACCCACAAGTTGAGTAACGAATATAATAAGCCCACTGCATATCCATGTATTGATAACACAAAAGAGAGAGAGGGTATGATATATAGCTAATGCCAAAATCTGTGATTTCCTCGCTAAGTTGTTTCTTAAAGTCACCTCATCAATCAACCAATTCTACAACCAAAATTAATTTCGATTCGAGCTTATGCACCTTATGACACTTTTCATCGCAACTAATAAGACAGAGGCCTTGCTCATGCTCATTGTAAGCTATCATTTAAGAGGTAGTCAAGAATTTGATAGGTTAAAACAGGTTTGGATACAATTCAAAGAAATATGAAGAGTAGAAGATGAAATATATAGTAGAATTTGGAAGAGAAGAAATAGGAGAAACTAGTGTATGGATTGGAAAACAGCAAAGAAAAGTATAAGATACAATAATATATATATATATACATCCATATTATAAAATCAAATACCTAACAAATCCTTCTATAGTTAACTCATTTACCCTTTATTTTTATTTAATTTTATTGAAAAAGAAAATCGGTATAACTTTTTCCAATGAATAAAATACATATTATAACCTTTTCTCTTAAATGTATATGAACCTTCACTTCCCAACTTTCATTTCACGGTTACTATCTTTACCATAATTATGGAATAAAAACAAGTAAGATATATATTAGGTTATTCTCCAAATGCTAAACTTCAAATAGTGAACATATTAAATATAAAATAATACATACATATGAGATACTGAAGAAAAAGATAGTTCAAAAGAAAAAGAGAATCTAGGAAGTAAAGAATCAACAGAAAACTTTGCCTCATTTGTCATCAATTTGTTTTAAACCAAAAAGTTGTTCATCCCAAAAAGCCCACCCTAAAGGGTAAAATCCACAAAACTTGTATACTTTTAATTTGATTTCCTTAAACATAGAATCACTTTAAGATTTCGAATTACTAGAACGTGATGATTCAGAGGAAGTTGATCACTATGAGTTAAATAAGAAGGTTGATTAGGAGTGACCCTTTTGTTGGGAAAATGAGAAAAAAGAAAACTTTAATTGAATAATAGGAAAAGATGCTAATTCCACTCTTCACATTTATTTATGATAACAAGCTATCATATAGGTAAACATTAAATTATAAAAACAACCTTTCAAGTTTTACATTAAATAGACCCTAATATTCTAAAATAACTCTTCATATCCTTAATACAACCATTCATATTTCACATAATTACTATTATTAAATTCAAGTTTATCTCCTAACATCCCCTTTTAAACTTGAATTTTAGTTAATCTAAGCCTTGCTATTTGTTTTGCAAAATCTTCAAACTTCAATGGCTTAGTGAATATATTGGCAACTTGATCTTGAAACTTCACATCTCTTAGCTGCACCTCCTTCTTGTTGATGCTTTCTCTTATGAAAGGAAATCCTGTGTCAATGTGCTTGCTTCTATCATGAAAAATAGGATTCTTTCCCAATGTTATGGTTGATTTGTTGTTAACAAAAATTTCAATAGCTTTATCTTGCAACATCTACATCATCTTGAACAAGTTTCTTAGCCAAATAACATGACAAACACAAGTAGCACTAACTACATGTTTTTGCTTTGCAAGTTGAGAGAATTACAACGGTCTGCTTTTTGAACTCTATGTAAATGCAACATCTCCAAGACTAAACGAAAAACTTACAATACTCTTTCTATCATCAATATGTCCCCAACCCCCCCTCCCCCCTCCAGTCATTATCACTATACCTAACCAAATTAAGGTTCCTGGAGGATGAATATAACAAGCCATAATCTAGAGTACTTTTAATATATCTTAAGATCCTTTTAGTAGCTTTAAAATGTGTGGAAGTTGGTGATTCCATAAAAAGACTTATAAAACCAACTTCATAAAGAATATCAGGCTTTGTGCATGTTAAATACCTCAAATTCCTAACCAACTTTCTGTATAATGTTGGATCTACCTTCTATGCAACATGAAATCTTGATAACTTGATTCCACAACCAGTTGGTATAGAAATTGATAGACAATTCTCCATGTTGAACACTTTCAAAATCTTTGTTATATAATTCCTTTGAGTTATAAAAATTCCTTCATTTGATTGCTTCACTTCAGTTCCAAGACAATAAGACATCAACCCAATATCTATCATTTTAAATTTAATGGCCATCTACTTTTTAAATTCATCAAACAATGTTGAATTATTACCTATAAAAATCAAATCATCAACACATAGGCAAACAATTAGCATGTCACCATTTTCCTTCTTCTTTACATAAAAGCCATATTCATATGCACATTTCATGAATTGTTTTTGCTTGAAGTAATCATCAATGCTACTATATTAGGTCCTTGGTGCTTGCTTTAAACCATAGAAGGCCTTCTTTAACTTCAACACTTTGTCTTCCTTTCCTTTAACAACATAGCTAAGAGGCTATTGTATTTACACCTCTTCTTCTAAACATCTATTAAAAAATGCTGATTTCACAGCCATTTAGTAGACTCTCCATTTGTGTTGAGCTGTTAATGCTATAGTTAATCTAATAGTTTCCAGCCTTGCAACTAGTGTAAAGTCTTCGTCATAGTTGATATTATGTTGTTGAGTGAATCCTTTCGCAACCAATTGAGCTTTGAATTTCTCCACTTTTCCCCTTTCATTTTTCTTAATCTTAAAGACCCATTTGACACCAATAGCTTGCTTGTCTTTTGAAAGTGTTGTTAATTCCCATGTTTCATTTTTGTGAATGGCCTTTATTTCATCTATAGCTACTTTCCATTTTTCATCTTAGATTGCTTCTTCATAAACTATGGGTTTTGAACCTATAAAAAGACAATACAGTAAAACATTGCTAAAAACCTCCATTTCATCATAGATCTCTTATAGATTTCTCACCTTTTTGGGCCTTATAGATGAGCTTAATGGACTTAAATCAATATGAGTTGGTGTTAGTGTTGTAGGTAGAGTAGGAAATTGATCTTGAATTTCGACCTGATCGTAATTTTCTTTAAAGAAAGGAAGGAAATTATAATATTGCTTTTTGTGCTCCTAGTTCCACCATTCATCTTCCTCAAACTTGACATCTTGGCTAATAGTAATCTTCTTACTTCTTGAATTATAAAGTCTATAGCCTTTAGACTTTGAATCATATCCAATAAATATGTACTTATCACTCTTATTATCCAACTTGACTCTTAATTCATCAGCAACATGAGTGTAAGCTATACAGCCAAAAACTCTTTAGTGAAAAAGAGTTAGCTTTCTTCCATTCCATAATTCTTAAGGTATAGTCTTTTGTAAGCTCTTTATAGGACATCTGATCGATAAAAAACCTGAACAAGTTATAGCTTTTGCCCGAAATTCTTTAAGCATGTGTTTGCTCTTCAACATACTTTGAGCCATGTCAAGAATGGTGCTATTCTTTCACTCCACTACACCGTTCTACTAAGGTGATCTTGGAACAGTTAAAAATCTCTAAATGCCATGAGATCTACATAAATTATCAAATTGTTTGGAAGTGAATTCTCCACCACAATATGCTCTTAAGGCATTAATTGAATAACCACTTTCATTTTCCACTAGCACTTTGAATTTCTTGAACATATCAAAAGCTTTTGACTTTTCCTTCAAGAAATAAACCCATGTTTTGTGACTAAAATCATCAATGAATAGCAAGAAATATCTATTCTTACCAAGACAGAGTGGACTAATTGGACCATAAATGTTAGCATGTACAAGTTGAATTGGTTTCATTGCTCTTGAAAGTGACTCCTTTGGAAAGCTATTTCTAAAATGCTTGCCATAGATAAAACCTCTACACATCTAATTTGGGTAGTCAACATAAGGTAAGCCATGAACCATCTTATCTTTCGCCAACTGCTTTAAACTTCTAAAATTCAGATGACTTGTTTATTAATACCATAGCCAAGAAGAGTCTGATGCACAACCTTTCAAACATTTGGCACTATTAGTTGAAGTATGAGAGAAAACATTCGATTCTTTAACATAATTACCTTTGCGATCGACTTATCATTTGAGTCTTTGATTACAAAATCACCATCCTTTAATTTGATATCATATCCCTTCTCTAAAAGTTGGCCTAAACTCAAAATATTTTATTTGAGTGCAAGCACATAACAAACTTTAGAAATAAACAGATGTGAACCATTTTTGGCAAAAATCAAAATATCACCAATTCCTTCAATAGTCGCTTTTCTTCCATCTCCAAAGGAAATATTTCTTTTAAAAGATTCATTTAAAGAAACAAATAAGTTTTTCTTACTAGTCATATGATTGCTTGTTGTTGTATCTAAGAACTACGCTTCTTGATCTTTTTCTTCATTACACATCAATAAGAAAGCTGCCTCTTATTCCTCTTCCTTCTTTTGTACAATAAGCTTTGTCATCTTTAATGGCGATATGTCTACATTTACAAGCATAGTGTCCATATTTTTTACAGCTGTAGCATTGCACATCAACCTTTCTTCCTCTACCTCTATGCCAGTTTCCTTTACCATGACTTCTTATAGGTTGTCTCTAATTTGTCTCTTTTGAATTGCTAGAGTTTCTAACTGATTTTCCTCTTCCTGTGCCATAAAAATTGCTATGCCCTCTGCGGCAACCTTTACCTCTTCCTCTTCCTTTTTGAAATTCTTCATTTCCATCGTCTTTTTCTTTTCCTTTTCAAGGACAACTTGGAGAGAAGAACTTGCTCTTGTGTTTCCTTCTTAATCATCCTTTCTTCATAGACTTATAGAGAACCCATGAATTCATCTATTGTCATGGTTTCTAAATCTTTTGATTCTTCAATGGCTACTACAATATAATTGAATTTTGGATGAAGAGAACGTAAAATTTTTTCAATGATATGTGTATCTTCTAATTTTTCACCATATTTGTGCATTTGATTAAAAAAAACCAATACTCTAGAAAAATAATCTAACATTGATTCAAAACTTTTCATCTTGAGAGATTCAAATTCTACTCTTAAGGTTTGAAGACATACTTTTATCACCTTATAAATTCCTTTGAGAGAATTCTACAAAAATTTTTATGCTTGTTTAGTAGTTTCTACACTTGAAATTTTTTCAAACATGGTTTCATCTAGACACATGTGAATTAGTGTTAAAGCTTGCTGATCCTTTTTGCAAGCCTTCAGCAAAATATCTTTCTCTACTTGATGTCATGCCCCGAAACGGCAGAGTTGTAACAACCCCCGCCGTGTAAACCATCCTAAAATAGAAGTTGGCCTTAGAACCGCTATCTTAGACCTAATCTACACAAGGCGTTCACGACTAACCCGCTTTGAAGTAGACAATTGGTAATTTAAACAAATCATTTACCTAAGAAAGTGAGGAAAATTATATATAATCACTATAATTCAGTTATTACATTAATTAGAAATGAAAAGTAAAATATGTGTTGATTCTTCAATGTTTTTCCTCACTCCCCAGGATCCAGCAGTTGCTAGCTTTGGAATAGTTGTTGCCGCTTCTTAGCCAGCACCTGCACGACGTCTATAGGGATGTGAGCAACCACAGCTCAATAAGTTAGGACGGAGGACTTAAAACTATACTATACACATAACAAGGTTTTCAATCACTTATTAAGTGCAATGCATGTGCAAGCAAATGCCATCGCACGACGTTGTCCGGCCCGTCGTGAGATTAGAGAAATTGCGCCCGCTCTAATCCGGGTTGAGGAGTTGCCGTTAATGCAACAGCTCACGACCAAACCCAGGCTTGTGTAATGGAGACCTTGCTCCTCCCGCGACTACCTTCGAACCACTGCCTTCACCCTCGCCGCGACCTCCTCTCCTGTCACTTAGTTCGACTGAGGATGAAGAAGGGATCATTTTGTAATCCTGCGCTATCCCTTCCGAAGGGGTCGGTATTTGGCCGGAGAGTCCTAAGTCCCCTAACGGGTTGCTATGCATGTTCGATTATGATTACTGGTTGTATATTTGATTAAGTCCAGTTTAGGGTGATCAATCATTACATACAATTCATACGATATGTGCCAGAGCAACAAACAGAATCATAGCATCATCCATAATCAAGCACATGCACACATTCAACTATCTAACAAGCACAACCAAGCATAATCTTAAGCCTCCAAAATACAGCATCGTATTAATCCTAACTTACCTCGACTCCTCGCTCACTCACTCGAGGTCCGATTTGCTCAGGCCATCGCCGATCATCCCTATAACACAAACGTGGTTTTAGCTTTTCATATAACTGTTATAGGTTCATTTTATCCTATAATGCTTATTGTTAGGTTTTGTTTAAGGTTTAATATGCCTAATTATCTAGGTATTAAGTCTTTTACAATTATTCTAAGTTTGGAGTTAGGTTCAGGTTTGGCTTTCGCATCGATTTCTAAATTAGGTTTTAGTTTGATTTCTAGGTAATGTTTTAGATTCCAACCCTAGAAATCCGTTTCAACCCATAATGTGAAATCAATCACGTTACTTCCCGATCTCCTAAATACCATCATTACCCCTAGTCAGTATTTATTTTACCCGGTACACCTAAATCCATATTAGCGTACCAAATTCACTACTAATGTGAGAAATTTTTATATTTTTCATATAATTACATAAATTTAAGTTTCCTATCAGATTTATTGTACATTTTTATTATTCTCATAATATCAATTTTTATTCTAATATTTTCTATTTAGTATATTTCCAAAAATTACATATTATACATTATTGTCTATTATGTACATAATGCACTTCTAATATTTCTATCACTTTAATTACCATCCCTAAACAGCAATTATTATTTCAAAATGTCTAAATCCATCCTAAATCAGATTTTACTCCAAATTTTCCTAATTTACAAAATTTATCTTAAATGTACTATTTTTCCATATTACTTATTTACTACATAATTAATCTAATAATTACATCTAACACTCTAATTACTACAAGTATCATACTCCATCAGATTTTAACATCCTAAAACATATAATTATTCACTAAATCAGAAATTAATCATTTAATTACATAATTAATCATAAATTACCCATTTTATGCCTCATTTTAGGGCCTAAAAATTTTCTAAAAATTTCAAAAATTAATTTTTAGAAACGGCCTTCATAGCATTGTTCTATATCATCTAAGTAATCTACACAAAAATTTTGAGCTTGAAACTACACTCCTAAGGTCATTTATTTCTAAACCGAAATGTGCTTGGTTTTGCACGATTTCTTAGGGACCATATATTACAGGACATAATTTCATCAAAATAATATTTTTCCTACAAACTACATACAAAAATATCTCAGAATAACAAAATTCATAATTTTATAATCATATTTACTATTTTTACAAAATTACACAAGAATCGGGTTAGAAATTGGACTCACCGATTTGGGTGGCTCCAGCCACCGCGGGCCGCCGTGGCCTTGTCGGCCGGCCTGGGCGCTGCCACCACTGTGTGGTGGTGGTGGTGGTGGCCGTCCACTTCCAGCTACTCGTCTGGTGGGATTTCCTTTTAAAAGCCCTAATTGCACAGTTTTTTCTAATTTTTTTCTAAACCGAATTTTTCTCTCAATTTTCGACTCTCCCTAATTTTCTCTGATTTCTAATTGTCCAAATGAGTTCTGTAAATTTTTCCCCTATTTATAGACATTTTCTGTAATTAATATGCATTAATTTGACAAGACTTGGTCCAAATTCCTTGATTTTTGTCTTTTAAGTTGTTCAATTTTTATTAGCTAATTTTTCTTTTTCTTATCTTGACATGCCACGACATGATATTGATGCATCTTATCCTCTTTTGATTTTTTTCTGATTTTTCCATAATTATTTTATAATTTTCTTTAATTATTTGCTTAGTTTTTGGTCAATTTAGGTAATTTCGCGTATTTTTATCTACACGTAAATACATGTAGGGTACACGTGAATATTCCTAATTATTATTTTGGTCATTCTAAAATTTTTAGTATACATATAATCTATCTCTAGTAATTTATTAGTTATTATATTACACTTTTTACCTTTTCGGTAATTAGCAATTATTATGCTTAAAATTTGAAAATTTTATAGTCTCTTATTTTATTACTTATTTTCTTAAATTTAAGTTTACGGGGTTATTTTTACTAATATTCTTCTTAATAGTTTATAATTTAGGTTTGATCGGATCTTTTAACCGATCGCCCTAAACCTTGAGTTCTAAGTTCAATCCTACGGTTACTTGGCTGAACTTTGGAGCTTACACTTGAGTCAATGCTTCTTCATTAACTAGTTGATTATACTTTTTTCAAGAATTTTCTAAGTATCCTATGATCGTAACAAGGCTTTCATCTGAATACACCAATTATCATAGTTTTTTTTTTTTTTTTTAAGTTTGGTAAATTGAAAAGGAAACATACCACTATTCATCATCTTATTTAAGGGTGGCTCTTGCTTTGATGCCACTTTGTTGGGCAAATGAGAAGAAAGAAGGCTTCAATTGAATAATGGGCAAAGATGCTAATTCTACTCTTCACATTTATTCATGATAACAAGCTACTTATATATGAGATTAAGACTCTTGATATAACTAACATTAAATTTAGAAAACAACCTTTCATATCTCATGTTAAATAGACCCTCTTCATATTCTAAAACAATTCTTCATATCCTTAATATAACCCTTCATATTTAACATAATTATTATTATTAAATTCAAGTTTATCTCCTCACACATTTTGTCCTCTAGTTTTCTTTTTCTTTTTCATTTTTTTTTTGGGATTGCTTGGAATATTTGGTAGGTTTATTATAGGAGTTGTCATTGTTGAAATAGATTATCAATTATGTGTTTAAAGCATACATTATGTGTTCGAAAAACTCAATGATCAACTAAAGTGGTACTGTGTTAAACATGAGTAGAAGAGGGAGAATTGCAGTGGCTATAGGAAATGTTTGGACCTTTTGTAAAATTGTTTAAAGTAGCGCTTGCTAAGAGGAAAAAAAGTTTGACTGTAAAAAGGTTTGGTTCTTTTCAAATAATAATATGAATAATATTAAATAATTCACTAATAAAATAATGACTAATATATTTCTAGGTGGCATTCCCCTATTGGGTTAAATTGGTCCAAAACTCAATTCAATCAAATCAAACTGGTTTATATCCTTGTTGGTTTAACTAAACCAATTTTCAACATAGTTGAACTAATTAATTAATAAAACATAATTGAGTATAATTAAGGACAAACCCCCTTTTGATCGAATCAAATACAAAATAATCCAATGTCGGTTCAGTTGTTCTTTAATCAATTCACTACCTATTGAACTAGTTCAACTAATTAAGTTGCAATATTAATCAATTGAAAGAGAACAATTAAAGAAAATTATTAAAAGTCTAAAAGATTACAATTGGACTAATAACTTGGCTTAAAGATGAGTTGGTTTAGTAAATACTAAATGGAACTACTAGCTTAATGGCCTCACTTTATGATAAACTAAGTGAAAGCATATTAGATCTAAATCGTGGACTTAACTAATAGCTAAGAGTTTAATAAAAGTGTTTAACTTTATAAAATCCTTAGTGACTTCTAAATTTTCTTAGCATAGATCTCAATTCATCTTTTAACATTGGATACTCGATTTTAGATTGCCATGTTTGAGATTTCACATATGGAAAGCTTTGCATGTTGCATGTGGTTGTAATGTAATGAATTAACCAAATTAATATGTAAATTTGACTAATAATAATTATTTGTTACTTGTCTATGGTTATATGATACGGAGAGTAAACAACCTTGGACAATGTCCATGTTGGTTAGGCACTCAGGCTACAAAGATGGCTCAACGGGTACTTGATAGGAGGAAATCGCTTTGTTGTATGATTAGTGAGAGCAGAAGGAAGTTATATCGATAGTAGTTTAGAGTTATGGGCCTTAATGAACTATATGATATATATGGACTGTGATCATCAGTGCAAATATTAGAGCAATGAACTCTGCACAAGGTTACTTTTATGGTTGTTGCTTATCAATTATTGTTTATTGCTTATTGGTTTTTGGCAACGTAGTAATTGGATGTACTCATCAACCCTTTCCTAAATTGTCCCTAGTGTATTATGGAGTCATGGGTGAAGAACACTAGGTTAAACTCAAGAGAAGGTGGAGGGAGGGGTGAATTGAGTTTTAAGGACAAATTGCAATTCTTTTCTTATATAAACAACTAAATACAATAATAAGAGTAATCAAAGTAACAATAAAATAATAATAAGTATGGAAATTAAAAGAGATAAGGATAAAGAAGATCAAGCCTAGAGATAATGTGGAGTTCGAATCACTCCCTAGTTTCCATGGACATACAATGCCTCCAATCGAGGACTTTACACCACTTCATTAATTTCTCAATCTAAGCTCTAAGAGTTACACACATACAAACTTGATTACATAAATTTCTCATTCATAATTCTTAACACAAGTCACAACCTCTACTTACAACACAAAACTCAATCTTAACTCACAACACAAAAACTCAATCTCAAGAGTTATCGATGTAGTGCTTTTAACTCTCAATACTTTACAACTGATAACTCACAAGTACTACACTTTAAATAACAAAAATTTAGATAACTCTCAATATTAGTAATTTATGGCATAAGAGACAACGAGAATTATAAATAACAAAAATACAAGAGAATGTTGAAATATTGCAACAAAAAATTAGTTCTCTTCTATCCTTAGTTGGGTTGTTGAGCATTTATATCATCTCATTCAATTCTTCCCGTTACAGTGCATTAAATGCTTCAACAGTTAATTGTACCAGACTCATCGGTATGCTAGTACTTTTAAATATCGGTAAGCTGGTAAAAATTACTCTACCAACAAGTGAACCGGCTAAGTCAATGTGCTTTTCTTTGTGTTTTTCAGGGTTTTATGGTTCTTCCTTAAGTTATCAACTTGGTAAATCAAATATTACCTAAAAATTCTTTTAACACACAATAAACAAATATTTTTTGTAATCTAACTTCAAGATCATTTGATCACCACTCAAAGGATTAAATTTCTTATAGAGATAATTGATATATTTAATCATAAAGCAAATTAATTGATCTTATTTAATTATCTCAATATAATCAAATAATACTTAGTTTAATCATCTACTTGTTTGTTTTCTTCAAAAATAACTTGTTTAGTTATATACTTTTTGTTTTGTTCTCATAAAAATCAATAAGTTTAACAATACACTTTTTATTTTGTTCTCATTAAAATTAAATAATGAACCTTAGGTTCAATAATGGATACTTGTTGTTTTTGTAAACCCTAAAGATAAACCAAGTAACCGTAGGATCGAATTTAATACACAAAATTTAGGGTGATTGGTTAAAGGATCTAATTAAACCTAAATTATAAACTATAGTTAGAAATATTAGTAAAAATGACTATGTAAACTTGAATATAAGTAAATAAGTAATAAAATAAGAGATAATAAAATTTTCAAATTTTAAGTATATTACTCATTAATTATCGGAAAAGTGAAAAGTGCAATCTAATAACTAATAAATTACTAGAGATAGATTATATGTATATTAAAAATCATAGAACGACCTAAATAATATTTAGAAATGTTTACTTATACCCCACATGTATTTACGTGTAGATAAAAATACGTGAAATAACTTAAAGTACTTGAAATTTGCTAGAAACTTATTAAATAATTAAAGAAAATTATAAAATAATTAAGGAAAAATCAGAAAAAAAATAAGAGGAATAGGGAATGATCCAAATTTGGTCGTGGCAGGTCAGGAATTAAAAGAACAAATTTTGGCCAGTTAGAATTAAACACTTAAAAGGCAAAAATGAAAGCGGATAAGCTATTATCTTGTATAATTAATGCATAATAATTGTCTTAAAGCCCTATAAATAACAAAAAAAATTTACAAAGCTCATTTAATCAATTAGAAGCTTAGAAAAATTAGGAGGAGTCGAAAACAAGAGAGAAAATTAGAGTTTATAAATTTTTTTTTTAAATCTGTACAATAGAATCTTTTGAACTGACTCCACACATCACCGTTATCTGGAACTGAACCACCACCACCACCCTCACCCCACTCCAAACCCATTACCTGGACCAGCCGACACACTTGAACCAGTGTTGGAGGCTAAAAAGCCATTGAACTAGGTGAATCTAATATCTTCTCCGTTTTTTAAAAATTTCTTAAAATTATTTATTTTACTCAGAAAATTATGAAATTTATTATTCTGAGATTTTATTATATGTGGATTTAGGGAAAAATAGTGATTAAGTTTAATCACTTCTGTAAATATAGGATTCTTAAGAAATTAAACAAAAACGATCATGTTTAAACTTAGAAACAAATAGGCTTAGGAGTATAGTTTGGAGCTCAAATTTTTTCTATAGAATGCTTAAGTGATATAAAACAGTGTTATGAAGCCATTTTTTTAAAATTAATTTTCGAAAATTTTAAGTAAATTTTTAGCCCTAAAATGATGAAGAAAATGGGTAGTTTTGACTTAATTAAGTGATTAAATGATTAATTACTTATTTAGAAGATAATTAGATGTTTAAAGATGTTAATATCTGATTTGGAAACATAATCCTAACATTTGGAGTGTTAATTGTAATTAATATGGGGATTATGTAGTAATTGTGGGAAATTTAGTAATATGTGAATTTGAGATTTTAATAAATAGGAAATAAGAGGTTAATTTGGATAATATAATAATAAAATAAGTACATAATAAATCTGGTACAAAAATTAATTTTAGGTAATTAGATAAAAAGTGTAAGATTTCTTCATATTAGGAGTAAATCCGATACTCTAATTAGGATTAAAGTATGCCGAATAAGTTAGAATACTAAATTAAGACTTAGTATGATTTTTAGAATATTTGAACTTAATGTAATTAATTTCACATTAAGATTCAAGCATATTTAGAATTTCCCCGTAATAAAAAATAATTTAGAACCAAAATTGGAATCTAATTCAAAAACCGAACCTCGAGCTAAGGTAGAGTAAATCATTAATAAATAATAAGTATACATGGAGAAGTGAGTTAAATTATAACTTAGAATATATATCATCAAAGTATAAGTACTAAAAAGACATATTTGTATTATAGGATACCCGGAAACAAATCAACCTGCAATTAAGTAATCGGGCAATCGAGAATTCCAAGTAAGTTGAGTTTATTACTTCACCGTATTTGGAGTATTATTTTAGGATACTCGAAAACTTAGGATTGTGTATGATTGTGATTGTAAATAGTTTATGCATATGCTTGTGTATTTGAATTCGTATTGAAATTTATGTTGTGATTGATTGTTTATTATGACTGAATTGGTGTGAAATTATCTTAACACCCTAAATGGAACTTAATTTTAATTGACTTTAATACTCTAAATTGCCATGCATTGCAACCCATTAAAGGATCGTTAAGATTCTCCAACTAAACACCGACACTTTTGAAAGAGATGGCGCTAGATAGCAAATTGGTATTTTCCTCATCCTTAGCCGAACTAAGTAACAGGAGAGAAGATCGCGGTGAGGATGAGGGCATTGGTTTGAAGGATAGTCTTAGGACGAGCAGTGTCTCTATTACACAAACTTGGGTTTGGTTGTGAGTTGTTGCATAACATGAAAACTCCTCAACTTGGATTAGAGTGGGTGAAATTACTTTGATTTCATAACGGACCGAACTACGTTATGTAATGATACTTGCTTGTTGCATTACATGAAAAATAATTGCTTGATAATTTTGTTTGTGTTTGTATACATTCATAATTCTCCAATTCAACTTATTGAGTTGTAGTTGCTTATATCCGTATAAATCTTTTTGCAGGTCCTAATCTTTGAATACTCCTATTAATATACCGTCCTACAACTATCCAGAGGTAAGTTCTTTTAAAACCTAGGGGTGTAAGGATCAATTCACCTAGTAGTTAATGTATATCTAGAGTTTCACTAGTAGCTTAAGATTAAAAGACTGATATTTGATATGTAAATTGGTTGACTGTTGTGATATGATGTAAAATTACTTGGGAATTTTACTGTAATGTACATGTAATTATATATACATGTTGACTTGAAGCTTTAATATTTACTATAACTTTAGCTAAATTTTTAATTGAACTATTTACCTCAAAGCATAGAGTCATTGATGCCTTATGTAGATTATATCTATGATAGGCACTGTGAGGTCGATTACTATCATATGATAGTTTATACGGTAGGACTATTGCGACTCTATAACTTTAGGGCGTAACAGTTTTGCTCCACTTAAAGTTAATATAATTAAATGGATTAGTTCTATAAAATTTTAGTTATGAGTGCAATTTGGTATCAAGTATGCTTATGGTGAGTAAGTGTTGGGATCTTATGACTCACTTTCTCATCTTTTACAAATGATGTTGATGCTTCTGTTGATGACTCCTATTATTACTAAAATTATGGCTATGATGAGGACATGAATGGGGTTTACAAGAACAAAGATGTTTACCAACCTTGACTTATTTCCTATTTTTAGATTTTTGTTATTTGTCAATAGACTTGTGATTGTATAGACTTTTCATATACTTTTCGTGGATTCTTGGGATGCCTTAGCTACTATTTTCCATTTTTGTTATTGGTTGGGCTTTTTGTCCTTGATATGAATTTACTATTTTAGCCTTAATGAGTTTCTAGTTTTATATAATTTTGACTTTATATTTCAAGTTTTAACTTTTCCTTCAACAAATAATTTCACAAAATAATCAACGATTTCATAATTTAAAATTGGCTAAATAGCCATCAAAGAGCAATTAAGCCTTCACATATCCTACTTAAGTATTATATGTAGCAGACTATTATCGCCTATAAAGTTTTATGGCGTAACAAATTATAGTAATAAGAAACCATCCTAATATAGGCTAAGTGTTACTTCAAAGTGTTGCATATGGGTCGAGTATCATTGTTATAGGAGAGTATTGTAGGGCAGACCATACATTGTTGCAACACGTAGGCATCGTAGCACATATCGTATGCATCGAGCATCTAATTTCAAACTGTATAGCATTGATTGTACAACGTTGCAACATGATAGCATCATGATGTAAACCATGCATATTCACACATATAAGTATTATAGCATGTAAGCATCAAAGCAAAGATTATGGATTGTTATTACATCTATGAAAAATATTATAAAATCATAAACTCATAGAATTATATTTTTTATTTATAATTTTAATAGTTATGATTATCACAAGCAAGCATTACAGTGAAAACCATATAAAGTCATGACTAGCTAGCAATCGTAGTGTAAAACATGTATTTTCCCAATTAGCAAGCATTACAGTGCAAATCATGCATCATTGTAGCTAGCAATCATTGCGGTATAGACAACGCATATGTATAGTTAAGGAAATGTGTAATGTAGAATGAGCATCATAAGTGTAGATGGGGATTGACACATTGAGTAAGTGTTATCGTGATAGGTCAAACAAGTTATATATATATATAAAGCTAGTTTATATACTAACTCTTTAAAGGTTGGGTTTGTCAAAATTAAAATTATTGGGTTACTATCCCTTTTTTTTTTTTTGTTGTAAAATTTACTTTTTTCACTTTGCTCCCTCTTTATATTGAGTGTGTATGTTCTCATAACTAATATATAAGATAAGTTTTGTACCATGAAAATCTGGTTGAGAACGATTGCAGCCTTTCTGAAGATATGAAACCACATAAAAATAGAGCTATCCCTTATGATTATGTTATTGAGTACCTAATTGAGGGCTTATCGATGTTTAATTGCAACAATACAACATCTTTTTTCACTTTTATTTTCAATTACGAACTTTTTTTACCTTCTATAATTGTTGTAAAATGCTTTGCTATTTTGATGACCTTTTTTTTTTTTTTGTAAAATATTGTATCACCTAAAAAAAAAAACATTTGCAAGGATATAATAAACAAATTGCCATGAGAAACACTACTATAAATTAGAAGATTAAAATTGTTAAAAAGACGAATTATAACCCCTTTCCTATAAAGGAGCATTTAGATCCCCTAAGATTGTGGATCATCTTAGTCAATTGCTACTATATGTTCAAAGAATAAAATAATTAATAAAATTGAAGAGGAAAAAGAAATTAAAATTGCAGATAATAAAATTAGGATTATTCAATTCACAAATAGAGCTCATACCAAACATGTTGTCTCAGGGTATTTGTCGGCAGTGACTGGGTTGTGCACGCAACTGCAAAACAAAACATTGTGAGGGAATATCGAAATGTTGTCCGACGTGGCCATTTCGATATTTAAGTCAATAGAGAGTAATTGGAGAATATAAGGTGTTTTAAAGTAATAGGTAAGCTTAATACACAAAGTATAACGAACCTTACCTCTAAGTAGTGAACTGATATTTATAGTAAAGTAGCGCCGGCAGTTGAAGAACAGTTAGTAAAAGAGGTTTTCTTCTGTAAGTATGGAAGAATAGGGTCATGGTGTTTAACGTGTTCTACTTTAATCGGAAGTGGGTATTGACTTAGTCTCATATTCTTATCTTATGATTTCTAGCCGTTGAAAAGCTAATTTAGCTTAGCTAATTCAGGCTCAGGGCTTGAGCCCACTATAGTGACCTTCAAGTAGTAAGGCTCGTAGATCTAGACTTTCCTAAGGGGCCCATATCTAAAGGACTCTGTTAATAAAACACGTATTATTTAATGCGTTACGGTGAGACATAAAATCCTCATCATTCATGTTAATGGGGAAATGAAAACTTTTAATTTCTACAAATGTGCTAAAATCTCAAATACAAAAAAAATTATGAAATTATAATAAAAATCAAACCGAATTTGGAATCGCAAAAGTAGTTTGCTTGCTTATTGCCTAATTCTCTAAAATTATGAGAGATGATAATTGCATCACGGATCCGATTGAAGAGACCTCATCAGCCAAGCCGTTCGTCATGAATAATAAAGTGATATTATTATCGAATTTTTATGGCATATACATACATTACATACACACACACACACTCGTTTAAAAGCTTAAATAAAGTGTATCATCATGTCCTTGCTACCGTTCTTAAAAAACCATATGTTCCGAAAACAAAATATGCTAGGCGTATGCCGTCGTGTATGTACTTACTACTTCAACATTATCGCCTTGGGGGAAAAACGCGATTTCAAAGATGACAAAGCACAATTAGATTAGTTGGGATGGGATATATATGACAGGACACTCACGTCCGGTAGTGATTTACCTACTTGATTACCTAAATATCCTCCAATTTTGTAAGAATATAATTTTGTTTTGATTTAAGGGTTAAATGTCATTAGAATTTTAGAGATAGGTTCAACATGATTTGGGTTTGGCTTTTTTTTTTTAAATTAATGATAGGGTGAAAAAAAAAATTAGATCCATAATTTGATTATCTCTCCACGGAGATTTAATATGATAAGCTTGAAGAGTAATAATGATTTAGATTGAACGGTCCGTTGTAATTTTATCATCTCTCCACATATTAAAACACCTATAAAAGATAACTATGAGTATTGGAATCATATAAATTCATAAGATAGGTATTGAATGGAAATACCCATTTTATCCCTCAGCAATTGAATGGATGTTTTTTAGCTCTCAAATCAATTACATATCCTTATTTACATACAATTCAGTCATCAACAAAAGTAAGAAATTCGTAATAATATTTTCTTAATGCATTGATTTTGTACATTTAATTTTCTTTTTCAGGCGATACTTTAGTTATTTATTGTATAAAGGATGAAAATAAATGCCCAATTAAGGTAAATGCTATAGCCATACATTTCCTTTAAAAACAACGTTTGAAATATTATGTTTATGATGTAAAACATTAGGTTATATATTTCTTCTCCTACCGGCAGCTATTCTATGTTTAAAAACCAGAAGGAAAAAGGAAAAAAGAAAAAAATAAAATAAAAATGCGTCGTGAACTTTCGGAAGGCGCGTGACAAGGGGTGCACATTAAAAGAACGGAAGATGGTCCCACAGACCTGAGTGCTCTCCTTTTTTTTTTTTCTTTCTTTTTAATTTCAATTTTTTAAAAGAATCCAAGATTTGCTTCCCTGGAAGTCCCCGCCGTCGAATATTCTTCATCTTTGCAGTATTACTAACAACAATATTATAAAGGAAAAATTGTCAAGCGGGTGCAACGTTTGAATAGGGGAAAAATACTATAGTTATTTATTTATTTATTTTAAATATGTAGTTACTATCAGAAAGCATAATTTTATTTTTTTATAAGTATTTCAAACTCCACAATGTAGTTATTCTAAAGTGGTTATACAATACAATCATTATTAAATTAGAGTAAATTACTGTAAATAAGATCTATTAATAAAAAAAGTAAAACCATTAATAGTAAAAATTAAATAATCGATAAATTTTTATAAAATATTTTATGAAAATTATTGATAACTTTTTTTTTACTGTTAATAAAATTTATTTATTATGACATAAAATAATTTGCTAGGATCATATAGCTTCCAAATAATTATAAAGTGAAAGTGTTTGGAGGATTTAATGTGAGTAAAATAACTTTGACAAGGACGCTACGAAAGTTATGATAATGCTATGGACCCACTCACTCATATTGTAGGACAATTGGTGGGGTCTATGAGTCGCCTGTCGGCCCATCCCCACGACATCTAACTGACACTTGTGTATGTGTGTGTGTGCCCCCTTTTTTTTTTTTATTTTGGCATTGGCATTCCCCATTAGGTGGTGCTCGGCGTGCCTTTTGTTTTAAGCATGTGTGCCTGGAGAGGTGTGTTAATATTGTTGAATATTCATATATTACAAGTTATCTTTATTTATATATATATATGTATATGTATATGTATGTATGTAGAACATTAAGTAAGATTTTTATAAAATTTTTCGTTATAGGTTTTACATAGATAGATACATGTACAATATATACTATTTTATACGTACGTTTATAGATGTTAAATATTAATTTAGGTCAATATTATAGTAATTAAAGTTTATCAAAACATATAATTTATTACTTATATTTTTAAAAAATCGATTTACTATTTATCTTAAATTTTTATTATCATTTTTTACTATGTGAAATAACTTTGTTAAACTTATTTATTTATGTAAATATAAGAATTAAACATTCTGATTACTATAGAGTTAGTAAAGAATTATACAACCCACCATCAGATGACCACCAATTACCTCAAGCCTTTAGATAGTCAAAATGGTCACTTAAGGTAAAAATGAGTTGTCAATCCACTAGTGGTCATGAACCAATTTCTAATTTATTTTTATATCTATATATATAAACGAACTTAATAAGGTCAGTGAAAGTAAGAAAAATTATCATGAAAACTTTAATTAGATAGTAAACTAATCTTTTGAAAGTATAGGTAATAAATTATATATTTTGATAAAATTTAACTATTATTTATGACATTAACCCTATTGATTTTAATAAATCGCCTTGGAGCCAACCTCCCTCACCCTTTTAAAGAAAGCATCGATAGGACTGTTTGCATGTTGTGCCTATTGACTTATGGCCTACAGGGTTAACGTGTGATTTCTTTCTCATCGCATTTGCGAGTGGAGGACTCCTTTTTTTTTTTTTTTTAATTGGCAAAACTCGGTTACTGGGAGGGTGGGGGGGGGGGGGGGGGGGGTCGCCAGCCCCAATTTTATTAATAATTAAAGTTTTACAATGAAGATGGGGGCTTATACTTGACCTCTTTTTTACATATTTGACCTGCATGAAAATATAAATAAGGATGTACTACATCCCTTACATTGTTATATTTGCAGAAAGTAAACAAGGGAGTACTACTCCCCTTACAATGAGATTGGTAACTAGATAGAGCTAGCTATGAATTAAAACTACTACAATGCTACAAACCATCTAAATCTTTTTTGATGATTATTTTCAAATCAAGAGACAAGCCTTCAAAATGGAGTAATGTGAAATCCTCTTGCCTCCCTCAAGCATCTTTGGCTATCCAATCCGCAGCCTTATTCTTTTCCCTTCTGATATGTGTTACCTGTGCTTTGACTTCCTTGATCATCTTCCTTGCCCATGAAATATCATTCCAGACATCCCACCTTGTTACTTCTGAGGAAAGCCATTTGGCCACAACCAGGGAGTCTGTCTCAATGCATATGTTCTTTACATTGTACTTCCTGCATAACTCTAAACCTTTTTTAAGAGCATGTAGTTCAATAATATCAATAGACTTAGATTCGGTTTTGAATCCAAATCCCCATAAAAATTTACCTTTGGAGTCTCTTAAGATACCACCTCCCCCCCCTTTGCCTTTAGCGAGGCTGCCATCAACATTGAGTTTCACCACATTGGGGGGAGGAGCATTCCATGTAGTGATTTTACGAATTGCTTTGTTTCTACTATGAGTTATATTCTTAAAAATTAACTTGTCATCCTTGATTTGTTTCTTAGATAGTGGACATGCCTTCCCGAACATTAATAAATCATTAATAATATCATTAACAATCACATTTGCATTCTTCCTTAAATTTCTGTGTTTTCAATTATTTCTCTCACCCCAGATGTGCCATACTGTAATTGATGGCACAAATGTCCTAATGTGGTTTGAAATATTACCCGTCTTACTTTTTCAATATTTTAGCATTACATCTATATGATTAATATTAGGGAAAGGTAAAATTCCAAAAATTTTACCAATACCGTTCCAAACTTCCTTTGCATAATTACATTTTAAGAGTACATGTGCAATAGACTCACATTCAGAAAGACAGTTCACACATTGAGAAGCCATTGATCTTCCCCATGCGCATTGTTTATCATCCGTAGGAATGAAAGATCTCCCCATGCGAGTGGAGGACTCCTTTAAGTAGAGATGGATGCATATTATTAGAGGTTAGCAAATTTCAATTACAATTAGAATTACTTATATGCATTTTATTTATATGAAAGTTTTTTTTTGTAGACAAGTGTATCGCAACATTTTTTAATATTTAATTGGAAGAAAATTTTGAACTTTTTTTCTAAGAAAATAATTAAGGGTACTTGGTGCACTTCCTAACAAACTGAAAAAATAAACTTCTTCTACTTCCATTGAGGTAAATCTTAAATGAAATTTAACTATTAGTTTATAAAGAAATTAAACTGATATATAAAATTTATATAAATTTTATCATTGACCAAAATTTAATCGAAAAAAAATTTTAAGAATAAACCACAAATAGAGTGAAGAGTACAACATAGATTTTATTTGTTTATAAGTTGTCTCTTCATGTTAAAAAATAATATTAATATTTTATAATGCGTTATAAATATATAACTCAGGTTTAATTAATTAGTTGTTTGTTGGTTGAAATACCTATACGAAGGTCTTATCTCAAGTAGCTAAAGGATGGAATAACAAAGATTGATCTTCAAATAGAATCCAATTTCCTTTTATTTCTTGTTATTTATTTATTTTTTTCATATTTATTTATTCATTATCTTCTACCTGACTCTATAGATTGTGTAAAAGCTATTTACGATACAAAATTCTACAATGCGAAACTCTCTTGATTCATCTTATTATCTTTGTTTTAATATAAACATTCTTTTTTTTTTTTTTCTTTTTTGGAATGATGACACTGTAAGATTTTGTTATTAGTAATACTACAAAAATTATGACTTTTAGTATAAGTGATTGGTAATTAATAATTCTATAATTCCCATTCAATTTTATCATAATAATTTTAAGAAAAATACATTAAATAATATATTGTTATTATTTACTTATACATTATGTGATAGCCAAAATATTTATAACATCAGTATTGTAATTATTATTTACAACATAAAATTATTAAATAAATAGCAATCGAAGATAATTTGGTTATTTTTATAATGAATGGACTTTTACGTTATTGGTTATCTTGAAAAAAAAAAGAAAAAGAAAAAGAAAAAAAATAAAAATGAAAATGTCATTCAAGTGATATAATAATAAATGCATAGTGGACAAAGAAGTAAAAGAACTATCATGGAAATTAAACCCATTATCTCTTGTTTTTGGAAAAATTACCCAACAACAAAGCTACATACAACATTTCATTAAATTTTACTTCTAAATTATACACACAGCATATATGATCTCTCGTTTTTATTAAATTTTTGTAATTATTATTTTTTTTAAAGACTGGGGGTGGGGGTTCGTCCCCACTATGGATTCATCCTTGCCTCCAAGGAAAGCAAGTCTTTCAATTATACGAGCTCGTGTGCTCGGTTTTGGAGTTTTTTATTTTGCTCCTTGAATTAGTGGTTTTCCTTCTGTATTTTGCTAGTTTTGGCGACCAAATCGCCCTACAAATGTCTCCAAGTTAGCCGGGCGTCGCGTATAGAAAGGCAGAAGTGTTTTGGTTAGTGAACCTGAGATGGTCGGTGTAGGTCGTTCCTGGCTTCATGGTCTCAGGAGGGGGCTAGAGTAGTCGGCCCATATCAAACAACTACCATCAATAGAAAGACTTGATAAACTATCTTAAATAATAGGCATGCGTGAGAGTAAAGAAATTATTTTCAAGCCAAACAAACTGAAATTCAGCCCGATAAGGAGTATATATATATATATTAGCATGGTCCAGGGGGGGTGACGCTGTAAAGCGAGTGGCAGGAAGTCTTGAGGCGTGCCGATGGGACCCCACACGTGTGGACCATACCTCCAGTAATAACAGATCCCATAATGTATTGGTCTGATCTGGTCTGCTGGTCATGTCTGCTCCGCTCGCTTCAACTATACTCTTCTGAAATGGAGGGACTGGGACATCCCGTCAATGGTTTCAAATAACCGATATCCCTTTAGACTTAGATATAAGCAATCGTACACGTACAGTAACGAAACGAGTGGAGTGGGTTCTTTTTTTTTCTCTTTTTCATATGATCGTGGAATTCCAGATCCACCGGTTTCCAAGTTCACATTTCGGATCAATTTTATTTCCCTCTTATTACTCCTCAAAAAGACGTTACGGTGTTTCATTGTATTTTAAATTCATACAACATCAATTTTATAAAAAAATTCCTATTTTAAAATTAAAAAAAAAATATTATACGCTAATTCATTAGTTAAAATTGATTTTCTTTTCATCAAAATACCTCCAAATAAATAAAATCAATAAAGGATATTTCCAAGTATTCCATTTTAATTATTTATCACAAAAGTATTTCATTTTAATGCAAATCAATATCATTATTAGCTGCCAATGCACAAAAACACGTTCTGCACTTAATAATGATAATTAGTTAATATAGGATATTTCCAAGTTTTACAAACAAATCAATGAAGAAATCTAAGCTATTATAAACGCAACTCCATCCGGACGACAATTTTTCAGAGTTTAGAAGGAAACGATATAGACATTTTGCTAGATTAATTGTGATTCCATATAAAATATGGAAAAACATATTCTCGTATCGTGTTTTATACAAAGAGAAGCTATGAAGGGGCTCATTGATTTTGTTGTAGATCATCAATGCAATAAGACGGATGATTGGCTAACCAAACTTTATAAATAAATGAGTCTTTCTTCGTTTTAGGAGGGAGGAAAATCGAGAGAGAACCGTGGCTATGCTTTTAGATTCTCCCCCCATAAAAGATGAAAGCAATCGATCAATTATTTTGAAAACACAAACGCCTATAATGGAGATTGATGCTTGAATAGCTTTTCATGTGTCACAAGTAAGTGTGTGTTTGAACCTATTATTTCACCTCTAATATCACTTGTCTCCTACGATCCTCTATATTAACTTCTCTCATCTATGTTTTTCCGTGTTTATGTATTGCACGCTTGTGACGATCGCCTCTTACGAACCCCTTATTGCCTACCGATGTCGATTTCTAAGGAATTTTTTTACTCTCTGTTATTGAAAAAGGATCTTCATTCGTATATTCACTATGTATCTCTGATGTTTATTGCACTTTTTTTTTTTTTTTTATATTTACATGTTATTATTGAAGGAAATAGAGATATAAAGTATGCTAAATCATGTAGGGGAGAAGTTTGGCTATATGCAGCGCAAGTGGTGGAGAGACATGTTAGGTAGATTAACTTGCCAAATTTATTTTGATGGCCACGACTGATAGCCCTTTGACGCTTAATGCAATGGAATCGCTTTTGTGATTAATCAATTGGATTGACACATGAAAAGGTACTTTTTCTTTTTGGTTCTTTTGAAATAAGCCATTGATATTGATGTCCACATACGACAGCTTTAGCTTTAGCTTAAGCTTATCTTTTTTTTTTTTTTTTCTTAAGTTATATTTTGAGAAAGGGTAAATATGGTAAATTCATATGACGGGAGCCAGATAACTTTTGAAATCTTACCTTTTTTTTTTTTTTTTAAATAAGTGAACTTCGTTGCTAGTTCGGTCACAGGTCAGGTAGGAGGTCGGTTTTATCATGTGGTTAAGAAACATGTTGGATATTCAAAAGTTGGTATATATATATATATCTCAGTTGATCGTATTCGTATCTATCAACCATTATTATATCATATAACAACGGGGCCACCAAACAAACGTAGTCTCCATATTTTACGTTTGTGTCACTTGTTCATGCCATCCTTTTTTTCCCTGTTAGTTGGATTTGACAAATCACAGTCCGTTTATTTCTTTTAGCTTTGTTTTTTTTTTTTTTCTTTTAAATAATGATAAAAAGAAGTTTTGACAGAGTCTTTGGTTGAAATTGTAAAAAAAATTGGAAGAATCAACACCCCCCACTTAATATTGTCTGCCAAAGTTGTTTCTTAACCCCCCCAATTTCATTTGACATAGTTGATCTTTCTATGCTAGTCGAAATGCTGCGACGAAAATTAGGGAAAGACTTAGTTAAACGCATTGACTCGGTCTATAGGCGTCTAAATTACGATGACAGTGGAAAATCAGTATTATGTTTATTTATTTCATAAGAAATAATTTATTCTGAGACTTATATATATTTATTATCTCAAACTCATCAATTATTCTGGCAATAATATCAAGTAATTAAGGTTAGTAACAATTTTCATGGTGAGTAATAGTAGGAGGCAAAGATCTTAATTGATGGATAGCGATAAGGGTTTTATCACTCACGGAAAATATCGATGCACACTAACGAAAAATGATTTTCAATTTAAAATAAAAAAAAAAAGCGAAATCATTCTTTTTCGTTTTACTAATTACCATGTTATGTTATGCCGCTGCATTGCAGTCACTTTGCATTATTCTCGTGACATAAACACATCTTCATCAATAGCTTTGCCAATTCATCGTACAATGCTGAGTGAGAATTAAGCAAATCGATAGCTACCTGAATTGATATTAAAAAGGTTACAAGTGATCGATTGACATCATTACTCGTCGAATTGTGATCTTAAACGAGTGACGTACAGCTAAACAAATGAGATGGATATGGGACACTTCCAAGCTTAAAGTTGAAGGATGGTTTGTAATTGGCTGGCTAGCTAGTCATTAGTAAGCTAAAATCTTATGCAACTCACCTTCGCAAAAAATAAAAATAAAAATGATAACCGATGCTTGACTGAATTTTCAAATTCAATTAGTTATAGAAACGTATATTAATATTCATAATTTCACTAAAAATTTATATCTAAATGATTACAATTAAACTTGTAATTTTAACCATCATGATCCCAAGACATGATCCATTAGCTTAATAGGTTATATCATGTCAACCCACTTGCTAAAATAAGGTATTTGGATCAACCTGATAATTTCTTTGATATAAGTTAACATAACTAGATTCATTACATGCATGTAAGATATTCATAGGTAAGGCAATATATATGTATATATATTAAAAGTCAAACACATTTGAAATATGAGAGTAAACAAACACATAATTTGATTAGTTAATTTCGTGCTTTAAACAAAATTTGTAATTGACCCGATGAAAATGAGCATTTGGATATTTCAAATGGAAAGCTCGCATTTTTATCCGTTCTTGCATATTCTTTTAATCCTAGCCACCTTCCTCATCCCACCGTCTAATAAAAATATCTTTACTACTCACATGTAAACATCCTCGTGCATGTGGGAATAAATGAGCTTACAAGACTCTCCTTTTCGTGCTCAACTTATAAGCCTTTAGGTTCTTGTCTGGCTCGATCTACTTTTCTTAATTCTCATTTTTTTTTCTCTCCAATCAATTCTAATTTAGAGTATCATATATATAATCAAATTATTATTTCTATCTCCAAAATACAATCCATTTTAGATGGTCAAATCCACCCATTCTTCATTCTACTGTACACAATCATTTATATTTCCATCATCAGGTAAAGCAAGTGTGTCCATTTCACCTTTAAAATACCAATTTGATTTTATAAACTCGAGAAGTCGACTCGTATCTTGAGGTTGGATTACTTTAAGTTCGGTCTCTATTGGCCTTTGATTCATCACATCTCCACCTGTGATCAAATATTGGATTAAAACTCATTGCTGTCAGATCATAGTATTCATATTAGTCAATATTTGTTCGAACTGAGTTGAGTCCATCATGTTCGGAGTAGGTGGTACTATGTCATTTCTAAGTGGTTCCGGTGGATTAGGAGGATTAGGAGGTGGTACTTCTGCTGCAGGTCGATTATTCCCATTTCCTTTTTTATTTGATTCCTTTGCCATATTCAGATTCACAATTCATTAATTATTAATCCTATACTCACAATATGTGTACCTGAAGTTAATATCTAGTCTAAACAATTCATATTCACATATACATTAATTACTCTATATTAGCAATACTCAACTACAGGTTTCCTTATCATAGATCTTAATCAACAGAAGACCTATAATACTTTATTCCTATATAAGCAACAATACATTTATATATCACACCTACACCTACATATTATAAGCTTATCACGTTTTACCTGTAGCATTATATCATTCCTATGATGATATCTCATACAGATACAAAATAGTAAAGTTATGCATTTTACAATAATCATAGGATAATTAATACTTTACATTTAAAAGATCACACTACTTTATTTACAACATCAAATTATGCATTTGATTATCTATATACATTATTTACACACTTAGTAACCATAACATCCGGAAGTATATTAGTTACATTCAAAAAGTCAAAAGGACATCAAAATTGCTAGGGGGACCTAGATACATCGAACTATTAGGTTAAGTGATATCAAAAGCTCTAGACTTATCTGCCTACCAACTTCTCAACTTTCAGTTATTTCCGCTGTCTGGGGTTGTTACATCTTCGAAGGAAAACCAATTTTCCACGCTAGTCTCATCAAATCCTAAACTAACCTCTACCACTACAGGAGTATCTGGTATGACTACTACCGTTTTGTACTTCATCTTTTAGTTCAGCTTCCTCTTCTTCCGGATCTTCCTCAAGATCATCATTATTATCATTATTCACTCTTACATTTGGCTGAGCTTCTTGAGGTGAATTCTCAGGCAGTATCATAGGAGGTTCAGGCTCATGGAGCTGCAGTGGTACTTCTATACCTTTAGTTTCATTTAGGAGGTATCTAGGAAATTAATCGACTACACCAAGAGGATAGTTTCTAGGAATATGCGGATCACCTAGGGGTACCTGATCAAAACCTAAGGGATAATCCCTACTTGTCTCTATTAGAGATGGAAAATACAATATAGGAATTCTTACAGATAAAACTCCATTTTCCCGAAAATATTTCTTCTCATAAATAGCTATAGCAATAGACTCATTATACGTAGGCCCTAACTGATCCCTCATTATCCTCCAATCATCTTGCATGCTTAAGGACAATCTACGCTTATAATTCTTGATAATCTCATCAATAGTATAAAACAACTTCTGGTTAGACAAATCAAGCAATAGATTTTGTATTCGAATCCTATATTGAATAAAAGTCTCATCCCCTTTCTATTCAAAATTCCACTATACATGTAACAAACCATTCTTACGAATCTGAAATAACAAGTTAAAGTCGGTTCATAACCTCGTTTTATATATATATAAGTTATACATATATCCTATAATTTAAGTCTTTTATGTTCATTATCAACCCATCTCTCAGTGATCCAATTATTTACTCATTTTAGTTAGACATTTCAAAGCTCGATTTTTTGAGAACCACGCTTTGATACCAACTCAAAACTGTCACACCTTGAATAAAAAGAGTTATAATAGTCTCGTCGTGTAAACCAACACAAGATAGAAGCCAACCTCATAATTGCTATCGTAGATATAATTCATACAAGGCATATACAATTCGACTAGCTTGAAACATTTGTTTTGACACCTGTTAATAACCAAACCTATGGTAGAGTTTTACAAAATATCTGTTCTATACAACCTGTTGTCTAGTACCACAACAGTACTGACATAAATGTCTTACATCAGAGTTATAATTTACAATCAGAGTTTATAAAAAAGCTATAGGTTTACGAATTAGTTACATAAGATAGGAAACTAATGGGCATCCCAAGAAATTCCCAATTAGTCTCCTCAAAATTCAATAAAAAAAAAAAGACAAAAGAAAGATCAAAAGCCCAGGTTCAGTTGATTAGCACACTAACATAAGAACGGTAGGATTTGAATAACTTAACCTCACTCAACACCTGCAAAAGAGTCTGTAGGGATGCAAGCACAACTAACTCAATAAGTTAAACGGAGTCAGAAAAGTACCATATAATCATAAATAAAGTTATTAATTATGATAAGATGTGATGCAATGCAATCGATCAAATGAAACATCGCATAATGTTATTGGATTCATTATAAAGTTAGAGAAATTACATCTACTCTAACCCGGATTGAAGAGTTTCATCGCGACTCAAGTCAGACCAAACTCGAGCTTATGTAATGGAAAACACTTTCCTCCCATGATCGCCTTCGAACCACGGCCCCCACCCTTATCACGACCTCTTCGCTTGCCACTTAGTTTGACTAAGGATGGGGTAAGGACTATTTCAACTATTCTCATCGAAAGAAGTCGGTATTTGGCCTAATACTCGTAATTGTTTTTCCTAATAGATGTTATGCATGTCCAATTTCATTTTAGTCGAATAGATGTTAGTTTTAATTAAGAGTGGCCAAATAAGTTCATACAGTATAGAAATAATGTAAACATGCAGAACAACATACCAAGGAGTTCAACTCCTGTCACAACTGAGTATCATACATACATACGACATGTGTACAATCAACTAACTACAAATACAGCCAAAAGTACTCTTAGGTCTTCGAATACTTTAAAATAGTATTCCAATAAGTGGTGAAGCCACAATCCCAACTTACTTATTTAGATGCTCACTATTGCTAACTCAAGTCGTCGACTGTCTTTATACTGGAAAATCCTATTTACATAAAAGACTTAAATTCAATTTTCGTAATAATTACGAAAACATTATGGTTTAATTTAAAACGATTATATATATATATAATATATATTTCATAATATATAGTTGTATTATTACTATATATCGAATTAAGTTATTAATTGTTGATACTGTATATCATCTATATTATTATGTATTATATATCGTTTCGATCGTATCGAAACGTACTTTTAATTTATTAAATCACGTTTTAATTCTGGTAAGGTTACTGAAATACGTATATTGTAGAATATAATAAAGTTATAGGTTATATTATTTAAGGTTGTTCGATTTTAACAAAATTAGAGTCCTTAGGTTCATATAAACCTAACAACATGTTTTACGAGTCTTGATCCTAGAGACGGCTTTTAATGAGTAGTTCAAGTTTTTAATATAGTTATACTTAACTATATAAATATTATTGTATTATACGAAATTTATGTTATTAAATTATATTTTAATTAATTTATCCATATAACGTTACAATATAACTATTATCCAACCCTAATATATCTAGAGTGTATTCCAATAAGAAAATATCCATAAATATAATAAAAATAATAATTTAATTCTAACTGATCAGCAATCATGCACATAGTTTTTATTTGACTATTTAATTCATTTTAACTTATTATTATTAAAAATACGTCCCAACTTGTAATTTAAGTCGTTTTATTAGGTAAATTAGTAATAAATAGTCTCGGTTACCAAATATTTCCCTAAAAATTTCTATAGACTTCTAGAAATATAAAGAATTCAGTTATCACTTGGTTTTAAGCTTCCAACCTATCGCTTATATATTCGTATTTACGATTTTACCCATAAATTACTCAATTATGATTTTTTTTACATCAAATAAATTTCGTTCTGATCCCACATTGTTGTTATTCCCTAAAGATCTATACATGTCTATTTCATCAATTAATTTCATAATTTCCTATTAAATTCATAATTTCAACCTATTTTCGAGTTATTTTTAAGCCAAAAATGCAATAACTATAAAAAAATTTCAAATCAAAATTCAAGTTACCTAGCAATTATCT
Organism: Lumnitzera littorea; assembly: GCA_024138015.1. NCBI lineage: Eukaryota > Viridiplantae > Streptophyta > Magnoliopsida > Myrtales > Combretaceae > Lumnitzera > Lumnitzera littorea. Next base: position 113,717,541 of record JAMXBB010000007.1, on the reverse strand, counting down.
ATATATCATAAGCATCCTACACAAAAAATTTTAGTTAGAAACAACATCATTTAATACATTTATTTTACAATTCTAGATTCGGATGAACAGTAGATTTCTTAAGAAAGTATATTAAATATTACGAATTTTTTAGAAATAAAAATATCACATGAAATCATATTCAAAATAATCTATGTACAATTTTTTTCATAATTTTCTAAATGATTTAAGTATTTTTTACAAATTATTGAAAAATAGGGCAGATAATTAACCTCCGTGTTCTTAGACTCTCCGATAGTCGGCGAAGGTTGGGGGTGTGTCAAACGGCTTGCGTGATGAGTGGACCATATGGGGTTGGCTAAGTTTCACAATAGAATTAGGGTAGGCTTGGGTTCTAGCATAATAAGAAAATTGCTCTATTTTTCTTAATTTCTTTTCTATTTCCTACGATTTTTTCTAATTTTTTCTTTGGAGTGTTTTTGATTTGTAAAGTTAGAAAGTGATGTACTGAAGCCTATTTATGCTTATGGAGTTCGTTTTTTTCCTTTTTGATTTTTTTCTTGCTTTTTCTTCATTAATTTAAGGAAGAGGTGGCCAATTGAGGTGAAATTGCTTTTGACTCGGCTTTGCTTTGTTTTCTAGACTTGCCACGGTGATTTCTAGGGATTTCAACCGCAATTTGATTCATTTTGGATTGTTTGGTGCATATCTTAGTAAGGTAATAATCAATAAATATAAAAATATATTTAAAATGTACAAATAGGCTTCAGTACATCA